>CM028380.1:121570874-121630285 GCA_013146195.2 Codonopsis lanceolata
TTCATTTGTCGGGGATTGGGTCCTCAGAAGATTGGCCACTGCCATCGAGCCGAATGGGGAAGTTGTCACCAAACTGGAAGGCCCTTTTCAAGTTTCGAATTGTTAAGGAAGGCACCTACATGTTAAGTAACGTAGGATGGTGACGATTAAAGATCCATGGCATGCGATCATTTGAAGAAATACTATTGGTAATTGATTTACAATATGTAATTCTTTCGATCTTTTTTCTTTCATGGTAAATGGCAATAATGAGGCTCGCTTGACTTTTCAACTTTATGTTTGAAAAAAGCGTTTTTGAGTTGAATTTTTCAAGTTTTGATCGAGCATAAAGGTCTTTATGCTTGATCAAATTTGAAGAAATGTTTCCATTGATCTGTACCTTTTATAGAAAGCATAAAGGGCTTTATGTTCAGAAAGGGTATTCGAGTAAAAAGCTAAGCTAAATGTTGATCGCTTAGAGCGAGTAAAAGCTAAGCTAAATGTTGATCATGAGCGAAAGTAAAGCTAAGCAAATGATGATCGCTTAGAGCGAGTAAAAGCTAAGTTTAAATTTTGTCGCCGAGCAGTGAGTAAAAAGATGACTTTTGTTAGCTAAAGATAATACGGGAAGCTCATTCAAAAACAAAGAAGTTAAAATATTACGTATGAAAAGTTAAATTGTTTTTGAGACATGGCACGGCGCCGAAGGCCAAGCAGTTCGCGACCAAATAGCAGCCAGTTGTTCTCTCGCTGAAGCAGCAAAGTGGGTTCTTCTAAGATTTGTCAAGTGGGTATTCGTAATTATAACTTCATCCTCAACTTGGTCTTCTCGCCCGCTGGTAGTCTGAGGGCTTGAGATCGCCAAATCTCCATGAGATCTGGTGAATCGTTGTATCGACGATGTGAGGGGGGATCCGTGGAGATGCACTTTGGCAAAGACGGCCGCCAAGCCTTCTAGTTCATCCTCGCTGGCGGCACTGGGAATGGCCGGCCGGCCGACAAAAGAGGGGTTAGCCCCACTCGGCGAAGCCGCCTGGTTAATCTCTAGCCCGCTACAGCGAAGCCGCCTCAATGTGGTTCATCCCCTCGCACAAAACGGTAGGCCTCGCCGTCCACACAGCTGGTGAAGCCGGATGATCTCTTGTAGTCCTCAATGATTTGCGCTTTTGCTCGTCACTTGTCATAGAACCGACCTCGACACCAGCTTGCTCAAGCTTTGTGACGCAGCATTGGCGCCTCCAAGTCATTTTCGACAAGCCAAGGGCACCAAGCACTCCGCTATATTGTTGAGCGAGCTTCTCTTCGACTTTTTGGATAGGTTTAGTTGGGCTTCCGCCGCTTCTCGGCCTCCACTTTGGAAAGTTCCGCCACTTTGGTGGTGAGGGATTCCTCGCCGTTTTTGAGATCGCTGATACGCTTGATTTTTTCTTCCAAGCCGCTTTTTCTCGCCAGCAATGTGTTTTTCTCTGCAGATAGGCATTGGTCTTGTTCAAGTTGGCGATTAACCGATCATACATCAACAAAGTGATTTATTGGCGATCTGTTATGAAAAATATCTGTAAGAAATATGAAAGAAGAAAATGGCAAGTAAAGAGGCGAAATGTGTTACCTCGGTCATGCATGTGCCCATTTCTCCAATCAATACCGAGCTCGCTTGATCGGGCGCATTTCTTTTGATCCCGCCAGGGCGAGGCGTTTCATTATTCCAAGTCCAAGTGGACGGAAACCACCTCGCTTGTGTACACGATGTTTTCGAGATCGAACGCGCGAAGTTCCTTGATGAGGCGACCGCCTGGTTGATCTTCTGCATGACGAAGTTTGCTTGCCGCCAAGAAGGAAGGGGAGTGCTTTCTTCGATCACAGCCTTCGCCTTGGCGCCTATGTTTCCTCCCAAGCCTGGCCTTGGGTGGTGGCAGGAGGCAGACGCTGCCTCGCTGGGGGGAGTGACGGAAGGTGGATGGGATTGCTCAGTTGTTGACGCTGGTTCCTGGCTTGAAGCCGCTGGACCGTAGGAAGGCTAATGGCCGGGTTGAGGGACAGATGTTTAGCTCGCTTGCTCGAGTTCTTCTTGGCGGCCGCATGAACTTTGTGACATCTGGCCAATTGCCTCATTTCTCGCACAAGGTCAAGTATTAGTACCAGGGAAAGCATAAGTATGTGAAGTTGTCGAAGAAAAGACCGATGGAAATAGGCAGCTCGTAAATAACCGTAAAGTGAAAATTGTGTGCCCAAGAAAGTGGTCCCAGTGCGAAGCACGCCCCTCGGTGATTCACTGGGAACCTATTTCCATGGCAGAACCCCAAGACGGGTGTGGGGTTTCTCGGTTCAATTGTAACCCCGGGGGTTCAATTCCTTCGATGGGGAGGCGTGAGATCCCAAAGAAATTAAGAAGGCCGAGATCGGGAAGTAAGAACTCGGCCCAACACAAAGTCTTGGCCCTGGCCCTTCTCGTGCTCCTAACAGCTTCCTAAACGCCTTGACTATTCTTGGTTCCCCAAATTGTAGGCGATTTGTCATTTTCAGAAGCCCGTAGTCGCCGATATAGGAGCGAATGGCCATCCAATGCTCGACTCAACGAGCAAGGCTTTCCGCCCCAACTATCGACCTTATTGGGCGGGGCCGCCAAGAAGGAGTTTGAAAAGCCGTGGTTCGAGCGGCCGTTGGCCGTTGATGCGCCGGTTTTCTTGTCAAGGGAGAGGAGAAAAAATTTTCGAAATAAAGTCATATCGGGCTCGAACCCGAGTGACTCCGCAGTTACGTGAAGGATACCAAGAACCTAATAGTGGTTAGGTTAGGTCACGTGGGAGAGTATTAGAAGCATTCATCAATTCAACGATGAATGGGTCAAGAGGAAGTCGGAGCCCGACTTGGAAAAAATCAAAATAGAAAACCATTTTATCTCCTCGAAAGTTGTGGCCTTCGCTGCCTAGGTTCAAATCGAAGGCACGGACACTGTAAAGTTTGGGGTCCATTCCTAATGAATAGAACTGTGCACCGACCTCGCCCTCGCTGTAAGTCTTCCCACTTGATTGAGGAAGAGGGAAAAGAGGGTACAGAATGAATGGGGCTTGGCTTGGTCCGGCTTGTTGCTCGCTTGGGCGAGGAAAGCTACTTGCTTGTTCGTTATCAAGCCGTTGCATGTTCGCCAGGGGTTTTCGGCAAGGCGTGATCAATGGAGCCACCTCTTGCTCGCTTCCTTCGAAGATGAAGATGGAGTCCTTTCTACTTGAGTCCTATGGTCGTAGCAATCGCCCTTCAATTTCGGATACTTGCTCTTCGCTAGACATCCTACAGGAAAAGGAATCGAGAAAACAGGTTAAAAATTGACTGGGAAAAGTGTGGCAAGGGAATTGGCTGTAACATTTGGGTCGCAAGATCAGTAAACAGGGTACCGATCATGGTTTCTCGATTCCTTGGGTCTGGGTCACTAATTCGTGAAAAGGCAAAGGGGGTTTACGCAGAAAGAGGGGTTTACGCAGTGTAAACCCTAGATCGTAAATCAAAATAAAAGGATAATAGTGGAATGATGAAAAGGGCGACGCAGCTGAAATACACGGAACACTTGTTCAAAGCCTTGATTTTTTCTTGAGATGAGACAAGGGTCTCGATCTCGGGAAGCAATTTTGATGAAGATCTGTGGAATGCACCGAATGTTTCGTATGATCGCTTGAAGGCCGTGTGAGTTACAATGAAGGCGTAAAAGTGGCAAATGAATTGAATCTTACCTTTTATAGTCTAGAAGCCGCCTGCTTGGAGAATCAAATCATTGGGCTCAAAGCACGAGGCGCGGTGAGCGAGGCCGCATTAAATGTACATGGGAAGTTGAACCTACAGCTTCCCATTTGGCGCATCGACAAATGACGGTTGATCGGTGACGTTCGCTTTTCCTAGGAAACGTTTGTTTAAGAAGCTTTGTGAATTACCGCCAAGCTAGATAGGTTTTTGAATAATTGGGGGGAAGCTACTCGAAATTTTGAGATCCTCCTCGTCATGAGCATGAATACTCGATAAGACAAGGAGTTGGGGGCTCTTGAGCAGCTCGCCCAATTAGGCCCAAGCTAGGAGCCACGTGTCGGTGTGTAAATCTTAGAGCAATCGAGCAAACATGTCACACGAGCAACCAATCTCGTTGTGGGTGGATAAATCTTTGGAGATTTTAATTATGCGAGCAATATGGATGAGCGAGCAATATAGCTCGATGGCCCCATGTAAGTCAAGCTTGAGGGCACCGATGCACGAGCAATCCGAGAATGCAGAGGGTGGTTACACTTGGTTACGAGCAATAATCCCGACTATAAGCCATGGTAATTTGCGAGAAGAGTTGATGCTCGTCAGTGGGCAGTTAATGCCAATCATGGGCAGTTAATGCCAATCATGGACAGTTAAGGCCAATCATGGGCAAGGCGATTAATGCCAATCGTGGAAAGCGATTAATGCTAATCATGGGCGATTATTCATGATAATGGATGCTATATCAACATATAAAAGCCTAGGAAAAAATTGGCAGAGAGGTATGCACAATCTACTTTTCCTAGCAAACTCTCACAAATTGTGAACTCATTGTACTAATTCACACGCCGGGGCTTTGCGAGCAGTGCCCCGCCTAGTTCACTTTCTTCTCTTCATTAGAGTTGGGCTCGAGAGTTTGTAAGACGTTGAAAAGCCTTGGATTGACGTGTTTGAGTGGGTCCAAATCTTCTTGGACGCATCAACAGTCTTATCCTAAAAATAAAAAATTTAAACAAAATAATTATCTTAAACCGGACGATAAAAGAAAATTGACTTGGGAGACGAGTGAGTATTTTAAATGGGATAATAATTTGTCATGATTCATGTTGCCTCGTTGGAGTGTGGAATGTTGTTGGAGGAAGGGTCACGGTCAGCTCATGGCGAATGACGTGAAGAACACGCGTCTAAACGCGTACAAGCTGCGCGTGGTTCTTGTAGTTTCTTTCTTCTATTGTACATTTCATTTTTTTGGGGCTTAGGTGCCTAAATAAAAACAAATTCTTTTAATCAGTCACATGTGAGCCAATGGCGAAGGTTTTTGTAGACTAGGAGGACTACACATAGTTAATTATTAATTTAGTTATAAAAAACATGGCTCTTGGAAATACTCGATGAATTAAAAAACATGGCTAAAAGTTGAGGAGGACTACACATCGTTAATGGGAGGCCTAGGCAAAAGGAAAATTAAAAAGTATGCTCAAAGTATGTTTGATAATTAGGTAGGTTGGGTTGAATTTGAGTTAAATTGAAATAAGTAATATGTTGAAACTCGTTAAAACCCAAATATCAAACGGATTGAAACGAGTTATGTCAGGTTGAAACGAGTCGACCCGTCTCAACCCATCTTTTCTCCTCAAAAAGACATAAATTCATAGCATAATCACGGGTCAAAATGGACAACATGGTTGACCCATTTTATCACAACCCATTAATATTATTGGGTTGAAACGGATTACCCGTTTCAACTAAAAAAAATTAATAGGTTGGAGGTGAGTTAATGGGTAATGAGGTATAATTGTTTGGCCTAGCTCAAAAAAAAGAAGATGACTCTAATAAACAAATAACTCAAGACATTGAGCTCACTATATTGGTGAGTATCCTTCAATTACCGGCTTTGAACCCTTCTTGAATGTATATGTATTGATGTTATAGTGTGCATAGTAAGTTATTTACCTTGACTTGAGTCATATTACAACCGATTGAAATGAAGCTATATTCCAACTGAACTATATAAATTTGTGCTTTCCAATGCTTAAGGTCGAAAAGCTTGTTGTCATCCCTTGATGAAAAGGTTCTGGTCAATGTAATTCACTCATCAACATCTAGGTTTCTCTAACTATTGCACATCAATCTGTATGGACCAATCAAAATAACAAGAATCTAATGATTCAAGTAGACTCTAGTTGTTGTGGATTATTACTCGACATATATATGGATCAAAATGATGCAGTAAAAGAATGATACATGTGACATCGCCGCCTCTTTTATTTGGTTGCTCCAAACAAAAACTGAAAACGATATCATTGGCAATAGGTCGACGACGAGACATAATTCACAAACAATGGTGTAATGGAAGGAAAGACAATCGGGCAAAACATTGCTTGCTAAAGTAAACTTGCCAAAATGTTTTTGGGTTGTAGCAGTCAATATAGCTTGCTTCATTCAAAATAGATCCATGATCAATGAAAAATCCACATGGATGAAGATTAGAAATGAGAGAAATAAATAAAACTTCTCAAATTCAAATATAATTTCATCAACTTATTGGATGAAAAGTTAACGATTTAGGGGGAAATTCATTACATAAAGATTAGAAATGAGAGAAAGAAACATAACATCTTAAAAGGACAAGAGGTATTTGAAATTAAACACGACTTCAAGGGATAATCTTGCAATTTTTGATTATATATATATATATATATATATATATATATATATATTGTGTATTTTTTTAATCATCAATCACATGTAAACCAATTGGTAAGTTCTATGATACATCATTTACGGGAATATCACCTTTTTGACCGCCGTATAAATTGGGGAAATCCAATTTGACCAACGATGTTTCATAACGATCAAATTAACCAACCAATTTTCAATTTGGTTACAATGTCGTCCTCGCCGTTTATAATTCAAATTAACCAACTGTCAATATCGGGCCAATAAATTGTCATGGAAGGAATATATTGTTGGTTGGTTAATTGACATTAACCAAATTAAAAGTTGGTTGGTTGATTTGATCGTTATGAAACATCATTAGTCAAATTGGATTTTCCCAATTTATACGGTGGTCAAAAAGGTGTATTCCCCATCATTTACCAATGTCTAGGATTCCAGGAAGATTGTGCAAAACACTAGCTGAAATTTGCGGGTTTTTACTTTTTAGATAGCAAGTGGGTTCAAACAATTAGACAAATATATTCTTAAAACTATAATTTATTTTTTATATTGCTCTAAAAAATTGTTCAGTCTAATATTTTTTTTTGTTTTAAAGTTACATTTATTATTTTATCATTAATTTAATTTCCACTTTAATCAATCACCCCACATTCATATGAGTATATTAAAAAACACATTATCCTAATATTTATGATAAAATCAATCATCTTTTCTTAATTTATGTAGTGGGTCAAATGGGGTTATTTTTTGGTTACAGAAAGAGGACTTAGCTTTGGATTGATGTTTTTGTTAATTTTGATAAAGATAAATATAATTTTGTATTACATATTACTTTGAATAATAACAAAAATATATAACCACTATACAGAAGTTGCCTTTATTATTTCTTAATTGATATTCACATCTAAGTGGGGAGGGCTAGCTAGCTTTACAGGTTTTTCACTTTAATTTTGATCTTCTTAGAGGGTTTCTTTTTAATTAATTACAATATACGATAACTTTTTATTGTTTAAAAAAGGAAAAAGGAAAACAAGAAAAGCTTTTGCTCAAAATAAACCTCACTTTTAGTGCTTTCCATCAAATTTGGTTTGAAAAAGTGTTGGAAATACCATTAGGGTTATCACTCTTGTAATAATTTTGCCTTGAAAGTGATCTTTAAGTGCATTTTCAAGTTATAGTTGTCATTAGTATTACCACTCTGGTGATAACTCTATCAATGTTGAATTTAGTTTCATCATTTGAAAGAAAATTTTCCCGTACATAATTTTTGTTTCCATTCATTTGTCCCTCCTTCGTGTGTAACCCTAAGGACAATTTGGTCATTATGCATGCACAAGTAAGGGCAAATGAGTAAATAAAAATTAAAGTTAATGGATACTTTAAGTGATGAAGAAAAGAGGGGGGGGGGAGGGTGGGAGTCATCTTTGATTATTATAAGAACTTATATATTGTTTATAAAAAGAGTAATGATATTCTTACCATTAGTGTTACCACTCGTGTTATAACTTACATACTAAAAGGTAAAGTTGAAAAGTCAATTATGTATTTCTAAAAAACTGAGGTAGTGCTATGTAGTATAAAGTCGCGCAATCTTTTCAAGTGAACCTTCTTGTTTCATTCATTTTCCAAACAATAATGTTAGAGTTATTGTCTGGGTTATCACCCGGGTAAAAACTTTATCTTTAATGTAAAGTGCATGTTAAGTGAATACGCATCTTCGCATAGTTATCACAAAAGTAATAACCCTTATGGTAAACCTAACAATATTGTTTCAAAAATTGACAATTTTTACATTGTTGAAAATTTAGTCTTATTTTTCATTACTTAATTTTTTTCTCTTTCAAAAATTATTAGATTTTCTAACAATTCCTTAAACAACTTTTTATATAAAATGAAAACATTAGACAATGTCTTAATATGACCACATCCCTTGTTAAATTAAAGATTTGGTTTTATATAGCTAGGTATTTATTTCTTAGTTTTTATGTTTTGTAGTTCAACTTCTTGATAAAAGAAAAGAAAAAAAATGGGATTAATAAATATATTAATCAAAGAAAATAAGTCCAAACATTGGTGGACAAACCTTTGATATTTGTGTAGATATCTTATTTATTTATTGGTTCAAAACTAATTATGGTCAGTAATAAGCTTTAATGCAAATGTGTTTCGTTAGCTTGATCACGAAACAAATGATTTAACTAAAATAATTTTCAATGCGCTTGGAGCTTGGTGATATATTTGTGTTGATACCTTATTAAAAAAAAAAGCTATTAACAAATCAAATTTTAATCATGTCACTTCAACGGGTAATACTAACCGAGGCATGACCACCAAAAAAAGATTTCTTTATATATATACACAAAGGCTGAAAACGAACGCTCTTACTTAAAAAGATTATAAACTTATTCTGTTTAGGCCAATCTTTATATTTTCTTTTGGAATAATTAAATGTCAGTCCTATTTTTTGAAACTATAACTGCTTCAGTGTGCATAAGTTCATTTTTGTTAAATTCTTCCTTAAATGCCCCTCCTCCTCCTACCCTCCTTCCTTCTCCAAAATTCTATAGCCATTCCCCCCTTAACAAACTTCCTGGTGGCAGTGGACGTTCTCCAAAATTCCATCGATTCTTGGAGAGTGGTAAGAAGTCTAAATCTATATGATGGAGAAGGGAGTGATGGATCTTTTCGTAAGTTCTTTTTTTTTTCCTTCTGAAAAAGTAGATTTCCCCCTTTAGCTCACAAAATCACTCCCAAGGCGCATTGTTCAGTTCTTACCGGAGGGTACCAAATCGCCGGACATTATGGCTTCAGTGCAGGGGGAGGGAATAAGAAATTATATGCTGCTTGTGAGGGAGTGGCGTCTACTTCTATTTTCTTATGAAACTAGTTGTTCGAATGCTTCGAGGGTCAAGGCTTTGAATCCAAGTGAAGTTTGAATAGAGGAAATCTTTTAGCTCTTCTTTTTTTAGACGAATGAATCTTTACTTCTCACATTCTCTTTAAGTTCTGTCTACCACTTCTAAGCAAGGTAGTAAGCCCTTATTTCTTAACTTATTTGAATGCAAGCAATCCAAAGCAACTCAATTCTTCTAGACTTCCGATCTACTTGCCCACTTTCTCAGAGAGAGAGAGAGAGAGAGAGTGAGTGACTAACGCAGCTCTTCCAGACTTTCCATATACTCGATTCGATGTGAGCATCAGAATTTTCGATGCGAGCATCAAAAATTTGATGCAAGCGTCAGATTTTCCGACAGACTTTCCATATACTCGATTCGATGTGAGCATCAGAATTTTCGATGCGAGCATCAAAAATTTGATGCAAGCGTCAGATTTTGCGATGATTGTGTCGGAGTTTGTGATGCAAGAATCGGATGGCCTCCATTGGAGTGTTCTTCCACTTGGATCTACAACGTGGCCTTTGGGCTTCTTCTCACCCGGTTCCAAAAAAGGGGAAACTCTCCCCCCGAGAGCCCCCACACCCCAACCCCATGAGAATGTGAGGGGGAAAATCGTGGTAACTCAATGATTAAGTAGCTAGGAGGACCCGTGCCTAGTACCTACAAGGAGTCACCCCCACAAGAGGATGAAACCTCCACACTGCGGTTGCTAGGACTCGATCCTTGGTCCTGTTCTAAATCTACTAGCTTTTAACCAATTGAGCTAAGCCCGTGAGGACAACTTATTCTCATCCAGATCAATCTCCATTGGATCTGCAACTTGGAACTACTTTTCACTTTTATCTTAGGGAAAAGGCTCCACTTTCAATTCCGAAACTCGCCAGTGGAACGGTAAGAATTCCCTACAGAAGATTTCACGGATCTGTATCTTTCTTTGACAAAACAGTGCAATAATCCTTCCTTTGGCACCCAGATCCATCTCCACGCAATAATGAAGAAGCTGATAGACCCAACAAACGTGCAAATTCTAGACTATAAGATACAAATTGAATATTTAAACGGAAATTTGTGTTCATTAAGGATATCTTCATCATTTTATCCAAAAAAAAAAAATGTACTTTACCGATTAAATATAAATATAAGGGACCTTGGCGGTTGAAAATTCCATAAGAGGGACTGACCCAATTATCACCCTTTTCTTTTTGGTAGAAATTCGAGCCGATCCCATTTGGATTATTTTTAACCTATACTCCTTTAGTTTTTTCATAATTGGATAAAAGAACATTATATATCAAGATATACAAAATCATGCATTACAACGTATTTCATGCATTACAATGTAAAATCAATACATCCAAATTCATGATTTTGTATGTAGGGGTGGCAAAATGGGTGTTATGGATCAATAGATAATAGGTCATTATCCATGGTTATCCATGGATAATGACCTATTATCCATTGATTCATAACACTCATTTTGTCACCCCTATTTGTATGGACATCACAATACATAAGCTAAAAATTTTCCAATTACCAAATTTGTCCATTCTTTTCTACTTTTTCATTCCCCACCCATGATTTTATTTTCCCCATTTTTAAGATTCGGTATTTTATTTTCTCTCTTAATATTTCGAGCCAACTCAAAGTAGAACGAACACTCCAGCTCGGCCTATTTTCACTCGTAGACTACAAAGTTCGAAAAGAGCTTAGCTGGTCTCAGCTAGGCCAACGCGAGTTTCGATGGCGCGTGAACCGTACACCACTAATTACACGTAAACATATCCATATCCTTACACATGCCAGCTTTGCCTATAAGCCTAACTCCACACCTAGTCATTTTACACACACATACTAGCTCCTCACCCATCAATTTCTATGAATATTAAATATACATCCGTTCCTAAATTATTGTCACGGTTTTTTTTTCATTATTTTCTTGGTTTGTAACATTTTTATTTAAGAAACACTTTCACTCGGACCTTTCCTAAATAATTGTTTTTTTATTGTTTTTTTTCTATTTTAAAATAATTGTTTTTTTCAAAATTTTATTTCTTATATTTTCAATTAATCCTTTTCTTCATCATGACGCACAGTTTAAGAAAATATTATTGATTGTAATATAAATATTGATATAATGTGTTGTTTATTAGGGGTGAGCTTGATCCGGTTCGGTCCAGTTTTTTGGAAAATAAGAGAAAATCGGAACCAGACCAATAGTCTTGTTCTCAAAAAATTTAGAACCGGAACCAACCTAATATATATGAGAACCAAAACATTGATCCGGTCCAGAATCAATCAAAGATGTATAAGAACCAGGACCGGACCAATACTATGATTTTTTTAGTTTTTAATTGTTTAATACAAATACATAATAAAAATTTTAAGACTGAAGCTTCATTAAAAAATTAAAAAACCTTTGATAAAAGTACATTCAACAATTAAAAATGTCGAACTCATAAACTCATAGTATAACAAACCGGTGGAAATAAAATAATAAAAGAGTACCAACTAAAAGGTAGAATAAAGAAAATATAAGGAATTAATATATATAATATATATACTTATAATCTATATATATATATATATATATATATATATAATAAAATAAATAAATAAACAACATATTAGGTCGGTTCGGTCCAGTTCTGTATTTTTTTTAGTTCGAGAACCAGGACCAACCCAAATGTCCGATTTTATGAAAATTTAGATCCAGGACCAAACCAAAATATTAGTCTGATCCAGTTTTAATCAGTTCGGTCCAGTTCTATTGGTTCGATCTGATTCTGAAAAAATCCTGCACACTCCTATTGTTTATTTTAATGTCTTTAAGTATGTGACCATAGTTAAAGTGTTTTCCTGAAAAAATAAAGTTTAGAAAGTATACAATTATTTTGGAACAGACAAAAAAGAAAAAAGAAGACAATTCTTTAGAAATTGAGAAAATATTTTTTCTTAAACGATGTGTCGGATCAAAGAGAACTATTATTTAGAAATGGAGTGTTAAAATTTTATCCTTCTTTTTTTACCATTTTAATAATAAATTTATATAAACATAAAATATTAAAAATTACTAGTAATTAATTTACTAATATTAAAAATCAAATTGATTGATTTATTTTTTAATCCGAACTGGAGTTACATGAAAACTAATTTAAACGGGACTCCCAGCCAAATCAGTACCAGCTTTGCCTGTAAGCCTAACTCCACACCTAGTCATTTCACACACATACTAGTTCCTCACGCATCAATTTCCTTGACTGTTAATAAAAAGCGGCCTGACTTTGCCATCATCCACCATTGCCAGCTCTTTTTTTTGATTCTTGGTTCTCTACGCTTTCTCTCTCTACACTTTCTCTCTCTAAAAAAAAATACTCAAAGGAACAGATTCCTAGAAAACCCCACGAGAAAGAAAACACCTTCCCCTCAAAACCCCAACATTATAATCCCACCCTGTTCTTCATTTTCCTACATATATTTGTTTGAACCAACATCCCTCTCAATCCATCTCTCTGCTTACTTTGTTCAATCTCTCTCTCTGTCTAGAATCCTTTCTATCTCTAAAGGCAAAATTGCAACAATGGTGCATCACCACAGATACAACATTCAGCTGAAGAAGGGTTCATTTGTGGGTGTTGTTCGTGTTGATGACGATGAGGAGTCTAATATGGGTTCCAGGCTTAGTAATTTGTTGGTTTGTGGAAACTCTGGTTATTGCAACAACAAGAGAAACAGACCCACCAAGCTCTTCTCTCTCCTCTTCCTCTCTATCATCTGTTGCACCATCATTCTCTCTCCTCAGCTCTTCTCCTTCCCCTCCACCACTTTCTCTCTCTTCTGTAAGCACCCTCTCTCGCCCTCTTTCTCTCTCTCTTTTTCTCTTGGTGTTTTTTTTTTTTTTGGGGTGTGTTCGCTAATTTCTCTCGGGCTCTGTTTTTGTTGATTTACAGATTCACTAGGAGGTGATGAAGCTCTTCCCGCAGCTGATGTTAATCTTTCCCTATGTTCTTCTGTTCCTAATGGTGAGTCCCCTGTTTTGTGTTCATCAACTGCTTTTATATGAAGAATTTCTTTTTATGGGTAAAGAAATACCCCCTTTTATCATTTTTCAATCTGTTCTGTATTTCCCTTCAATCTTTTGTTATGATTTTATAGCTTATTATGATTTAGGTCTAGCATAAAAATACCCTTTTTCTTTTCAGTTTCGAATTCTGTTTCTGTTATGGATTAAATAAACCATCGGAGATTTTGGGGTTTCAAAGTGGGATTCCTTCTTTTTCTTTATGTGGTTATGTATTTTTGGTTGGGAGGTAAGATGGATATGTATGTTACCCTTTTGTTCAGCTCATTTTAACACAGTGTGTGCGTGTTTTGGCTTACTATCTTTACATATATATTTTTTTTGGTTCTAAAACTTAATGAAACAGTAAGAATATAGCTATTCTTGTTTGATACACAACAATTGTGATTCCTCTTCATGTTATTTGAACTATCGTGGAATGAAAATTAGGCTAAAATGGCTTCAAATCCGATGATCATCGTTGCTATCCAGCGAACTCTGAGTCTGCAACGACCCGAGCTCGGGCGTTACAGAGTCAGAGCTCCTATTTATTTAGTGCATTTACCACCTTCTTTGTTGTAGTTTCTAATAAAATGTTTTGCTCTATTTTACAGGAACTATATGCTGTGACAGGAGCAGTATCCGTTCAGATATATGTATCATGAAAGGAGATGTAAGAACACACTCTGCTTCCTCTGCAGTCTTCCTCTACACCCCACAAAACTCGGGTGGCATCATCGACTATGCCCCCGATATGAGCGAAGAGGAAACCGAGGAGGAACTCCAGCATGAAAAGATCAAACCCTATACTCGAAAATGGGAACCGAATACAATGGCCACCATTGATGAATTAGACCTCATTTCCAAGAAAAAGAACTCAAATACCCATCACAAGTGTGACGTGACTCATGATGTCCCAGCTGTTTTCTTCTCCACAGGAGGCTATACTGGTAACGTATACCATGAATTCAATGATGGGCTTGTGCCTCTGTTTATCACTTCTCAGCATTTCAACAAGAAGGTTGTGTTTGTTATTGTTGAGTATCATGATTGGTGGGTGACAAAGTATGCTGATGTTCTTTCGCTGTTGTCGGATTATGAACCGATAGATTTTAGTGGAGATAATAGAACACATTGCTTCCCGGAGGCCATTGTCGGTCTTAAAATTCACGATGAGCTCACCGTTGATCCTTCATTGATGGAAGGGAATAAATCCATCAAGGATTTTCGAAACATTTTGGACCAAGCATATTGGCCTCGAATCAAGGGCTTAATTGAAGAAGAGGAGCGAGAGGAAGCCCAATTGATGAAAGATAATGTTACTTCATCATCTGCACCTTCAAAGAATGCAGTAGAAATGGTGAAAGGAAAGAATGTGGATAAAAAACCAAAGCTGGTCATAATCTCAAGAGACGGGTCTCGAGCAATTACTAATGAAGATTTCTTGGTGAAGATGGCGGAAAAAATTGGGTTTTTTGTTGAAGTTTTGAAGCCGGGGCGGACGTCTGAATTGGCCAAGGTTTATCGATCGCTCAATTCGAGTGATGTCATGATTGGCGTCCATGGTGCTGCCATGACTCATTTCATGTTCATGAAGCCTGGTTCAGTGTTTATCCAAGTGATTCCCCTCGGAACTGACTGGGCTGCAGAAACTTACTATGGGGAGCCAGCGAGGAAGCTCGGTTTGAAGTACATTGACTATGAAATCATGCCAAAAGAGAGCTCACTGTACGATGAATACGATATCAACGACCCGGTTTTGAGAGACCCAACTAGTGTGAATGACAGAGGATGGGAGTTCACAAAGAAGATCTATCTTGATCGCCAGAAAGTGAGATTAAATCTTGGAAGGTTTGGGAAGCGTTTGGCTCGTGCATACTACTACACCAAGGCAAAGAGGAACCAGAATACGCTTCTTCAATCACTGTAACTCTGAATCTCCTTTGAATTGTGGTTATCGTTCACTCTTTTGACCATTTATTCAAATTTTTTGAACATTGTAGATCGGTAAGCATTTAGAGATTAGGTTAATGTTTGTAGAAATTAGGGATCTTTGTGTATATGATGTAGCCAAAGAATAAACTTCTTTTTGGTGGTTTAGGCAAAAACAAATTCTATTCATTCATTCTTTCTTGTAATCTTTCACTTGCCTACATACTACTAAATTCAATATGCAGTTTCAACTCTTCTGTACATCTTTTGCTTCATCTGTGAAGTTTTTGAGCAAAAATCATTTTGATGTTTGTGTTCTTAACTTCGTGGCCTCAGTTTCATAAATGATTGTTCCATATACTCCCCTTACCGGTAAGAAGTCTACTATACTATTTTTGGAAAGTTTTTCTTTAAGAGTTCATTTGCAAAAAATTATGTTTATTATCTCCACACCATTTCTACTTTACCTATTACATTTGATATTAATATATTGGTTATGCTCGAACGCTTTTGTAATTATAATCAACTTCAATGTTAGTTATATATTTCTTAAGAATTAGACTTTTCAAATATGAATTCTTGGAACACATAGTATTAGTGAAACTGCAAGCATGAGATTAGCGAAACTGCTATAAGTTATTGCTTGCATGTGGGTCCTATATTAAAAAGGCAAAAACTAAGATCGTCTTAAAAGTATTATCTTAATTGAACCCAAGGGGTGGGAGAGATGGCAAGGGCACTTAGGTAAAGACCTAGGGTCCTTGGTTCTAATCTCCATATCGACAAGGGTTCATACTTACCTATCAAAAAAAAAAAAAGTATTATCTTAAAAGTATTTTCTGAAAAACGAATCTCATTGATCCAACCAAGCGTGTGTTAGTGGGCTGAATGTGAGAGTTAGATTTCGATAAACAAATTAGAATCCCTAATGTGTGACTTGTTTTGAGTTAGAACTTAGAACTTAGAACCCAAGTAATTTGTGGTTATAGCTTGCATGTGGGCCCTAGTTAACCAATCTCTTGCAACATCCTTTGATGGTACACCTTACTAAGAAGGGACTTGTTTTGAGTTAGAACTTAGAACCCAAGTAATTTGTCAAAGCCTCAAAGGTTATGGCTTGCATGTGGGCCCTATATTAACCAATCACTTGCAACATCCTTTGGTGGTATACCTTACAAGAAGAGAATAAAGGTCAGTGTTTTGTGGGAATACTTTTTTGGTTGAAGAGGTTGTATCTGGTTCTTCAATTATTATTGTTTGTTGGGTACTGTTTTAGTGTTGTCTATATGTTTATTGTTGGTTCATGCAATAGCTGGAACTTGTGAGCTTCTAAAGGGGCTGGTGAAACAGACCATGTTTCAATATGGAAATAGAGTTAGATATGGATATATACAGCTTCAGCTTATGATTAAAACCCTACCAACTGAAACTAATTACAGGGTGTCAGCTCATCCTTCAGCTGGTCACTCATTTTTTTTAGGATTTTTGGTAGATGACAATGCATGTATGAAATTTTCTGTTTTGCCCCCCCCCCCACACTTTTCCAAAAAAGGAAATATTATCATCGAAAAAAACCCGTTTCTTCTGTATCAAAACGAGTACAAAGAGTTAGTTCCATTAAAACGAGTACAAAGAGTTCCATAGCGCATCTGGCTTTGGCAACTACAACTCTTGCCTAATTGAGTAAAACCTTACGGGGTTGTTCCGATTGCATGTATAATTAATTATACCTTGCTTAGGTAAATACAACTTTCATCCGACTGGTTATAACTGTGAATTAGAAGGTAGTTTCGTATACATATATAGTTGTCCCATACTTAGGCAACTGAACTCTGAAGGGTGGTACCCTTTGCATAAGTAGTTATACCTGGCTTTTGGCAACCGCAATTTGACCTAATCGTGAGCAGTATCGGAGGGTTGCCCCATATGCATGCATAGTTATTGCTTGCATTGGCAACTGCTATTTTTGCCAGACCAAGTCCAACATGCATGTGTACTTGTACCTTGCTTTGGCATAAATTCTTGATCCACCTTTGAGTTTTAACTTTTCAATATCATTCCCTGCTTGGATTGGATTGGATTCCCGACCATTGCCTGTCATGAACTTATGTTTAGGTGCACATATTTAAATGTATTATTTGGGGATTTGGATTCCTTTCTACTCCCATCACCCCTTTCCTTTTTTGCATTACTTTGCAGACTTCACTGTTTTAATATTGATTGAATATGGTCCATCACTCCATCTTTGATCTGTGGCATCAACATGTGAGGCTGTCAAAAAGGCAAAAAGCAGAAGCTTGAATCTCTTTCACAGGCCTATTATTTTCACTTTTGCACCAAGAAATCATCAGACTTCCCCAGTGGTATAATTTTATATATAGTTCTGCTAATGTCATTTTAACATACTTACCATTTTGTTTCTTACCGTGTAAAATTATTATCGTTGTGATCTACTGTGTTTTTTCTCCACAATGTCGCGTAGAAAAATACAGAAAGAAAGTACTTATCCGGCCACATTACCATTGTTACTATTTACTATGTTTTTTTTCCCCATAAAATCGTAGAAAAGTGCATGTTGAGACTGTATGCCGTATGCGTGTTCTTGATTAAATATAACAGAGTAGGTGGTATATGGGAAGGATTCAAATCTGTAAAACACTAAGGTTTGGGTAGATAATTACAATGCTTGTTGTTGTTGGAAACAGTGTCTCTTTTAATTAGTTAGCAGTATAAAACAGCAAGGATAATGTACTTAATATGCTGTGATTCCTGCATAAACTGAATAAAATACCAAACCTAATCCAATTATCCAACTGCAAGTTAAACAAATTAGCATAGGAAAAAGATATCGGCATAAACAGGGTCTAGGTTTTGATGTAATCACTTTCAAAAAGGGTCCCCTACCAATATGGGGATTCGTAGGTGATTTTTACCTCCAACTGAGAGTATACTTTGATATATATATATATATATATATATATATATATATATATATATATATAACTCTATAAATATTGTAAAATATCATTATCACATCATATAGGTGTTCGAACTTTGTGTGCTTTATAAGTGACCATCTACTACTACTAGACACCAACAGCATTCACAATTTGTTGGGTGGACATGTGGTAAAGCCTAGTGACTAGAAGGCTTAGTGAGGCAGTGTATGACATTCACAGGGCTTGGGGCACGGATTTCAGGTTTAGGACTTTACAAATGATATCAGAACGTGTACTGACCAAAAATATGTTGTCGATACTTTGGGCCTTGACAAATGAATTGAACAAATTGCCATCAGCCCATTGGTATGCCTAGTTGACCCATGTACTTAGTTTGACAGATTAATTGCGGGCAGATACACTTTCCAGAAATTGTAACCGTTCCACTACCCTTTTTTTATAAACCGCTTAAGTCCACTTTTATAATTTTTTTCCAATATTGCACGTCTTCTTCACATCCGGGTCACACTTCTTGCTAGCAGCCGAATTTACTTCTATAAAAGATTCCTAAAGAAGGAGCTCCCCTTTTGTGAGTCAAAATCTTTTTATGGAAGATGGCTAGTTTTGAAGGACAATTTCTGCTAAGACGAAGTATCATTAGCAAGGAAAGGCTCCAGGGGACAGGCTCCAGGGGCAAGGAAAGATTCCTTGAACGTTTCTACTTCACGCTTCTATTTAAGTAAGAAGAGTGGAAGCATTCTTGCAAAGATCTCCTGTTGCGGGGCGCTTCTTTAAGAGTTCATCGGGGAAATAAGAATGAAAACCAAAAGAAATCCTTGTTGACCAGATTGCTTGCATTACCAATGTTGGATTGATGAATAAATTGGTGGGAGCAATATAGATCTGATTTTGTGAGGTTAGTGTGTTTTGTTTGTTCTTCATTTTCTTCTCTTTCTTTCTTGCATCATATCTTTCGAAATTTGAGCATCGTTCAAATTTTTGGGCAATGGCTTTTGCATTGCGATGACCAAAATTTTGAACGATGCCCAATTTTGGGCAGTGACGTTGTCGTGGCACCTTTCCTTCATTAAGGGTATTTTTGTCATTTCTCCCCTAAAAGTGTACTATAGCGATTTAAAAAACTATCATGGACTTTTGAGGTTATATTTCTTCCACATGGGACCGCCCCGGTTATCACCCTAGTCTTAGCATAAGACTAGAGGACTAGACTTTTGAGCTTAGGGCTTCACAAATGGTATCAAAACGTGTCCAGAACAAAGTTTAGGAATGGTCTGTGGGATAGCAAGTCAGTGTGCTATCAATACTTTGGGCCTTAACAAATGTGTTCAACAACACATCGCCACCTATAAGTGACCATGCGCTTTCGAGCAGGGGGCATTGAGGAACCAGCATTGACACATTAGAGAGACGGAGGGAGGAGAGAGAGATATATTAATTTCTAAGGGGCAGAAGTTTTGCAGACAAAAATGGGTTAAAAGACTTGCATATTGATTATTGATCAAGTGGTAAACAATAAGGCATAGTCTACTACCATTCTAAGTTCTAACGCTAATTCCTCTCTGTACATGGAAAATTGGTTGATTATGTTTTCAGCACATTCCATGCGCGTCTCGTTAGTAAACCGTTTGCTTCGAGCAGAAGCACCACCTGTGTCCAGTTAGGTTATAGCCTCATGTTTTGAACTGATCTACATCCACTGCTTCATCTTGCTAGAAGGGTGGACTGGTGGAGGTGTCTTGGCATTCCTACATTCATTCACACCTGCCAACGGAGATATATTAGTGTCATTGGAGAGAGAGAGAGAGAGAGAGAGAGAGAGAGAGAGATGCAATGAGGCATGTGTTCATTTCACATACAAGAGTCATCAGGATTCCCTCCAAGCAAAGTTCCACGGGTACTGTCTGGTGTTTGAATGCCAGTTAGCGACTGTCTCCGTAGTGCCCTTCCACTGGGAGGAATTGGCGACTTTACATCATTTATGCTGATTATTCTATTCAAAGGTGTTGCAACTTCAGTCAGTTTCTGCTGGCTCCTGCATTTTTAGAAATTTATGTTAAAATGCTAAATGTCTCTACGATAAAGTACATGTCAATAGTAGTTATTTAATCTCTAACTTTACGTACCTTTTCTCAGAGCCATTGATCAGTTTCCCAATAGTTCGGAGAGACTTCCTTATATGAGAACTTTTTCCATTTGTATGGCTCGGCAAGCGAGTCTCTGAAACGGTCTGAACATCATTTCTAATCAATATTGGTTCTTCAGGAGTTTTTGGTAGTTGAGCAGATTGAATTTTCACTCTACTGTCTGTTTTGACATTTCGACTTATATAAACTGATGTTCTTAATGGACTCCGAGGACCCCTTTGACTATTCAAGACTGTTTCATCATATTGGGGCTGGTCTACCCCAACTTCTTCCGAAAGTTTCATCTGCACAGGATCTTTATTAGTAGTATATCTTGGACCTTCCAAGCTTAATATTCGTGACCTAGTTTGTGCAGGAGGAGTTTTAAATCCTTTCTTGTCCTCAATGTTAGTTTCTATCCCAATTGGAATGGTGTTGCAATTCTCAATGCTCAACCTTCGGGGTCGAGGTGGGGTTCGCTCTGCCATTGCTTTTGGTCTCCCAAAGGGCGATTTCGGTTCCTTGAGCTTACTTGCTTCCCTACTGGCCAAGTTTGTTGCTTTCTCCATTTGTATGGTGCTGCAATTCTCAATGCTTAATCTCCGGGAACGGGGTGGAGTTCGATCTGTCATTACTTTGGGTTTCTCAAAGGGCGATCTCGGTTCCTTTTGCTTACTCCCTTGTACATTCTGTAATTCCCTATTAGCCAATGCCCTTTTGAGGCTCTCTATCTGCAAAGTTCAGGACCACATCAAAATTAATCAAGAGAGAAAAAAAGAAGCACAAGAGAGAGAGAGAGAGAGGGATAGAGAGAGAGGTAACCTGTTCTTTAAGTTCCATAACCTCCTTGCTCTCTTTGTTAGAACGAGCTGCACCAAGTTCAACAGTTGAGGCCCGTTGGGCAAATTTCAATGTACTAACTGTTTCCCCAAAAGAATCTCCTTCTGGGCTTATGTGAGCAAACATCAATGTCTTTGCATTCCCTCCTACAACACATACATTATTGTCAGTACAACACGTTAATTTCAAACATGTATCAACTCAACTCACTACCTAAAGAGTTCTGCAGAAGTAGTGTAAGCTTGCTGTTTCTGTAAGGGATGTACGAGTTTTTCTGAGCCAAGGCTGTGATCACATCTCCCAAACATGATAGAGATTTATTTATGTACTGTGCCTCCTTGAGACCGTCTCCCGTAACTTCTGACTTGTCCACTCGTTCACTTCCTGCTAGGTCTACCAAATGCAGGCAACTACGAAGAATCCCTCCAGATACATCTGTACCGTGCACATGTACTGTCAAGACACTGCAGATATACACCCTTCCCAGTAAGTACACAAACAATTTAAATTTATCTCGTTTTTATTTTTCTTATAAAACAATAACAAGAAATTCAAATTCACCAAATCCACTGTTTTTGGATCTGACCTGTGGGAACGACTACTTTGGCTGTTCATTGCAGTGGAGCTGACAGCACGATTCACCTCGCCAAGTTTCATCAAGTTTAGAACATCAGCAGTGAACTTCACAGAGTGCAGAGTGGCATCAGGGAGACTCAAGCCATTCTCCCCTGCACAGCTCCGAATCTCTAATTTTGTGGTTGTCAAATCTTGTGCGAGCAGATCGCGAACTTGTTCATTATATATCTCCACCATTTGTACGTAAAGGTCATATCTCATAATGTCCTTCCTTTGGTTAGACATTTGGAACAGATCATTGAGAGCTAAATAATTGACTCCCAATTCCTTTGCTGATCCACCTGAAGGACCGCACTGTAAAAGAAATTTTTGTTAAACAAAATATTGCTAAATTTCTAGCAGATGCAGAATATTTGAAATTACCAAAGCTTATATCTCACCATAGTATGTGTTTTACCCGATCCAGTTTGACCATATGCGAAAATGCACACATTGTAACCATCCATCACAGACCTGATTAGTGGTTGAGTATCCTTGAATACCTCGTCTGATGCAAAATAAAGTTAAAAAGAAATTAAGCAAAAATGATAGCAATGAAAAAATGTAAATTAATAACTTCTTCTGCAAAGCGATTACAAAGACGCGGTTGTTTAGTATTTACCCTGAGTAGCAGTGGGACCAAAGACGCGGTTGAACTGAAATAATTTCCTTCCATCTTTTTGGGGCTTCAAGGGGTCTACAACAACTAACGAGCCATCTTCTCCAATAAAGTCTATCACATTTTTAGTATCAGTGCTAAATGCAGGTCTAATTCTGCAGTAAACTCGAATATTTCCTGAAACCAGATTCAACTTTATGTGAATAATTACACAAACTTTTACCAAATCAAATAAGTATGAACAAAAAGATCAACCTTTTAAAGATAAAGATAGAGGGTTTTTGAAATCAAGAATAAGAAACAAACCTTTCAAATCCTGTACCATGTTGTACAAATTCTTGTTCTCTTTCACAACCTTGTGATATCCAAGAGCAGCCGTAGATAACTCCTGTACCTGACTCCCTGAATCAGGTAGAACAGAACAAACATTCAATTTCACTCATTTACAATTTTGAAAATCAAATATGGATCAAATAGTTCAGTTATTTGAGTTCCGGGAATAATGGGATTGAGGTTCCAATTCTAGTAACATACCCATTTGTTTCAAATCGCTCTGCAACTGAGACTGCAAGTCTTTGAACTCATCTTTTGTTCTTGATAATAGCAGCTTGATATTCTGCAAGGCAGGGGCACCATGAAATAATTCTCAAATACTTTTGCACTCATTACATCATGAAAATACCATAAGCACTACTGGATCAGGTACTTCAGCATAGTATAAGACATGACCATCATCATACATTCTATTTCTTCAATCCACATGGGAAAGTGATGCTGCTTCACAATGGTTTCATACGATGTTTGTTAATTCTTGATTGATGAACAGAGTGTAACACAAAGAAGCATTGCATCACTGCAAGTTGTAAATCTCAAACTGCAAGCACGTAAAGATTTGTTCATGCAAATCTGATGGAAAACAACCTCTTAATTTTTCTATGTTTTTGCTTGACACCTAAAGAGGTCAATTGTTTTTGTCACATGCATCATAAGTTCTGAAACAAAGAAGCATTGCATTAAGGAGAGTTACTTGATTTCTATTAGCTGCAAGTTGTAAATCTCAAACTGCAAGCATGTAAAGATTTGTGCATGCAAATCTGATGCAAAACAACCTCTTAATTTTTCTATGTTTTTGCTTGACACCTAAAGACATCAATTGTTTTAGTCACATGCATCATAAGTTTTGAAACAAAACGAGTGAATTTATAGGTTATTTCATTCGCTTCTTTTCGATAGGTTCAACTTATAGCAATCTAAAGGTAAGTTGCTTCCTACTCCATTTTCTTCTAATAGAAATCACCCACAAATTGGCATCTCTCTGGCTCACAAGACCATTAAATTATTTCAACATGTATCCAGGAATTGAAAAAAGTGCTAGATGGAACGTTTGATGATCTGAGGACAGTTACTAAAATCACCAATGATGAATTTTGAGTAAAAAATGTGAAGGCCTCAAAACAGGAAGAGATGAAATGACTCCAGAAATTTCATGTTCAGTTGTATAATATTACTGGTTTTGAAAACATTAATTTAAAATTCTCAAGGACAACTAACAAAAGCACAAGAGAAAAGCTTACCGATAGTTCCTTTTCTTGTGTTTGGAACAGCTGCCAGTGGTTGCAGTAACCCTTATTCAAGCAAGCTCTGCAACACTGCAACAAGAAAATTTGTGTATTTAGGCCTTTTGGAATATTACAGCTCTCAAACCATTTGATGCTACCAGATTTCCCTTGTGGGCATTCTACGTCATCTCAACATGAAAGACAAGTAGATGAAGAACATGCTATAATATGTGTTAAGCTCAAAACACTTATATTAGACAAATTCTCAAGATTCCTATCAGCACTCAGAATTAAAACTGCAAAATTCCAAAAGCGAACTTGAGAAAGAAACCGTTTGATGAGGTAAAATACAACCATGGCTCTCAAAACCAAACTCGGCTGTGATACATTCTAAAATTAAGAGAACATATGCAATTAAAAACAACAAATTATATGGATCAGGGTCAAATAATGAAAAGAGACATACCTTCTTGTTTCCAGATGTAGAATCCTTTGGAGATGTGGATGCTGAATTTGAAGACGAGCTACTTCTTTCCCTCAAGATATCATTGATGTTGGAAGTCGTCTAGTTGGCCAAAGATTTAAATTGTTAGGGTAGTAACAATCAGGCACCCCAAGTGATTGGGAAAAAGGTTGAGTTGAGTTGAATTGAAAATTATAAACTTCATAAAGAGCACGTTCTGGAACTTAATGACTTAAGACTTTTAGGAAGAAACAGCTGCAAGGTGCAATAAGTGTCAAAAGCAAATATTAAATTATAAGCCTTGGTTCTTTACTTGCATGGAAATTAATTTTTTGTCCAAACAAAGAATAAACACATGAACAATGAAAATGGACAAAAAAGGAACCAAGTGGCCAAATGCTGGCAAATTTCTTGTGTTTCATTTGTAATAATTTCATGAGGGTTAACATCGGCAAAGGTCACATATGGAATATTATATATTCTGTGCTACAAACTTTGGTAGGAAATATGCAATCAGTGGAGAAGAAGTAAGAACCAGTTCTTAGAACTTAACAACTGACTCACCCCAGAGTACTTAAGTTGAATTTGTTCCTCTAAACAGCTTGACAAAATCCTGCCGAATGACTTGATGGGATCCTGTGAGAGAAATTTCAAATCTAACAATATTGTACAAGATATTTGATTGCTGATCAAAAGTAGCACAATGTATCAAATGGTAATTAAGTACCATATTTCCGTTACGAAAGCTGGCAAGAAGATTTTGGTCTATGTTTTCCTTCGACTCAACCATTGAGTCAGCAAGAGCCTTAACAATCGCATCTACATGATTGAATGAATAGAAAAGTAAGACAAAAGGTAACAAGAGTAATCGAACCAAGAATAAGGAAAATTATAATAGCGTGTCTGCTAGTATTTGCATTGTAAAGTAGAAGTGTTCGGTAAGAGTACACATCTAACAATCATATCTTAGTATCTGTTGGCCACAGGCGTTTAATGCTGCACTTATAGTTACTTTATTTGCCTGGATAAGGTCACTTGACCAGTTAATTATTAGCGGCTGCTGATCCATGGGGAGTAAGCCACAATTGCTACGTACCCTTATCTATATATGTATGAACATTCGGTAATATACACATCAACTTCAATAACCTCCCTCTCTCTCTGTATATATATAAGTACATTCTATGGATATGTTGGGCAAGAACAATGATGGCATTCAAAGTGGCATTTTATGTTCATTCCCACCGCTAGGCAAGTCCTGTGGATAAAACTATGATTAAATTCTAAGAGGTTATATGCCCTGAAGACCATTGTGTTATGAATTAAGCTTTCAGCATTCAGTTTACTTCAAGATTGGTGAGATCATTTCATTTTATTGTTGAATTCAAATTTAAATTCCATCTTTTAATGTTTGGGTTTATGAGCTGAGATTTTTGTTGGGTGTGAGGTTTCGGCATTTTTCATGATAAGCTTTGAAGGAGTATTTCCAACATCTTCTGCAGCTTTGCACATATTTAACCAACCCCGACCACCCACACACCGAGAGAGTAGGGTGGTGGGGGGGAAGAGGGAGAGAGGAAACAGAATCCAAAGATTAAGGAAGAGTTGCCTTGTTGCATCATTTCTAGGACTGCAATCTTAACTAAAGAGCTTTGAATTCAGAAACTTTTCAGTGCATTTGCAGCACAAACAATGTATTTCATTCAATGCTTTGAATTCAGAAACTTTTATTCGATAACGAAGCTCTAATAACTGTACACCGTTATGTACCACAAAATTCAGTGAATTGGTAATAATCACTTTAATTAACAGACTTGACAGTTAACTGAAAATGACATGTAGATCATTTTAAAGACCTGATTTGCAGATTAATATTTGATTCAAATAGTAATAATTAGTAATTGCATAGCACATTTACAGATAGATCAGTAAAAGGATAGGCAGTACACCTTCAAGATTTTGCTTTTCATTTTCCGTGGGCGATTGTTTATCACAAGCAGCAGCAGCAGACATATCCAATCGCCTATAAGGGTCAAAAGGTGTAACCCCAGGAGCTCGTGAAGGAATCCTACCCGCCGAATGCATACCCAAAGGTGATCTGTGGGGCTTATAAACTCCATTTCCATTTCCTCCAGTCATCAGTTTCCTCTCGTGATATGCTTTTAGTGCCAAAAGGCAATCAACAATCTTAGCCGATGAACCAACCTCCAAATTATCCTAATAATATCCATAAAATCAGCATTGTCCTTTGACGATGAATAAATATTCAAAATCTACGAGTTTTTAGCTTAAAATTACCCTTTCAAAAACAGACGCTTCAAAAACAGGTAACTTCAACTCCTCTACAGCGAACAAAAAGTTCCGAACATTCTCAAAGAACTGATATGCAGGTAATGGCTGGGAATCCCAAGTGGACAATTGTGAAGGAAAATGATTACTCTCCACAACCTAACAACATTGCCAAAGAAGATATCCACACACAAAAAAATTATTATAGAAATTGAGAATTAGCCAAAGCCCTTAATACACAACAAAGTGAGGATCATAACTCAGTACCTTGGGGACTGACCCGGGTAGGATTTTGTTAAGGGCATTGCAAAGAATCAATCCATTTCTCAAGCAAGAAATGAACTCTCTCTCCGATGGCTGATTTGATATCCCAAGTGGTCCCACCAAACTCTCAAGCCATTCACTAGCTTGGAATCTCCTCCAAGCTTCACACAATCACAAACCAAAGAATCAACAACTGGGTTGTTATAATTTTGAGTATTGGATTTCATCATGTTCACATTTTCCTAAGAATACTAAATAAAAATTTAATAAAAGATTTACCTGCTTCGTGGGCTTTTCTTGAAGCCAAATTCAAATCATGCCCAGCTCTTGTTGCGATATCCGCCATTAATTAAGACCCACACCCAAATCTTTATTTCGTTCAAGAAAACAAAATCAACTCACAAAAATCAAAACCCTGATCAAATAGATTCTTTTATCAGTAGTCCATGATTCTACATACACACTAGACACACACACACAGAGATAGAGAGAGTTTAGAGGGAGCAATTCAAGAAACGTGCTTAATGTGAGAATCTTTCCCAGATTGAGTGATGATGTGAAAATCCTTACCCTAATCTCTAGAGAGAGAAAGGTTAAGTTCAAAATTTTCTCTTTTCGGCTAAAAAAGTAGAAAGATTTGCCGTTGAAATGGAACCAAACATAGAATAGATACTGTGATTTGTGCTGTGCGTGTTTTGGTCGGCCATATGAGGGAAAGCTTAGGTTCGGAACCGAACCTAAGGTTATGAAATTATACCGTTACTTCTTTTTTTTGAATTTAAATTGGTAGGGTCTCCATAGAGATGCGATCTTGATCGTCCACACTTCCACGAAAGCAGGTGTTAAATCTCGATCGTGCACGCGTGTATATCACGCTCCAGTTATCCACTTAATTAAATTTTTAGCATAACCAATACAAATTTGAATTTACAAAAAACTTAAGTAAAACGATTTTACGGTTATTGTATATAAGATGAATTTTTTTTATTTAACTCATCGTGTGTTGTTGGATTAAGTTACTGAGATAATTATCGTCCGCTTTTTTATAAAATAATTGTCCAGAAACTTAAACGATCATACTTTACTTACTTTACAAATGAAGGCCAGATGATGAATGTGAATATGATACCCCAATAAATAATCGTCTATGTTTTAAGAAAAAACAATTATTGATAGATTATTATATATTCCGGTTTAATGTGTAAGTTTCGCTTTAATGTGATGATTGTGAATATGACATAATTAGTAAGGTAAAATTCTAGTGGTAAAAGTGATGTTTCTTAAAAGATTTTAAGTTTTTATCAATTATTTTGAGACTCACGAAAAATAAAAATAGGAATTTAATAATAAAAATATAGACTATCAATTGATCACAATGAAATAAAATCCACTATTGCATTAGAGATACTCTTACTCATATCAAAATAAGTGTTTATTTTCAAACAATTAAGTAGACCCTTCCAATCTTAGCCGAATGGGTTTTACAGTAATAGACCAAATGGACATATTTATTTTTACTCACTTACAATATTACATATTTATTTTACCGGCAAATATGCATTAATACTTTTAATATCCACATATGATATTAAAAGTCCTAACTAGAGGTGATATGTGACAAATGTAGAATTTGTAAGCTTATTAAAAAAAATAGACACTCACTTAGGGTGGTAAAATTAAAAAATAGTTACTCATTTAGGTACAATATAATTTTAAAAATAAATCTTTATTTAGGGACGCAGAGGGAATGATTTTTATATTTTCACTTATTGACTTTATTACTCTTTTCTCTTTATACTCCCTTCATTTTATTCAAATATTTTGTCATTGAAAAATATAATAAGTACAAAATGTATTAGAAATATTAGTGTAGTCATAATTGTAAAAATTTCTGACCGTTTAAGATGCTTATAACAATGTAAAAAAGTAAATATTGTCACTATAATAATTCTCCAAATATATATATATATATATATATATATATAATACAGTAATATGTGCCCTTATCTAATATAAAAACGTTGTATCGAAATTATAGTAACTAAAAAGTACAAAAATAGTACATTGAAGAAAATGAGAGTTTTCTGAGTTTGTTCATTGAGGTCTTTACCGGGGATCCCAAAGAAGTTGGAGCAGGCCTCTTTTAAAATGGTTTTACGGATCTTAATATACAAGAGAAACATATTTATGCTAAATGAACCAAGATTCATAAATCTCAGCACAATCCCTCGGCTTTTGGAAATTGTAGCGTCATCCATCACGTCTAAATGAATAATATCATTTTTTTAGTATTAAAAATGTCACTTTTTAACTTTTAATGTGTCACTTTTGACCCTAAAGTGTCACTTTGCATCTCTAATAACAATTATCACTTTTTGTTCCTTAAAAAAATGTCACTTTTTGGCTTTAAATGTGTTACGTTTGACTTTCAATGTGTCACTTTGCTTTGAAAATTGTCACTTTACATTATAAATAAAAATCGTGACTTTTGGCATGAAGCGCTGAAAGTATCAGTTTATAACATTAAAAGTGTCACTTTTTAAAATAAAATGTGCAACTTTTGAGTGTTACTTTTCATTTTAAATAAAAATAATAATCATTGCTCTTAAAAATGTCATTTCTTAACATTAAATTTGTCACTTTTTAGCATTTATATATATAAAGCTAAGGTAGTCTAAAAATAACAAAATCCTTCCAAAATTTGTTTTCCTAAAATAGAAAGTCATTTATATGTATTAAAAGTTGTGGGTCATGTATTGAAAACATAAATCTGATTATATATTAATTGATTACATGTGTCATAATTAATCAAATACTATCTTAATATATGAAAATCAAATACTATCTTGGAATATGAAAACATAATATTGCCTTGGAATATGAGCAAACTTCTAATGAATTGAAAACACAATTAACAAAATATTTCAACATCATCAAGATCTTAATTTTATTGTTTATTTTACATGTTATAAATCAAGATTATAATTTTTTATAATATTCTACGCGTTAAGACATTTGTTGTCTTATAGAAGATAAAATATGATTAACTTAAACAAACAGTTTCTGCCAACATATATTATTAAAAAATTATACTTTTCCTTTTATATAAAATCAAGAGTCCCGACAAAAGTGTGTTTATTCAAATATTCGAAACAGAAAAAATAAAATTACAAACTATGATTTAATTTCAAACCAAGCATGTAGGTCAAACAAAAAAGCCTTGAACATTAACCAACGAACCAAATTCCATCAAATCCAAACTAGATTTTTTTGTAAAAATATTGATGTTTGTTTGGTTTTTAATGCTCAATCCCCCAAAATCTAATCATTATTGTATTTACAAAATCAACTAATATTTTATTGTATTTTTTTTTACCAACTAACCATTAAAAGCTTGGACATCACATTGTAGGAGCTAAAACAAGAATATCACAGGAAAATCACAAAATGAAAAAAAAAACTTTATCACGAAAATATAATTAATATCAAAATACTACTTAACAAATCTAAATCCCCATCACAATTGTTGAGATAACTTATTGACATATTTGAAACTAAAGTGCACATCTAATAAAATGGACAAAAAGTAAAAGCAATGCATTGACAAATCTATAAAAATATAAAGAAGCATAAATAGAAAAATATTTTTCCATCTCCATCGAACCCGTTGACAAAATATTTTAAAACCATCAATATCTTAATTTTATTGTCCATTTTACATGTTAATAAGTCGAAATCAAATTTTTTAATAATATTTTATACCTTAAAATTTTGTGGTCTTATGAAGATAAAATATAATGAACTTAAACAATCGGTTTCAGGCAACATGTATTCTAAAAAATTATATTTATATTTTTATGTAAAAGCAAGATAGTCCCTACAAAAGTGTATTTATTAAAATATTAGAAACATGAAAAAAAAAAGTAACAAACTATTACTTATAATTTTAACCAGAGCAAACATGTAGGTCAAACAAAAGTTAAGGTCAAATTATTGATACTATCATATGCAATAACGATTAACAATAGTTAAAGGATAATCATTGTCGTATATATGACACTTCCTAAAGTATAGTTCAAAGCAGATCATGATTTTTAGGTTAACAAATCGTTCTGATTTAAAAATATTGATTGATATGAGATAAATAAGGAAAGCCAACAAAATAATACAACAAATGTTGTATATTATGAATTTAGAGACTATCATATTATTGATACAATGATGTATTTCTATTTAAATAGTTACAATTCATTCTTTTAATTTCATTTATTGTCTTTGTTTTACTTGAATAATATTTAATTAAAAAATATATATGTATGTGCGTTAAACGCACGGGTGTAAGACTAGTTAAATTAAAATGTCACCTTTTGCCCTATAAGTGTTACTTTGTATTTTAATGAAAATTATTAATTTTTTACTTAAAAAGTGTCAAGTTTGCCCTTAAAAGTATCATTTTTTCCCTTAAAAGTGTCACTTTTGATCACAAAGTGACATTTTACATTAAAATAAAGTTAAATAAAGTTTTAAGTTGGATTTAGGGCTAAAATGCAAAGTTTGGGCACAAAACGACTTTGGAAGCAAAGTTTGAAAAGAGTGAGGATAACGACGCACGATTTGGAACAAGAAGGACACCAGAGAAATTAACAAATATTCTTTAATGTGATGGCGAAATCTTTCTCATTTTGCTTCGATGCCCCTGTTTTTCTAACATTTGCTGCCAAAATCTTCTTCCTCTCAAACGTTGTAATTTCATCATTTGTCAGCTCTATTAGCCTCATTTGCCTTAAGATGCTTGACGAATTCTAACAGACTTTAATAAAATGCTAAGTGACACATTTTAAGACAAACGCGACACATTTTAAGGTCGAAAGTGACATTATTAGGGGCAAAAAAAATTATAATTTTCATTCAAATGCAAAGTGACCCTTATAGGACCAAAAAGAATACTTTTAATACTAAAAAAATGTCACTTTTAATGTTATAAAGTAACACTTCAACGTAAAAAAATGACAATTTTCATTTATAATGCAAAATGACACCTTTTAAAAGTAAAAATGATGCATTCAAAACCAAAAATGATACATTTAAGGTCAGAAGTGACACATTTTGAGGAGAAAATGATAATTTTCATTAAAGATGCAAATGTACACTTTTAGGGTGAAAAGTAACACAAACGTGACACTGTTAATACTAAAAAGTGACACTCTTCAAATATAAACGCGATGAGTGGCACTCTAATTTCCAAAAAAAAAAAGGATTGCGTTGAGATTTCTAAATTTTGGCCCATTTAACATAGATAGATTCATCATACGGATTAAGATCTGTAACATCGTCTTTCACAAGTTTTTGATAAAAAGTTAATACGGACGACTCAGCAAACATTCGGAAATGAGGGGGGTTGTAATGAAAAATTCTAGCCCGCTTAAGACTAGAGGCAATTGGCCCGGACTGGTTAGCCGTGGACTGAACGGGCTATAGACTGACCCATGGGTTGGGGGTTGACACTTGGCAAGCAAACTAATTAAATTAATTTGGGGTTGAATTGAAAATTGCAATCCATAACTTCTCTTATGCCTATCTATTAGATCAACAACGCCACCACTCTAACACCACCCCCACCAACAACGCCACCATTTCACCACCACCACAAACAACTCCACCCTCCACTCTCTGGTCACCAGATCGACATTGACTAATTCACTATCAATCTTACACTCTTTCCATTCTACAACAACGCCACAACAACAACAATGCCGGTGGTGAATTCAGAAAAATTCTAAAATGGATTCACAATTATAACTTCAAAAGCCGTTACACCAGCATGTACGATAAATATTTTTTTGTTTGCACCAACAATGTAGATAGATCACTAAGCCCCTTCAATTGGCTAAATATGTCATCTATTCCCACATCCAGTATATATGTCTCTAGTGGATTTTTAATAATCATACGCTCAAATATTGTGAAGTCATGAGGATAAAATTGAGTCATTCTTATCAATAGTAAAAAAACCTCAAACCTTGTTGAAGAGACAAAAGTCTTAAATTAAAAATATCACACAGACACACAACTGCACATTATAATTTAAACAACTAAACAAGTAACATGTAACAATAGTTCAAAAACCAATTTTGAATATAACATTAAGAAAACATTACAATTTAAACAACTAAATAAGTAACATGTAACAATAACTCAAAAACCAATTTTGAACATAACATTAATAACTTAAAATTCAAGAAAGTGACAATTGACAAAGCCAACTCAAGTACCCAACAAGGCAACAAGTAACTTAATTTCAAGTTTTCAACCAATCGAATAAAAAAACCCTAGTTTCGAACATCAAACAATCAATGATTCAAACCAACAATTTTTATAAATACTATTTAAACAAACAAAGAGAAACAAAAATCCATACTATAGTATATTAAAGTTGGTGAGGACAACTCTTATAGTGACACATCACCAACCTTTTGATATTGTTGAATCCTCAAGTCTCCATATCACTTGACTTTAAACTTTTCATTTTCTAGCTATTAGGTAAAAATAATAATTAATAATAGTTAATATGATATTGTGATATTAATCATTTACTATTAATATCTTCTATTGTTAATAATAGTGAAAATCTTATATAGAAAGACTTTTACTATCAACATCATTTCTTAACCAATGTGTGATAATATTATTATATTGACATTGGGTGAGTATTTTACTCTAATGACCAACTTCTAATACCATACTTTAAGTCTTGATATCTTATTCATCTAAAACTCGATTTGGACAAATAAATATATTATTTCGATACTCTTAATGAGCAGAATACATTTGCAAAATTATTTTTGCTAATAAACAAATGACACGTAAACAAATTCGTGCCTCAAGTTGCACAATTTCTTTCACTAAAAACACTAATTTTTCAACAAGTATTATATTTTAAATCTTAATATCTTATTCATCCAAAACTTGATTTGAACAAATAAATATATTATTTCGATGTTCTCACATAGTAGAACACATTTGCACAATTACATTCGCCAACAAACAAATGACACATAAAGAAATTCGTGCCTTAAGTTTCACACTAAAAACACAAATTTTTCAACAAGTGTTATACTTTAAGCATTGATATCTTATTCATCCAAAACTCGATTTTGACAAATAAATATATCATTTCGATACTCTGACCGAGTAGAACAAATTTACACAATTACCTTTGCTAACAAACAAATGATACGTAAAGAAATTCGTGCATGAAGTTGCACAATTTCTTTTACTAACAATACTAATTTTTCAATAAGATGCATCTCTACTATAATTATCAATGAAAGTGATGTAACAAACATTAGTTGAAAATTGATATTTGTTTAAAAAATATTTAGATAAATAAATTTTACTAAACTAACAAAAGAAAATATATGTTCACAATTGTTAGAAGTTGATGTTGACTTTAAAAGTCATTAGGCAAAATCTTTCTAATAAAAATGATTTATTCCTCATTTGTTATAGAGAATTATAAATTTAATTTTTTTAGATAAGTGACTTCAACTATTATGACCAATAGAAGATATACATTTCACATTGGCTTGAAAAATGACATTTCTTTAACAAATTTAAAAATAAAATATTTATATTATTATCACAGTTGTTAACAAACAAATGACACGTAAAGAAATTTGTGCATCAAGTTGCACAATTTTTTTCACTAATATTAATTTTTCACTAAGATGCATCTCTACTATAATTACCAATAAAAGTAATGTAACAAAAATTGGTTGAAAATTGATATTTGTTTAAAAAGTATTTAGATAAACAACTTTTGGTGATTTACATAAAAAAAATCTTTTATCTAAAGACTTATATAACCAATATATATTTATAAATAATGTTAATCGTAACGTTTATAAAAAAATATCGTAAATTTATTTCAATATTTTTCTCCGTAGGCAAAACTTCAATATAATTGATGTGGCAAAATCACAGTTTGGGCCGTCCGTATGATGGGTTGGATATCTGGGCTTGAATCTGTTTCCTTGAACCTGATTAAGAACATAGAAAACCTGAGTGGAAGTGCAAGCAGGGCCTCGCGAAACCCCTCCAGCGTGAGAGTAAGTATCGAGTGTGAATGTCAAGGGAGAATTTGACAGAGTTTCTAGGCTCAAGAAAGAGTGTGTACCCCGTTTGTGGCTTGTGAAGGTGTATTTATAGAGTCCGGATCCTCTATTCCAAAATTGTATTCCATCTCCTATTCCACCGTCGGATTCTTACCATGTATCAATCGTAAATAAACAAAATCAATTACTAATTTGATTGTATTTCTATAACAATAAAAATCCGTGAAATATAACTCAATATTTCCTTTTGTGAAGATTTCTTATTGACACGTGACAAGAATCCGACGATGGAATAGGAGATGAAATACAATTTTGGAATAAAGATCCGGACTCGTATTTATAGGCTCCTAATGACCAAGAATCCGTGTGGGATTCAGCTTCCATAGATACCCAGTCAATCAAGGAGTGAATCCCTTGATTTTAGGCATGATAAGCGGTTGGCCGCGTGAATGTAGGAGCAGATAAGGTAAGTGTCCTGCTCGGTTATGGAAACCTTTGACTTGTCTTGAAGAACAAGTTTTCAGAGCTTCCTGCCTGATACGTGCCTGTAACGCCCCAAACTCGGGTCCCACTACATGGGCCCACATCTGGCCACGTCACTACAAATTCAAAACTTAAAATAAATACTAAATTTAAAACGATATCCAACTAATACTACAAAAGTCTTCAATTAAATACAATCATCCAAAATAAATTTCGAAACAAAGTCTACTAAAGTTTCTCCGTCTTCATTAAATTCCAACACATATAATTACGACCTAAAAATCTTGATTTCTTCACCGGTATCATCTATCTCAAACTTAGTCTTTAATTTCGACCTGGAAGAAAAGGGTTGTGAAGGGTGAGCGAACAAAGCTTAGTAAGATCATATGTCGCCCCTCCGGTTTCTAAGGAGGGGTGACTCAAAGAATAATCATGATATATATAAAACATAGTTTTAGATAATTGACAACTTGCAAAAATCAAAGATAGGTAATGAAAGGCTTAAAAATCTCTTTTTAAAAGGAGAGTTCAAACAGAATAAATATGGATCAAACAAGTTTGTCATTACTGACTGTCCCATACCAGTCAGTAATAACCGAATATCAAAATATTTATTTAGATCACATAAGGGTCTATTGACCAAGAACCAAATCCCCCGTAGGGTACATGAATCCCCCAAAGGGTACACAAATCTCCCGAAGGGTACACAAATTAAGGTATATCCGGATAACCGCACTCACAGGCCAAGTGGTGCAAATTTCAATTATTGCAAATGTTGTCACGAAAATCCCCGTGACGGGTTATTCGTACTTAGTGATCATAAATAATTTCAAAACATAAATAGTACTGTTAATGTACTATTATCAAAACATAAAACAAAATATCAAAATTCGTCATTTTTTTCAATACCAAAGAGTATATCGACAAAGTTTATGAATACAAAGAAATTTCTCAATAACAAAGGTATTTCATGAAAATAAGAGTTGACATGAAATCTGCGAAAACGAAGATATAATGAAGATATCCAATAACGCTAACGACGGAGTCAAAGCAACTACCGACATGAGGTTGGGCATGACAAATGAAAGAACGGATAAATTTCAAAAATTTGCGGAAGCCTAAAATTAAAAGTATTTTTATACTTTTTCAAAGAACCTAAAAGAAATGTAATCCCTTACCTTAGTATGCTTATCAAAGATATTCTTGCGACACGTACGATCGTCCTATGCTCGCTTGTCCAAATCTAAATTTAAACACAACACTAAAATTAAAATATTGAATTTGGGAGCTTATTATTTTAAGCTTGAATAAATAATCAAAAGAAAAATTCTATTTTTTTTCATCTCATAGATACAGAACCGGTACATACACAACTAAATTATTATTATTATTATTATTATTATTATTATTATTATTATTATTATTATTATTATTATTATTATTATTATTATTATTATTATTATTACTATTATTATTATTATTATTATTATTATTACTATTATTATTTACTTCCTCTTTGACTTTCCTTCTTTCTCACCTTTTCTCACTCCAATACAACATCACCCATTTTTCTTCCAATAAGGAATCCGTACAGTATTTCCATTCTTCTTCCTTTTTTTTTAATAATAATCACTAGTACACACATAGAAACATATACTCACTACCCGTAAAGTACAACCAATGAATGCACCATCCCAAAATATCCTTAACAACAACTTTATATTATTATACAAAGACAAAACTAATGCTACTAAAACAATATATAAAGGAAGAAAACTAAAACCTGCCAATCCTTCTCATGCATGCTCTAACCACTCACTGCCCGATTTCCAAAAAAACCCACATGCATAATAGTAATGATGTTAGCTAATATACTTATCATACTACTATTCTATCAAGGAAAAGAACCTGGTTGTATTGTATGATTTTTGCCGCTGGAAGTTTTCCTCCTCCTGCCGTCGGTAGCCTAACTAGCTGCCCACCTTTTTTTCTTTTTCTTTTTTCTCTTCTTGTTAATAGGTAAAGGGTTTTCTCTCCCTCTTACTCTATTTATACCAAAACCCTAACCGAAAACCTAAAGTTAACTGGGCCCAAAAATTAATTTAGTAATATTAATAAATGATTATAATTAAAGTCTAGTCAAAAGTGGGCCAAGCCCGACTCAATTTAAATTGCTTACTAAATAGGTCTAAAACAATTATTTAGCCCAAATTAATAAAATCTTAATTATTATAATTTAATATTTTGCACGGAAATTATTGGAGTATTACACTCTCACCCCCTTAAAAGAAGTTTAGTCCCTAAACTTATGTACCAGGTCAAACGAAGAGTTCGAGGTGCTTCTCCTTCATTTCCTCCTCAAGTTCCCAAGTCGCTTCCCTCTCGGTGTGATTGCTCCATTGAACCTTGACATATAGAATGGTTCGCTTTCGAAGAACTTGATCTTTTCGATCCACAATTCTAACAGGTTGCTCAGCATAACTAAGATCCTCCCTTAAGCGGAGTTGTTTGTATTCGATCATGCACATGGTTCGGATCTGGAACATACTTCCTTAACATTGAAACATGGAATACGTTGTGCACCCCTGAAAGTACTGGTGGTAGAGCTAGTCGGTATGCAACTTCCCCAACTTGTTCGAGCACCTCAAATGGTCCCACAAATCTCGGGCTAATCTTACCCTTAATACCAAATCTCATAACTCCACGCGTAGGGGAAACCTTGAGAAACACATGATCCCCTACTTCAAATTCAAGTTCGCGTCGGCGTTTATCGGCGTAGGATTTCTGTCTACTCTGAGCCGTTAACATTCTCTTCTTAATTTGTTGTACCTTCTCCGAGGTAATTTGTACCAATTTTGGTCCCAACAACTTTCGTTCTCCTACTTCATCCCAACATGTAGGCGTACGACACCTTCTTCCATATAGCGCTTCGTACGGCGCCATACCAATGCTTGCATGGTAACTGTTGTTGTAGGTGAACTCCACTAGAGGTAAATGATCATCCCAATTACCCTGAAAATCCAAAGTGCAAGAACGAAGCATATCTTCCAAAGTCTGAATGGTCCGTTCCGATTGGCCGTCTGTCTGCGGATGGAAGGCCGTACTCATACTCAAAGTGGTGCCCAAAGCCTTCTGCAAACTACCCCAAAACTTTGATGTAAACCTGGTGTCGCGATCAGACACAATCGAGACTGGCACTCCGTGTAACCTGACAATCTCATCTACATACATTTTGGCCAACTTTTCCAACGGGTCATTTATCCTGAAGGTTAAAAAGTGTGCTGACTTCGTCAAACGATCCACGATAACCCAAATGGAGTTCTTTCCCTTTAGTGTCTTTGGCAACCCCACAACGAAGTCCATAGTTATATGTTCCCATTTCCACTCGGGTATAGGCATTGACTGTAACAATCCTTCTGGTCTCTGATGTTCACACTTTACTTGTTGACACACAAGACATCTGGACACGAACTCTGTAATTTCTCGCTTCATATTACTCCACCAGAAAGTGTCTCGCATAACCCGATACATCTTTGTGCTCCTAGGATGTATCGCGAATCTTGAATTGTGAGCTTCTTCTAATACTTCCCTCTTTAACTCTGTATCCGATGGAATGCAGACCCTCTTACCAAAGCGTAAAATACCATCCCCTCCAAGTCGAAAGTCAAGACTAACCCCTTCCTTACGTGTATCAGTAATGTGTGCCAAATAACCTTGGCAACCCTTCCTTAACAGTCTACGGACTTGCATTGACGAGATAAAACCTGTTAGGGTCGTTGGCTTAGAACCCTTAAATCGAAACTCTGGTTCTCCTGGAATGCAAAATATTACCTCCTTCCCAAAACAGTCCACCTTAGCGTGAAATGCAGCTAACCAATCCATTCCCAAAATGATGTCAAAATCTCGAATATCTAAGGAAATCAGATCTATAGGCATTTCCCTACCTTCCAAATTTAACGGACAAGACTTATATACTGAAGTCACTGGAATAGACTCCCCCGTTGGTGTATCTATAACTAAGTCAATATCTAGGTTTTGTGACGGCAGTTTCATGCGTTGTGCAAGAGATGTAGATATCACAGAATGGGTTGCACCCAGATCAATCAATGCATACAAACTATGAGAAGAGAGTTGGACGGTACCTGTCACCACGTCATTAGTAGCGCGAGCATCTCTTGCGTTCATTGCATACACTCTACCTTGCTCCCTTAGTTTTGATTTGTCCCCACCACCATTGTTCTGAACAACCCGATTCCTCAGTGGTTCAGGGCAATCTCTGACCTTGTGTCCCATTTTGCCGCAGTTAAAACAAGCTTCGATTTCTCTGAACAACCCGATTCCTCTAGTTTTACACTCATGCGCTTAACACACGGACATATATATATTTTAATTAAATTTTATTTAAACAAAACAAAGACAATAAATAAAATTAAAAGAATGAATTGTAGTTATCTAAATAGAAATATATCATTGTATCGGTAATATGATAAAGTCTGAATTCATTATACACAACATTTATTGTGTTATTTTGTTGGTTTTCCTTATTTATCTCATATCAATCAATATTTTTAAAGGCAAAACACACCTCTGGGCCACTGTACTATACAAAAGGTTGCAATTAGGCCACTGAGACTTCAAAATTTTTGGGATGGCCACTGTACTAGACTTATCTTGCACGTTAATCCCTTTTTTGGATGGACGTTAAGTTTGGACGTTAAGTTAAGTTAGGTTAAATGCCTATTTTGCCTTGTCTTCATCTTCATCCCTCTTCATCTTCGTCACCTCACGGAATCCGACGACGGCATTGTCATCATCGCTGCCCTGAATGCCTCCGTGGCATCTATTTTACATAGGTCCTACCCGGCGTCCTTTAGCCTGAGGAGTTTCATATCTTTCGAATTCGATTGCCTTCCCAACCCGGCTTCAGAATCGAACTCGCCCAGTCGAAGAACTCGATAACTCCTCGAACATTCCGAGGTCCAAAGGCATCTCGTCGACTCTTGTTGATAAATGCGATTCGATGCAGTAAGGATATGTCCAACCACAAGAAACAACGGTTGTAGCAGAGCTCGGTGGTTATCGGGTCCAGCCATCAAAGACATCGAGTCGGTCGAACTGCTTTTGGGAGGAGGCGTGAATCAATGAGCTGAACCGCCGACGATCAAAGGTAGCTTTCGGCGAGATATAATGTCGGAAATTTCAAGGCCGCGATACTCAAATCGAGAGGGTGACATGGTGGGGGTTAGAGGATCAAACTCGCCGAGGAGGTGGTGAGGAACACCTTGACGGTCGGGCATTGGGATTTTGTTGGTGGTGATTGTAACAAACCCAGATTTGTTACAGTTAGCTATGAAAATCGAGATCTGGGTTGCTATGAAAATCCGGATTTACAGTTCAAAGAATAGAGAGAAAGGTCGATTGGGATGAAGATGAAGATCCGGATTCAGATTGGGATGTTGCTATGGCTGAGAGGATGAAGATGAAGAGGGATGAAGATGAAGATAAGATGAGGATGAAGATGAAGAGGATGAAGATGACAGTGATGAAGATGAAGACAGGGGCAAAATAGGCATTTAACCTAACTTAACGTCCAAACTTAACGTCCATCCAAAAAAGAGATTAACGTGCAAGATAAGTCTAGTACAGTGGCCATCCCGAAAATTTTGAAGTCTCAGTGGCCTAATTGCAACCCTTTGTATAAGCAGTGTGTGTTTTGCCTAGGTTTTTTGCCTTTGTTAACAAAAACTTTGTTACAATCATGATTTGCTTTGAACCATACTTCAGGAAAGTGTCATATATGCGGCAATGATTGTCCTTAACTATTGTTAATCGTTATTGCATATGATAGTACCAATGATTGACCTTAAATTTTGTTTGACCTACATGTTTGCTCTGGTTGAAATTATAAGTAATGGTTTGTTATTTTTTTTTCATGTTTCTAATATTTTATTAAATACATTTTTGTAGGAACTATCTTGGTTTTACATAAAATAAAAATAAAAATTTTTTAGAATACACGTCGACCGAAGCCGATTGTTTAAGTTCATTATATTTTATCTTCTATAAGACCACAAATTTTTAACGTATAAAATATTATTAAAAAATTTGATTTTGATTTATTAAAATGAAAAATGGATAATAAAATTAAGATATTGATGGTTTTAAAATATTTTTTCAACGGGTTCGATAGAGATGGAAAAATATCTTTCTATTTATGCTTCTTTATATTTTTATAGATTTGTCAATGAATTGCTTTTACTTTTGGTCCATTTCATTAGATGTGTACACTTTAGTTTCAAATATGTCAATAAGTTGTCTCAACAATTGTGATGAGGATTTAGATTCGTTAAGTAGCATTATTTCGATATTAATTATATTTTCGTGATCAAGTTTTTTTATTGTTTTGTGATTTTCCTGTCATCTAGATGTGATATTCTTGTTTTTATTGATGGAGACAATGACATTCTTGTGATACTTTGTCTCCAACATTACTTGCATTCAAATTTTAGCTCCTACAATGAGATATCCAAGCCTTTTAATGGTTAGTTGGTAAAAAAAATTACAATAAAATATTAGTTGATTTTTTAAATACAATAATAATTAGATTTGGGAGATTGAGCATTCAAAACCGAACAAACAACAATATTTTTACAAAAAAATCTAGTTTAGATTTGATGGAATTTAGGTCCGTTGGTTAATATTCAAGGTTTTTTTGTTTGACATACATGCTCGGATTAAAATTAAATCATGGTTTGTTATTTTATTTTTTTCTATTTCGAATATTTGAATAAACACACTTTTGTCGGGACTCTTGATTTAATATAAAAGTAAAAGTATAATTTGTTTAATAATATATGTTGGCTGAAGCCGATGTTTAAGTTCATCATATTTTATCTTCTATAAGACAACAAATTTCTTAACGTGTAGAATACTATAAAAAATTATGATCTCGATTTATAACATGTAAAATGAACAATAAAATTAAGATCTTGATGATGCTGAAATATTTTGTTAACTTTGTTTTCAATTCATTAGAAGTTTGTTCATATTCGAAGACAATATTTGGTTTCATATTTCAAGAGAGTATTTGATTTTCACATATTAAGGTAGCATTTGATTAATTATGACACATGTAATCAATTAATTTATGTTTTCAATACATGACCCACAACTTTTATTACATATAAATGACTTTCTATTTTAGGAAGACAAATTTTGGAGGGATTTTGCTATTTTTAGGCTATAAATAGAGCTTCGGGGTTCGCCTTCAAACACACCTTTCTTCTGCAAAAACTCTCTACGTCCTCGTTACGGTGAAGAAATAGAGAGCAAAGTGAGATAGTGAGTGATCTCTCCAAAGCCTTAAAACCCTGCCAAAACTCTGTCAAACAAAAAACTCACTGGTTAAAAGTGATCCCTAGCTCTTTAGTTAGGTATCCACCTTAGTTCCCCTGCCCAAAAACCATAAAGTAAGCTGTTATTCTGCCCGAGTAAATAGGCTGAAATCACCCAAAATAAGCCGTTATTCCGCCCAACTAAATATGCCAAAACCACAAAAAAACTAAGCCGTCATTCTGCCCGAGTGAGCGAGCCAAAACCACCAAAAATAAGCCGTCACTCTGCCCAAATCATAGCAGCAGCAACAATAAAAGTCTCCCTCACCCGAGAAGGACAGAGCGAACACACTCCGCTCTAAAAGGTAATAACCTTTAAGGGCGTTATTTTTATAAAAGTTGTTTTTAAATCCGACCAAATGTAGAAAATATAAGCCGTTGTGCTGTCTAAATTTAGTTAGAAAATATTATGTAAAAGAGCCATTATAATGGCCAAATATTTTTAAATATATTTGTAATTATTGTAAGGAGACGGTTGCAAGTCCGTAAATAATGTAGCCGCGGATGTATTTGCTTTTATTTCCTATTTTTAATGCTTTGTTTATTTGCTAAATAAATATAACAAAAATATACTTTAGCCAAAAACCATTTTTGAGACCGAAAGGGAGAGTTGGGTGCCTAGCACCTTCCCAACTCGTAACTTAGCCTCCGAACCCGTTTTTATAATCTCTGGTTTTTCGTTTTTTGGTTTTTCTTTATTCTTCCTTAAAATAAAGATGGCGACTCTATAAAACATTTTGGATCCAGTGGGGCCTCGCAACACTCTTTTCTTGCACTTTTCCGTTTTCCCCTTAAAAAGAGAAAATGTGAATGAAAGGGTGATGTATTCTCATATCCTAGTATCCCCTAAATAAGGGATAACTTGATGCGGGAAACCCAAAGCTCCCATAGTGATCCGAAATAGGTCATAAGACTATTTTTATAAAATCCATAGTGGGGGCGTCGCAACATCTTTTTTTGCACTTTTCCGTTTTCTCCTAAAAAAGGGAAAATGAGAATGAAAGGGTGATGCATTACCATATCCTGATATCCCCTAAACAATGGATAACTTGATGCGGGAAACCCAAAGTTCCCATATTGGATCAAAAAATCTACTAAAGTCAATCGAGGCGGATTCCAACACGCTATTTTAGACAGCACTCCTCTCGCACTTTTAATTTCGTTTTCCCCTAAACAAAGGAGGATGAAATGAGAGCAGTGGTGTCCTGCATCGTACGCGCACCCCTATCCAAGGGCGCGGGCGCACGTCGGGCGACCCACACTTATATGATTATTTTTGTCCCAAGTTAAGGGGGGACGCTTGCCCTCACCTACAATTTGGCTCCAGCTCTGGTTGCCTAGAAATATGTACTTACAAATTAGATATGTGCATCATGGAGTACAAACTAGAAGTTCTTTTGTTTGGTACTAAAATCTTTAATAAAACCTTGGCAGTAAATTGCAGAACAATAGAGGTTTGTAAGTTGAAAACCTTTAGCTGGGGATACGTTGTATTCAATTTTTTAGTAACTTGTGGTTCATGCTAAGGTCTGTTATGTTTAATTAACTTCTATTGATTGCTTAGCATAAGTCTCTTGAAGAAGTTGTCTCACAGCCATAGGATACTTCCCTCTACTTGCATATATTAGTTTTGATACAGGTACCTTTTGTTGAAGGTCGTTTTTTTGTTTTTGGCTGGTGTATGACATTCGTACTTCGTGTATTAGCTTTTGGTACTTAAGTGTTGGCTTGCTCTTTCTTTATCCCTTTTTAACTAGACAAGGAGGGCCTCCTAACGTTCGTTAACCAATAAGATAGCCTCTTCTTGGTCCCTCAAGACCAATTCAGTTTAGTAAAGAATTATTTCCTTTTGTTCATAAATTACGCCTTTTGGCTGGGTTAAGACCCTGCTTCACCTACATGGACGAAGGGTCTTTCAATTGGATCCTCAGCCATTTGGTTAGTGATTGTTGTTACATGTTTTGCCATCATTAATTCCATCTTAAATGCAATGATCATCTTCTTGTGCACTTGTGACTTGACCACCAAATCACGTTTACAGGAAGCAGTTTTTGTCTTTAACGAATAATGATCACTCCTTCATGGTCCTGACAATTAGTCTCTTGGAGTCGATTATGCCCTTTGTATTTTACTATGGCACTTTACTTGTTGGTTGCATTAGCATGAGTTTGGTATTTGGATAAGGTGCATGCAATACACATGCACATGAACCCATCTAGCAACTGAGACATATATATGCCAAGTGCCATGCAATTGGGCGTTGCCATTTTAAAGTTTTTTCTTCTTCATGTGTTAAATGTCCCTTGTCCTATATTTTTAGTAATTTTCTATGGTTTATCTTAGAGGTGGCAATTTTGTGCGTTAGGCCTAACCTTGGATAGGTACTGAGGGTCGCAGGACTTTACTTCATCCATAGTCGTCATCATCTTAGAAAGTGTCATGATTCCGGAACAACAAAAACCAGGGAAGAATCCATAAATGCATCTTAGTAAAGAGTTCTTGAAATTTTGTTAATAAGCAATAATCTTGTTAATGACTGGTATGTATAAGCAATAGTTCCATCAACATGGATCCTTGTCTATTCAGTTTCATGGTATGATTACTTATTGTTATTAAAACAATATTGCTTCATTCTGTCATGTAAATTGTGGTTGTTTTTATCATACTGCGAGCGTTGAATATTACTTTGCCTGTTAGTAGTATTATTGATTTCACTGTTTTATTAAATCAAAATTAAATGAACTCCAATTGTTTTGGGCTTTTCAGGGGAGCCCCAAGCCAAGGTTTATCAAAGATGATAGCTAACCTCACCAACCTTAGACAAGTGTAAGTGTGTGTGTGTTTCGATTTGTGTGTGAAGATTTGAAGACCCATTTGTTAAAATCTCCAATCTCTCTCTATAATTTGCATTTGTAATGATGCAGGTTGTTGTAGAACAACAATTTCACAGGCCAAATTCCACCAGGCTTGGGCCATCTCCCAAACCTCCATACATTGGATCTGTCCAACAACAGGTTCATTGGTCACGTGACTGAGTCCTTGAACCTGTTGGATAGCCTACAATATCTGTTATTTCCATATCCCACTTTCTCTCTCTCTAATGAATTCCCCCATATTCAAACATTTCTCATTAATGGGTATTTATCTATTTATTTTTTATCATTGACTATCTCATGTTTTGCCATGTAATATAAATTAGGAGGTTGAGCAACAATAGCTTGTCTGGACCTATTCCTTTGTCTCTAGCTTCAGTCTCTCAACTTACTCTCTTGTGAGTGTATTTTTTTTTTTTTTAGCTTTTTTGTTTTTGCGTCTAATTTTGCTTGTGTTGTCTCTGTCTTGAAAATCAAAATTGTTTCTGAGTTAGGATTTCTTTGTTCAAAAGGAGAATAATGGCTTCCGATTTGTGAAACCTCTTTTTTGATCAACGAACTTGTCATACAACACTCTAAGTGGACTTGTGCCAAAGGTCTCAGCCAGAACATTCAAGTATGGCCTTATCTGTAAACTTTGTTTTTGATTGTGTAAATTATTACAACGGTTACAAAATGTGTGTCTATTTTTATTCGTTTTGGGGCGGAGGAGGAATTAATAGAAATAATTACGACCCAACTCAACATGTGCCTTAATTATTTGGCTCCAGTATTATGATTTTTTTCTTACTTGTGCTAATTATTCATTTTTTTTCTTTTTATGTTTGTTTCTACAGTATTGTGGGTAACCCTCTGATATGTGGAAGCCATTCCACTTAAGGTTGCTTTGGATCATCCATGCCAAATCCTTTTTTTTTTTGCCCTAAATAAATTCATCACCTAGTATGGCAACTTTAGCCTCCCTCCATCGCTCCAGTATTTTAGTACTATCATTTTGAAACCCTGGTCGTGGAATTTTTTCAGGTTAATCCTACTCCAAAAGGCTAGGAATTGCGTTGGGGGTAAGTTTCAGTTGTCTAACTCTCTTCCTCTTAGCACTTGGTTACCTTTTCTGGCACCGAAGCAAGAACAGAAAGCAAAGTATTCTTGACATAAATTGTAGTATTTTGATTCATTAACTAACTAGTTGCCAATGTGATTCTTAATTTCTTACTGAAATTTGTAATTTGTCTTAATTAGAAATGCAAGAAGAAGGTTTAACTAGCCTAGGGAACCTCAGAAGCTTCACATTTAGATGCATTGAATATTCATTTTCCAATACATATTCGTTCTGCTTATACTGACTAGGGAGGGTTTGTTGTGCAATCTCTTTTTTCCCTGTTTGAGACAGCCAGCTTGTGCAATATTGGTTAAAGTTTTTTGTTTTCCCCCTTCTCTCTAAATCAAAATACCATCTAAATCAGGCCTTCATAATTGTACTCACTAAAGTCATGTCGTGATGACACCTCACCTTGCACTTCTGAAGCCCAAACCTGTGCCTTGGCCAGTTGGCCCTTGTGCCTAAGCATGCCTTTGACAATGCTAAGTGGTCTGGTCCTCATTTTTGCATTCAAGTTGCTTGATAGTTTTATGACTGGCACTTTATCATATACAAGATGAGATCTTACTGAAGTTGTGTCAAGTTTTTCATAGATTGATGGTAGGTGATGTAAATTTTGAATTGACAACTTTCACTTTATTTTCTATTAATGTGATTTTTGTCCTGTTAACCTTTGAACTTGATTATTCATGTTTACAGAGTTTCAGATATAGAACTCGTTAGTGTGCTTCCTAGTGTAGAAGATGAAGTCAATGTAGCTTGCTTTCACCCTTTGCCTGGAGGACGTCTTGTATATGGAACCAATGTGTGCATTTTTACTATACAAGAATCTCATCTTCTTTTACTTACTAGTACAACTTTATTTTTTGTAATTTAGACTGCTTATGATAAACATAACACGTCTTTGCAGGAAGGCAAGCTTAGAGTCCTGCAGTATGAGGGTGCTCATGGTGTGAATGTTGCTAGACCCAATCCCTTTCGTGAGGCAAACATGGTCTAGGTAGATACTTCTGGATTTTGCTGATGGCTACTCACAATAATATTCCAATATAAACTTGAGACGCTGCTTCTTCATTTTTTTTTTCTTGCATCTTATCTTCGTTTGTTATGGTATGTGGTAAACCATTATACTCCATCCAGGCCATAACGAGTCCTACTTCTATTTATACATGTCAAACTTTAAGCTTTATATTTTCATTGTTCATTCTAATTTATCAATGCTTTTAAAAAATAAGGTGCGACGAGGGGTAGGCTCATTGGATGACCTAGCGAAAGGTGGAATAAGATAGGTGTCTCAAAAGACTACGACACACATTGCATCTCAAGAGTATTCGAAGAAACTTGAGAGGTTGGAGAAAGACAACAAGAAGAAGTCAAAACGAGAAGCAAAATTGTACAAAATTGTGAATAGTCGGAGTTGTTATATTTCAGAGCAGGGTAGTTATATTTTTGAGATGTCTCAATATCTGTAAGGCATTTCTGAGAAGTTCGGCATACGAGCTCCTCCTCATTTCACTATTCGTCCCCCTCTTATGCATCCTTCTACAAATGATGGTACTTCAGCTAATGCTGCTTCATGTGTTTTGGATAGTCCAGATGGTCATTTGTCTTCTCGTGGTTGTGATGATTTTCCACTAAAGATAATAGTGATAATGATGATGAATTTAAGTCTAATGATGATTGATTTTTCTGAGTTATGTTCTTTTGATTAAGTCATGTACTACTTGATGTGTAAATTTTGATTTTAAGCTAAATTTTTTTTTTAAAATTAAAGGTAGCTATGAGTACTTTGATATTGACTTATTGAATAACATATTTTATTAGATGAGGTTATATGACATAATTCTTTAATATGAAATATTATGAGTCGCTTGATTTGAAATATTTTGTATATTTTTGGTATATAAATGTGTGGTACAAATTTATGAAAATGATTGATATCGTAATAGGTAGGGAAAAATCATTTGTGTTAAAGTGATGGTGAATGTTATCACATTTTATAGGGTATTAGATTGCAGAAGCCATCGCTTAATAGGAGCTAATGCGATGGTAATAACAATCACGTATAAGGAATGATGTGATGTCACATATATAAATAAAGTGATGGTTAATGCAATCGCGTACTATTTCAATATAAAGCAATGACCAAAGCAATCGTATATTCAAAGATAAAGTAATAGGAAAAAACAATCACGTATGCTATAATAAAGCGATTATAAAAGCAATCGTGCATTCAGAGATAAAGTGATGATCAACATAATCGTGTATCCTCATATAAAACGATGGATAAAGCAATCGCGTATTCCTAAATAATGTGATGACCAAAGCAATCACTTATAGCTCACTAGAAAGATGGTTAAAACAATCGCATATTCTGAGATAACGTGATGGAAATACCAATCGCCTAACGTCCTCTAAAGTGATTGAACAAGCCATCACCTATTGTGAATAAGGCGATTGCTTTAACAATCACTTAATTAGCACTAACGTGATGGTTTAGCAATCGTCTTTGTATGGATTAGGCAATGGCTTTTTATTTTTATGAATTAAAAAAATAAATATTATTTTTCATATTTGGTGATTGTTTACGCCATCCCCTAAAATCTATGAGATAATGCAACGACTTTTACCATCACTTAAAGTTTTTGTAACAAGGCTTTATGCGATGAAACTGGTGATTGTTTTGACCATCGCATATAGTCTAAGGCGATGGTTTTTTATTATTAGCGATTGCTTTCGGCCATCACGTAAAATCAATTTTCTAGTAGTGATTGAAGCATCAAGCATTCAGTTTCCAAGAAATTGTGAAAAAAAAAACATAAAAGTAGAAAACTTATCGTGAGGTGTGAGCCGTCGTCACTCATCGCCGACTCGATGTCATGAGCTACAATGGTCCGATGGCGTTTCTGTCTTGCGTTCTTGGGTGGGACTGGAGCAGGAGATTAGACGGGCAGGCGAGGCGTGGAGTGATGGAATCGTCTGTCGTGGAGAGCACGAGCCTTCGTTCTTTGGGGTTTAGAATAGGGCTATTTATTTTTTATTTTTGGAAAAATTGCGGCCGGTCCATTTTTTGAAGTTTTTAATCGTTACAATACCTTTTTTTTCAACCGAAAAAATTCACTTTTAGTGGCAAAATAACTACGATACCCATAATGAATCGTATGCGCGCTACAGAAGTTATTATTTTTGCACTGCAATACAATTAAACTAGGTAATTAAACTATTGAACCACGGTGTAAAAATTAATGCAATGAAATTTATGAACCGCGGTACAAAAATAAATGCAATGAAATTTATGAATCGCGGTTCAAAAATAGACTAGGAAATTAAACTTTGAATTGCAGTGCAAATATTAATACTATGAGATTTATGAATCGCGGTGCAAAAATAGAATAGGAAATTAAACTTTGAATCGCGGTGCAAAATTAATGTAATGAAATTTATGAATCGCGATGCAAAAATAGACAAGGAAATTAAACTTTGAACCTCTGTGTAAAAACCCTCGACCCCTGTGACATTATCGGACAGGTCGATCCTCGTTTCGTTGCGCACAATCGTAATTTTTGAATTCAAAGTGTGTTGCTGGAGCTGTTGAAGAAAACTATGACATTTTGGGAACAATATTTCGAAAAGTAGTCTTTGTGGTTAAAAAATAGAACAATGAACTTTTGGGGTTAAAAACTTATAAAAAAGGACTTGCCAAAATTTTCCCCTTTATTTTTTTTTTAATGATAGACAGATTTTTTTGAGTTTTTGGGGCCCAAAAAAATGGGGTTTTTCAGGGGGCTCAAGGCCATGACCTCAGGGTTTGTGGCAAGGCTGCCCCTGCATAATATTATTGTAATTAGAATAGGTTTTATGTCATACTTTGGTGATTGATGAATATACAAAGAAGTTCTTTCCCAAACTTTTATGGTATCAGAGTACTATTCTCACTAGCATCCCCTTTCTTTTTTGTTATTTCCATGGCAAACGTCGGGGAGAAGGGGGTTGCAATTGACACCAACGCAAACCATCCGGGCTTGGTTTTCGTCACAAAACCTTAGGAGAGCCTGGTGAAGCAATATTCTCATAAATAAATTTTTATTCACCGGCGGTGTAGAACCATGATCACGATATGTGGCCAATCAAAATCTAAAAATATTAAGATAAAGATTGTGATCGATACGTGTCATGATTTGTTAACGAATCAATTGCAAGACTGGATATTTGATGGCAATCTAAAAACATGATATTTGATGGCTCCAAATCGTTTATCCCAGCCTCTGTCACATTTTCTTTCTCATTGAATCTCAACAATTTATTTAGAACATTGCTAGCCTTACAACTACTTTTACAACTTTCCTTACAACTAAGCTTTGAAAAAGGGTAATGTTGTCTTTGTTCAAAACAACTTTCCCAAATTCAAGGCTTAGTTGTAAGGAAAGTTGTAAGATTAATGGTAAGGATAACATTTTCCATTTATTTTAGTCAGCTTTCTTTTTATAAGGAGATTTTTATAAGGAGACATGATATTTGATGGCTCCAATATGATTTTTTAATGGAATTAGGTAGACATGTCAATTACAACTCAGAACCCATTAACCCACCCGACCTGAAAAATTACCTAACACAAACTAACTCGTTAATATTTTTGATGTGTTGGTTCGGGTTGTGTTAAAGCGGGTCGACCTCGTTACCCATTCTGATCCGATAGTTTTTATTCCATAAATGTATGGATTTTTGGAGGAAAGGTGGGTCAAGACGGGTTGACCAGGTTTGACATGGTACCCGTTATAACTTGATCTGATTCAAGTTGACTCATTTCGACCCGTTTGAATATTTAAATTCTAATGAATTCGACTCATTTCGACTAATTACTCGCCACAGTCCGAACAAACTTATCCAATTGTCAGGGCTAGAATGGGATATGTATAGGGTATAGATGATAGTAAATCATGGAACATTTGAGTCAGAAAAAGGATGAGCTAGCTACTAATTCCTCGGAGTTTGGATTTTAGAGAATTATGAAAGAAATAAATAAATAATTATGTAACAGAAAAAAACAAATCACTCCTTCTCCTGGCCCTATAAATAGTAAGCCATGTAACCTAAGCTCCCTGCACTTGTTGATAAAGCCAAAAAAAATTAAAAAAATGGAAATGGAGGCCAAAATTCCAAACAAGGTTCCTCTACACACTTTTAGGTTCGTCCCAAACATGGCCTTAAACCATGTATTTGCTTTAGTCTACTCATGTGCTATCTTAGCTCTTCTCTATCACAATGCAAACACAATCCTCCATTCCAACACCTTTCTCTCCCTTTCCATTTCCACTTCCATGTTAATAGCTGATCTTATCTTAGGGTTTATGTGGGTCACCACTACGTCGTTCCGGATGCGCCCGATACTCCGTCAAGCATTACCGGAAAATCTTGAGAAAGTCTTGAAAAGAAAAGATTTTCCGGCGATTGATATATTTATATGTACCGCCGATCCGTACAAGGAGCCACCAATGAATGTTGTGAACACGGCATTATCGCTTATGGCCTATGATTATCCAACGGAAAAGATTTCGGTCTATGTCTCTGACGATGGAGGCTCTCAACTAACTCTCTTTGCTTTCATGGAGGCTGCTAAATTTGGAAAACACTGGTTACCCTTTTGTAGGGAAAATAATGTAATGGATCGATGCCCCGGTGTGTATTTCGGATCCAACTATGTTCGATCCCCCGAAAATGAGAAGATTAAGGTAAGGTTTTTCGTTTATACATATTTTTGAGACTAAAAGATAATGAAGATTCCCAAAACACGTTAATCCACCCAATTCTACATGAAAATTATATGACCTAACTTAACCCGTTAACATTTTTTCTGTCGAAACGGTAACCTATTTTAATCTAAAAATATTAACGGGTGAGTCTGATTAAAACGAATCGAACATGTTACTTATTTCGTTCCTATAATTTTTATTCTATAAACATATGAATTTTTTTAAAAAAATCTATATAAATACGAGTCGTCAATTTTAATATAACCCATTTCAATCCATTTAATATATATAAATTTTAATGAATTTCAACCCTTTACCGGACAATTTCCGACGGATCTAAAAGACACCATCAGTGAGGTTTCCTAAAATATTTCCATATGGTACTGAATTATTTTCTGTCGACTTCCTTTTCGTCCCTATCGTAAAAATACTTTCTGTCCCCATTGAGTATACCGATGTAATGACATCACTTATTTTGATATTTTTGTAACAAAAATCAACCACTCCCTCTCTTCCTTTCATTTAAAATATTCATCTTTTATTTTTTGTCGATCTCAAAAAATAAAATAAAATACTCCATTCATTTTTTGAAAGATTGCTCTATCTATCCTCACACACATATTAAAAAAAATTAATATTTTTATAAATATTAGAATAATTAGTATTTTTCAAAATGCTCATTGAGAGTGAGATCGATCATCAATTAAAGTAAAAACTAAATCAAATAAAAATATTAAAATAACCTTTTGTTTTTGAATGTTTCACTTAAAGACTAACTTTAAAAATTAATACATAAAAATGTTATTTTATTACTAATGAACTACTAAAAAAATCATTTTATTAAAAAAAATTGACTTTCAAACAAAGACTATTGGCTCAAAACGAATTGAGTAAATAATACTCCCTCCGTCCCTAATTTATTGTCCTGCTTGACCCGGCGCACCGTTTAAGAAAATATATTTGACTGGATTATTAATATTGGTTTAATGTGTAGTTTCTTTTAAAGCCCATGTATATGTGGCCCATAATTAAAGTAGAGTAAAAAAGTAAGGGTAAAGTGGTAAAAATGATATTCTAAAAAGGTAAGTTTCAAAGTGGACAATTATTTTGGGACGGACGAAAAAAGAAAGGAGGACGATAATTTAGGGACGGAGGGAGTAATGTATTTCGAATCTACAAAATATCGAATTCATATATTTTGGTCAAAAATAGATGACGCGGTACCACCGTTCCACCGAATATTCATTAGTTCCTATCACAACATGGTGGAAGTTTTTTTTGTCTCATTTCCTTGTAAATACCTTCATTATTGCAAGTAATTGTTCTTCTCACAGTGATATGACTTGTGTTTTCAAGGTTAAATTTCATTAAATTTTCAAAATAAAACTATGATATATGTTTCTTATATATATAAACTACAAAATTTGTGATTGGTATTTTTGTCTTTTTTAAATAAATAAATATATTCAAGTCAGTACGTTGGAAGTAGGAAAGAGCAAAAAATAATATCTACTCTCCCCGTTTTCAAATAATCGTCATCTTTGATTCAGCACACTGTTTAAGAAAAATTAATTAACTGTATTAAAAATATTGGTATAATGTGCGATTTTCTTTAATACATGTGTTATAATTAAAATAGGTAAGAGTATAATGATAATAGTATTTTCTTTAAAAAGAAAATTTTGAAAAATAATAATTATTTTGAAACAAACAAAAAAGAAATGATACCAATTATTTAGAAACGGAGCAAGTATTTTTTTTAAGACGGTGAAAATTCCATTTTTCAATTAATTAAAATTGCTAGTGTTCTGTTATCAACTTATCATTGTCACTTACTGCATATGCTTACAAAGCAATCAATTTCCGGTCAATTCCGTCCACCATTTTTATTGGTTCTATTTAAATGTATCTGACCATTCGTTTACCCGTTTGTCAAAGTATATCTTATGTGTTTTTTTAATGGAATGTTATGATTAGTGAAAAATGTAGTATTTTTTATTTAAAAGTATTTTAATTCAGTTTTTTAAAACGCTTTAATATAGAGCTTTTTAAAAATATGTTGCGTTTACAGCTATCCTGTTTATAAAAATAGTGTTTTGAAATAGTTTTTCAAACGAGTTTACAAGAAAAAAAATTGTATTTCGAAAATACAGCGTTTTAAAGATGATGCGTTTAGAAAAAAGCTATATTTTTTCAAAACGCTGCACCAAACGAGGCTTTCGTTAACGATTTGATTATAGGTGTTTTTGTCATTATTATTTTTATTCTTATTGTTGTTATTTTTGTTCTATATTACTCATTCGCTTTATGAAAAAAATCAATTATACTATTTTGAAATATTTTATTTTAAGTGTTCATTTTAAAAAAATTATGTTTATAATTTTTATAACATTTTATCTTTACCTTCCACTTGTGTTGTAACTACATTACTTGTTTTTAAATATTTTTGTAATTATGTCTAACTCCAATGACATTAATATATCATTTTAATAATTAGATATGTCAAATTGAGACTCTCTAATTGGAACGGAAGGATTATTTATTATTAAGATTTTGAATAAAACATTATATTAAGTGTTTATTAACATCATTGAAAGAAAAAAATGTTTATCTAGAAATAAAAGTTACGTTAGTAGAAATATTAAGTTTTAACTTTGAAACTTTTTTTACATAACATTATTTTTTGAACTTTTTCGTTGGACTGACAATTTTTACAAAATTGACAATTTTACCTCTTACCAAAATTACGTAAAAGGCATGTGGGGACATTTAACGGCTGACAATTGACGGAATTGAAGGGAACAACCATTTGCATATTACTTCATCCGTACAAAGATTAAAATGGGGGTGTTAGACCATCTCCAAGGGAAGCTTCAAAACTCTAAATTTGAAGAAAAATTCTACTATTCATATCTCCAACAGCTGCTTCATTTTTGCTTCAGATTTGAAGTTTCTGATTCTGAACTTCAAATCCAGAGCATACTATTCAAACTTCATTTTACCTCTCCTCTTCTTTTTTTTTTGGTTTAAGTAATTATTTTGTGTTTTATATTTTCATTATTATTGTTAGTTTAGTTGTTTAGTTTAAATACCATTTTGAGATATTTTGGTTTAAATAATACAAAAAATTAATTCAATTATTTTATTTATATTGTTAGTTATTAGTTATATATAATATATTTGTTTTGCTAAAATACATTAATGCAAATTAAATAAAATAAAGCATATATTTGGAATACAAATTAAATGAAATAATGAAAAATATACATGAAATTTCCTTTTATAAACTTTGAAGTCAAGTGTAAGAAATTTGGTGCGTAAATTGCATTGGTTGAGATGCTTAGTGGATTCGATCTCTTGATTACTTGTGTGTATGCTTTTCATCTCAACCATTGGTTGAGATGCAATGATTAAGATGAGATGAAAAGTGGTGCACACACAAGAATTCTGCGGAGATCCTGACTCGTGTTAGTGACGAAAAAAGCCAAAAAGTTTCGGGACCATTTGGGGTTGTTTGCCCATAAATTTTACAGTTCAATTCTCTCTTCTTTTTATTTACTTGGTTCTTTCTATTATTAATCTATATAAATCTAATGGTTCTACAATTTTGCTATACTATCTAGAACATTCCATTTTGAACCTCTGTTACTTGAATGATAAGAAAATTACCGATTTATGCATGCATGGTGGGTATTAACTAATTAAGGTTGTTCCAGACGATGTATGAGAGCATGCAAATGAGAGTAGAGAACGTGCACTACTAGAAAAATGACCTTTAGTGACGAAATTTTCCGTCGCTAAAGGCCCCCAGCGACGGAATTTTTCCGTCGCTAAAGGTTGATTTTCAGCGGACGGAATTTTCCGTCATCGAAATTCAACCTTTAGCGACGGAAAATTCCGTCGCTAAAGGCGTTTAAAATTAATTAAAATTGAATTTCAGCGAATTTTAAAACGGAAAATTCCGTCGCTAAAAGCTTTTAAAAATTAATTAAAATTGAATTTCAGCGACGGAAAATTCCGTCGCTAAAGGCTTTTAAAAATTAATTAAAATTGAATTTCAGCGACGGAAATTTCCGTCGCTAAAGGCTTTAAATAAATAATTTAATTCGAATTTCAGCGACGGAAATTTCCGTCGCTAAAGGCTTTTAAAAATTAATTAAAATTGAATTTCAGCGACGAAAAATTCCGTCGCTAAAGGCTTTTAAAAATTAATTAAATTTGAATTTCAGCGACGGAAAATTCCGCCGCTAAAGGCTTTTAAAAAATAATTTAATTTCAATTTCAGCGACGGAAATTTCCGTCGCTAAAGGCGTTTAAAAATTAATAAAATTTTAATTTCAGCGACGGAAAATTCCGTCGCTAAAGGCTTTTAAAAATTAATTAAATTTGAATTTCAGCGACGGAAAATTCCGTCCACTAATAATGTAAAAAAATTTAAAAAAAAAACCCTCAAAAATACTATTATTGTAAATTTTTGTACCTGATAATATAACAATTAATACAAAACTGAAGATACAAAATAAACAATAATATAAAACCAATTTAAAAACATCAAACTGTAAATGTTATTACAACAATCCATGTAAATTATACATAACAATTAATACCAAAAACTTGTTTCTAGAGTTAACTTGTAAATTTAAACTTGTACAAATCCATGTAAACTATATCTAATAAAAAAACTAAAAAGAAAATTAAAAAAATCCTACGACATGCGTATAAAAAAAAACTTCATCTTCACGCAATCGCCTAGAAAACTGGCCCAAGTAAAATTACTATTTTGATTAAAAATCAACAAGAAAAAGTACGTCATTGTTTTCATATGATCAAACAAGAAGCTATAGAAGCTTACCATAGGAATACATTTATGGCATAATCATCATTTCTTTGCTTTTTTTGCTGGATGAACCTAAACATGTACAAGTTATCCAAAATCAATTAGTTAATAATAATAACAAAATGGTCCAACCCTATTTCCCCACCCCCAATATGAGTATTAAACCGAGGAATGGAAAGAGAAGAAATGGAATAAATGTTGCTTGAAAGTAAACACGTTTGGTTTCAAAGTCCCCCAACGCATATGGCAAGCTTATGTTGTTCGGTTTCAAAGTCAATTAAACTACAACCATGGATTTCATAGCATCAACATGGCTACCTAGCTAACAAGCGTACATAAATCGATGTTTAAACATTAATACACTAAATTTACACTAACACCCCCTTTGTTTCTTACCATTTACACTAACACCCCTAGCGTACATACAATTATCTTTTTTGGTTTCAAAGTCAACTAAACTACAACCATGGATTTCATAGCATCAACATGGCTACCCGGCTAACAAGCGTATATAAATTGATGTTTAAACATTATACACTAAATTTACACACTTTTTTAGTTTATTTATTACTATTTACTAACACCCCTAAACATACATACGAGTTATGTTTGTTCACCATGGATTTCATAGCATCAACATGGCTACCCATCTAACAAGCGTACATAAATCGATGTTTAAGCATTAATACACTAAATTTACACTAACACCCCTTTATTTCTTACTATTTACACTAACACCCCTAAGCGTACATACAGTTATCTTTTTTGGTTTCAAAGTCAATTAAACTACAAAACCATGGATTTCATAGCATCAACATGGCTACCCGACTAACAAGCGTACATAAATCGATGTTTAAGCATTAATACACTAAATTTACACTAACATTTTAATTCTTACCATTTACACTAACACCCCTCAACGTATATACAATTATCTTTTTTGGTTTCAAAGTCAATTAAACTAAAACCATGGATTTCATAGCATCAACATGGCTACGGCTATGGCAATCACGTAAATCGATGTTTAAACATTAATACACTAAATTTACACTAAGCATCATTACCATACAAACTAACATGTATATTTCATCTACAATATAAAAATAGAATTATAACATTTTAATTACAAACTAACATTTAATAAAAATAAAATATTAACACCTTTGGGTTTAGGGGTGGGGTGGGGTTGGGGGTAGGGGTGGGGATAGGTTTAGGTTGGGGTTAGTGTTATGGTTTAGGTTTGGGTTTAGGTTTTAGGGTTGGGGTTTAGGGTTAGGGTAGGGTGGGGTAGGGAGGTGGGGGTGGGGTGTGGTTAGGGGTTAGTTTAGGTTTAGGGATAGTGTTATGGTTTAGGTTTAGGTTTAGGTTTTAGGTTTAAGGTTCGTTTAGGGTTAGGGTTGGGGTTGGGGTTGGGGTTGGGGTTGGGGGTGGGGTGGGGGTTAGGGTGGGGTTGGGGTGTGGTTGGGAGTTAGGTTTAGGTTTAGGGATAGTGTTATGGTTTAGGTTTAGGTTTAGGTTTTAGGTTTAGGGTTTACGTTTTAGGGTTAGGGTTGGGGTTTGGGGTTGGGGTTAGGGTTGGGGGTTGGGGTTGGGGTGGGGTTGGGGGTTGGGTTTGGGTTTAGGGATAGTGTTATGGTTTAGGTTTAAGGTTCGTTTAAGTTGGGGTTTTAGGGTTGGGGGTTGGGGTTGGGAGGTGGGGGTGGGGTGGGGTTGGGGTGGGGGTGGGGGTGGGGTTGGGGGTGTGGTTGGGGTTAGGTTTAGGTTTAGGGATAGTGTTATGGTTTAAGGTTTAGGTTTAGGTTTTAGGTTTAGGTTTACGTTTACGTTTAGGGTTGGGGTTTGGGGTGGGGTTGGGG
>CM028380.1:121630385-121696333 GCA_013146195.2 Codonopsis lanceolata
GGCTGAAAATATGCTCATTGTTATATTAATCTAGCAAATAAATAAGGTCTTATTTTGACAAGGGAAAATTAAACGGAGTACATTCGTGGCTACATTATTTACGGACTCGCCTGCCGCCTCCTTCAATTACAAACACATTTAAGAATATTTGGCCATTATAATGACTCTTTTTACATAATTTTTCCTAATCTAATGACACAGCGTATATTGGCTACATTGTCTTGGGATTTAAAATGTTTTTGAAAATAAATAAAAGGAAAAATATAAATGAAATAAAAATAACGCCAAAGGTATTACCTTTTAGAGCGGTGATGTGCTCCGCTCGTCGCGGAGGAGGGAGTCTTTTTTTTTTGAATTGGTTGGGCGGAATTGAGCTGGATTTGATTGAGGTTTTGAAAGTGAGGGCTAGTCAACTCGAGGCGAGTGGCGGCTTTATTTGGTAAGGTTTTGGCCTTTTCGGTTAGGCGGAACCTAGACTTAAGTTGACTTTTAGCTCGTTGCAGGAGGCGGAATGTACTTATTTTGAGATTTTTGAATTTGGGGTTTTAAGGTGGATACCTAACAACTAGGCTAGGGATCACTTATAACCTATGGATTTTTGGTTTGGCGAGTTTGGATGGGGTTTGGAGATTTTTGGGGGCTTCCACTCACCTATCTCGCACCTCTCGTACTAAGGATATCGAAGAAATCGCGAGAAGCGACCCATTTGCGATAACTTCAGCGTAAAAATTGATTCTTGAAATGAGAGGCCGGGCCTTATTTATCTTGGAGCTTGAGGGCAGTGGAATTATTGGATTTCTCTCGGAGTGCATTGGCCGCTTGTACCGGCGCTTGAAGACTTGTACTAAATTGAAATGTGAGAGAGCATGAAAGTCATGCTTGGTGCGGCACAAAGATCTTCTTAGAGTGGCACCAAGCTACTTTAGTTGCAATTTTGACACTTTCCCCACGGAGTTCCAGCATTTCAGCATCTCTTTTCCTTTCGCATTTTGACCGCAGCTTGACATTTGTTAAGTTTTAAGTTCTTGATATTTTATGTCGATTACATACGAAATTACGAAATTGGGGTGTCTACAAGGACATAACTTGACAATAGGTACAAGTTAAAGGATCAAACTATTTTTAATTATTCATTGAATTAATTAGTCTATAACAAATTTACTCTTTTGACCTTAATTAATGGTGAGTGATTTATTATGTTAAAGGATACATTTGTCCATACATTATGTTGTAAGAGACAACCTACACTTTTATAAGTAGTTAGATTAGATAGTTAGATTAGATTAGATTAGATTAGATTAAATTAAATTAAATTGTATTACTATTGATATAATTTTCATATAAATCTTATAATGTCTTTCGAACATATTTAAGAAAGTAAAACCATATTATTTTTTAGTTTCGAATAAAGTTTAGTTTCTCAACCAAGTAAGGGTATTTTGTCTTCGAGAAAATATTGGGCGACATTTCAATTTATTATTTAAGGCAAAACACACAAGCGGGCCACCCGACTTTGGACCATATTGCAATTCGACCACGAAACTTTGGTTCATCTATTTTGGCCACCCTACTAGATTATATAGTTGCAAGCGAGCCCATTTTTTGGATGGCCGTTAGATTTGGCCGTTAAGTCATGTCAAATGTCTATTTACCCTACCCCTGTAAATATTAATGGAGGAACAATTATATTTTAAAAGGGGTCAAATTGTAAATAATAAAACACAGGGGTGTTCTGAGTCTCTTAATCTTCATCTCTCTCTCTTTCTCTCTCACACAAAGATCTCTTCCTCCATCTTTGCCCTCTTGCTTTCTCTCTCTCTCAAATCCCACCCTCCTATGAATCTGAATCACTCACTTTCCTTTCCCCCATTGACTTGGCCATCTTAACAACACTTTCCACCTTATGCCGCCCCAAAAATGCCTCCGCCACTGCCTCCCATCATCCGAGGCATCCCCAGGATACTTGGTAGTGCTGTTTTTCAACAACTTCGAAATCCCGGTCCATTCCTCTCCTCAACAACCGCATTGTTACCCAAATTACAGAATCGACTCTTTATCGGGTTGATCTCACTTGCTTGACCACAATGACATGGGCCAAATCGAGCCCAGATTCATCGCCCGGTTGGCTTTAGATGCGATTGGATGATTTCTTGATTGAATCAACGCGACATTATGGTCGGAGAGTTGGGGTTCGGGGTTTGGAAAGGGGCCTTGACCTACGTGGATATCGCCAGGCGATGAGGGAGGAAGGGGCAAAGGGCCGAGCGAGGAGAGAGGGAGAACCAGAATAAGATGTAGGTGAGGGGCTCGAAATGGAAATAGAAGATAGAGAGCAAAGAATAGAGAGGAGAGAGAAAAGGAAATGAAGAGGGTAGGTTTGTGATGGTAGTCTTGGGATTTGGATTCTGTCTCTTCAGAAGAAAGGGTTGGGATGGGCGGGATTGGAATTGGAATCTGGGTCTCGCTTCTTCATCCAAGAACTCCATGATCGAAAGAGATTTGACGATCGAGGCAGACAAACAGGACTATATGGCGAGGAAATGGACAAGTATGGTTCAGACTACCATCGGTTGGTACTTGCCTATAGTTGATGCCTAAAGCATCTGGAGTCTCTATGCTCTGTACAGATTCATCTTGTAGGGTCTACTTCAATCTGGTTTCAGTACAGGTGAGAGAGAGGTCCCTGCCATGGATGTGGATTGTTGGGATTTGACAGACATGGTGAGAGAGAGGTCCCTGCCATGGGGGCGGTGACGGGTGAAGTTTCGCCGGAGAAGAAGGGGGTGGGATTTGAGAGAGGGAACAGATCTCTGTGTGTGAGTGAGAAAGAGAGAGATGAATATGAACAGATCTGTAACATCCCCGGGTTCAATCATTTACTGATTTGACCCCTTTTTAAAAATAATTGTTCCTCCATTAATATTTACTGAGGGTAAAATAGACATTTGACATGACTTAACGGCCAAATCTAACGGCCATCCAAAAAATGGGCTCGCTTGCAACTAGACGAAAGTAGGGTGGCCAAAATAGATGAACCAAAGTTTCGGTGGCCGAATTGCAATATGGTCCAAAGTTGGGTGGCCCGTTTGTGTGTTTTGCCATTATTTAATTATTCACGAAATTAATTTGCTTATGACAAATTTACTCTTTTTACCTTAATTCATGGCAAGTGATTTATAATATTTATGGCACTTTTTTCTAATCATTATTGTTTGGCATGATAAATTTATGTGTATTATCCTTAACAAAAGGCACAAATTCATCAAATGATACTTCATTTTATTCATCTTCTTGACATTATGACACATTTTTTAAACTTATTTATCTTAGTTTATGCATGGGTAATAACTAAACAAGCTACAAATTTGTTTAATATCTCGATACTAACCGACAATTATATTACTATAGATATAATTTTTCATATAAATTTTATAATGTCTTTCCCGAACATATTTAAGAAAGTAAAACCATATTATTATTTTAGTTTCGAATAAGCTTTTTGTGTCTCAACCGAGTAAGGATATTTTTGTCATTTCAGTAAATATTAGGCGACATTTGTAACGATCCTGATAGGTGGGGGAAATTGAAAAAAAAATCAAAATACAGGACTAAATGAATTGAATTAAATAATATAGGACATAAATTGAAAACAAGTACAAGTTAAGGGATCAAACTATTATTTAATTATTCATTGAATTAATTAGTCTATAACAAATTTACTCTTTTGACCTTAATTAATGGTGAGTGATTTATTAAGTTAAAGGGTACATTTGTCCATACATTAAGTTGTAAGAGACAACCTATACTTTTATAAGTAGTAAGATAAGATTAGATTAGATTAGATTAGATTATATTAGATTAATTTGCTTATGACAAATTTACTCTTTTTGCCTTAATTCATGGCAAGTGATTTATAATATTTATGACACTTTTTTCTAATCATTATTGTTTGGCATGATAAATTTATGTGTATTGTCCTTAACAAAAGGCACAAATTCATCAAATGATACTTCATTTTTTTCATCTTCTTGACATTATGACACATTTTTAAAACTTATTTATCTTAGTTTATGCATGGGTAATAACTAAACAAGCTACAAATTTGTTTAATATCTCGATACTAACCGACAATTCTATTACTAAAGATATAATTTTTCATATAAATTTTATAATGTCTTTCCCGAACATATTTAAGAAAGTAAAACCATATTATTATTTTAGTTTCGAATAAGCTTTTTGTGTCTCAACCGAGTAAGGGTATTTTTGTCATTTCAGTAAATATTAGGCGACATTTGTAACGATCCTGATAGGTGGGGGAAATTGAAAAAAAAATCAAAATACAAGACGAAATGAATTGAATTAAATAATGTAGGACATAAATTGAAAATAGGTACAAGTTAAGGGATCAAACTATTATTAAATTATTCATTGAATTAATTAGTCTATAACAAATTTACTCTTTTGACCGTAATTAATGGTGAGTGATTTATTAAGTTAAAGGGTACATTTGTCCATACATTAAGTTGTAAGAGACAACCTACACTTTTATAAGTAGTTAGATATCTTTTAGGTACATTTTTGGGGTAAAAATACATCACTACCCCCAATTATCATGATGATCGTATTCCCCCCAATTAACACCATTTCCCGAAAAGAGTCTGGCTTATCTTCTGGGGAATACACAATCTCACTCTTCGAAGTTCTTGCTCGTGTTCATGGCCCGAAAATTGTCTCATGATTGATAACATTATGTCACACCATCGTTAAGACCCTAGCCAGTCTTGGCTCTTTTGCTCTTCACCGGGCATGCTCAAAGGTGGTTCCAGCTATTGCAAGGTATGGGATTGACCCAACCACTCCGGAAGACAAGAAAAGGCATATCATTCATTCTCTTTGCAAGCCTCTTTCGATTCTCTTTTGGTTAGCCAAGACAACTTATCTTACGGTGCTGCTGCTGCTTGAAGTCTCTAGTGGACTCTCGATAAGCGGCATTTTGCCTCAGGTGAGATGGTGAATGAGGTTTGTCAAAGAGTTGTTGGGGCTTTGGAGAAGCATATGCACACCAATTCACACATTGCTTTAGTCATGGCTTTGGCCAAGCATAATAGTTTAACTGTTGAAGCATATGCAAGATTGCTCATACAATCTGGTGTAGGGATTTTGAATTTGGGGGTATCAGAAGGAAATTCCCAAAAACGATTGTCGGCTATTCAGATGGTGAATTTCCTGATGAAGTGTTTGGATTCTAAAAGCATAATATCTGAGCTTGGGGTTGTTATTGAGGCGATGGAGAAATGTCGGTCGATCGGATGGCCTTTGTCAAAGGAGCCGCTTTTGAAGCACTACAAACAGCAAGAAGAATAGCAACAGAGCGTCAAAATTTGATAGGGATTTAGGTTTGATAACTGGGTCAAATTCTGGTAAGGGAGAGAACAGCCGGAGGCAAAATAGATGGGGTTCTGGAGATCAATCCCCTCGCACTGCATCGCCAGAATCACAGACCATGGATTCATTTGGTGGATACACTCCATGAGGCGAACAAGGAGGGAGCACAAGGAGATGGGGGAGGTGGGGAAGGGGAGGGATTTGTAGAAAATGTACTGAGCATGTGTTCTTAAGTTCTTAAGGTTTTTAAAATGTAAAAAGAAAGAAAGGGGGGTGGGCAGAGTGGTTGGCAAAGTTCGTTGTGTTGTGCAATGAAGATGAAGAGAGATTGCATAAAGCTGTGAAATTCATCTGATGCCAAGGCCTGGCATCAGAGTTTTTGGCATCAGCAATAATGGTGGGCATCAGCATTTTGGCATCAGCAATCTGATGCCAAAACTTGGCATCAGAGTTTTTGGCATCAGCAATAACGGTGGGCATCAGCATTTTGGCATCAGCAATATTTTTGGCATCAGCAACAATTGTAGGCATCAGCATTTCACCTGATGCCAAGATTTGGCATCAGAGTTTTTGAATTAATGATCCTGATGCCAAGATTTGGCATCAGCATTTTTGGCATCAACAATATTTTTGGCATCGAGTTTTGGCATCGAGTCACGATGCAGGTCATTCGATGCCAAGGCTTGGCATCAGAGTTTTCATTAATGGCATTTTTGTCATTTGACAAGCAATTTGTAGTTTTATGAAATGTGCAAAAAATTAATGGTTCTAGATGAAAACATGTTTTAAAAATTGTACCCACTTGAAATTCCCCCTAATTTATTTTGATTTTGGGTTGGGCTTGATCCACTATATAATAAATAAATAAATAAATAAATAAATAAATAAGGTAAATTCAGGCCAGTACCATGCGATGAAATGTTACCGCAAAAGTTCATGATTATTTTTTTCAACCGCTAAAGTATACTTTTGGGGATAAAATGCATGATAAAGATACCCTTTATAAACAATAAACGCGCCCACAAAACCCCGTCCAAAATTAGGCATCTATATATATATATAAAGTTTAGGTAGTCTAAAAATAGTAATTTCCCGTCAAAATTTGCATCCCTAAAATAGTAACCCCTATTTATAACAAACATTTAATGAATCCTATAATTAAATAATACAAATTTAAATACATATAACTCCTTGAAATTAAAGTCTAGGAACTAGAACCATTGCATTCATTATTTTGTTATCCAAACACAACTTTTTCTGCATACAACCGTTAGTTTTTCATTGTTGCCAAATAAACTTCAGAAAAATCATGGATGACTTTGCGCAAGAAATTTCACTGAAATGAATCACAAATACTTACAATTAATTCTAACTGAATGACTAATCTGTATATGTGTGTGTGTGTGTGTATGATTTTATTTATGATTTTTTTTGTCTACTTCACCAGATTAAAAGTTATTAAAACAAATACTTTCAATGAAATCACAAAAACTCTCAATTCATTATAACTACATGAAATATATGAATATTTTTTTGTCTATTTCATCGGATCAAAATTCTTAAAAGAAATATTATGAATAAAATTACAAATACTCATTATTGATATTAAATATATGATTGACCAACAAAAATATATAGATTTGAAATTTTGTTGTCAATTTCATCATATTCAAAATTTAAAAATCATCAAAAGTTCATCTAAAACACGAATGCTCATAATTAATTATAAATGACTTACAGATCTAAAAAATATATCGATTTGAAATAAAAAAAATTAACAAATACTTCAAGTAACAAGAACTATATAATTGTAAATAACAAAACGAAACAAACAATATTGCAACATAATTTTTCATCTAACAAAGAGGAAATGTTTCAGAAGTGCAAAGTTACATCTCTTTTAAAAAAAATGAATCGATCATTTAATCATGAACGAATTGATTTGTCGTTGTGTTCGAAAAGTAATCAGATTTACATCAAATTATAGAGTGCCCAAGTAATCTCACTTGGAAAGTTATCTTGATGATTCCTTTTTATAGAGTTCTATATTTTCGAGAATAGAGAATGGGGAGAGAAATAATGAGTAAAGGGAGTGAAGAAGAAAAACTAAAATGAGAGTGAGTTCCATAAGTTGGATTAATAGTTTGTTTTTTCTTCGGTGAGAGGGCAAGGTAGTGAGACTCAAGACAAGAGTTTTTAATATATATATATATATATATATATATATATACTCTACTCTAAAATGATGTCGTTTTAATATCCGTGAGTGGAACGAAGTAACAAAGCCAAGAGATTAAATTTGTCTTTTTAATTGTTATTGATTATAGATATTGAAATAAGTCATAAATAGGCTTAAATCGGTACAAATAGAATTATTTGAGTCAATTTTCAATCGATCATCGTCAATTAAATTTGTTTAGAGTAAATTTTATCATTCAATTAATATGTGTCGGGTTATGAACACGTCAGACCCATTTATATTTTTTTATCTTTTAAGGGTTTGAAAAGAATATGATGAAAATTGAGTCGGTCTCTTTTGACAGATATTCAACCACTGTCCACTATGCTTTTTTAAACAGAAAAAAAAACATTTTTGATATGAAATGACGAGTATACCTTTAAGGAATCGGACATGCTTGCGATAAGCATCGGTTCATACATTGTCATGCATGATTCAAAATTGTGTAATTGTTATTCTCATTCCATAGTAGTGGCATCACGATTTTAAATCGATGCCTCACGTTCAAACTGGTCTATTTCCAATTCATAGTGATGCATTGCGATTCTAAATTAATGCATCGTGAATCCAAATCGACGTATCGCTACTGAAAATACATACACTGTGATACACATTTTTTGTATTTTCATTTTAATTATTTATTTAATTTTCATAAATTACAGTTATTCCAATTTATTTATTTTATTATTGTTAATCAACTGACACGTATATTTCTTTATTTTCATATTAATTTTTAATCAAATGAATCAAATGATATTTTTCTATTCATTGAAATAATCTCTTCTTTTAGTTTTTTTTTTTTTGTCTTCATTTTGCTTGATTATAATTTAACTGAGTATAATTTGATTGAAAAATACATATGTCCGTGCGTTTAACGCACGGGTATAAAACTAGTTGTAATAAAAAAGCTGGGCATCGGAATAAATATTAGACTTTGGTAATGAGAAAAAGTGTCGTACTCTCTCTCTCTCTCTCACCAGTCACCTTGGGAATGACAAAAAGTCTATTCAAAAGTGTCTTTTCTCTCTCTCTCTCCCTCCGATCACCTTGGGAATGACAAAAAAAATCTATTCCTTGTGTTCTTCCACCAACATATGCCATTGTTGATATCTTTCAAAGAGGCATGCAAACAAAAATCTACATTTCATTTTCTTTATTTTCATTGGTATTAATATGTCAGATGTACTACAAATTATCAATAAGTTTAGCATTCATGTTCATATTATTCTTATAAATGGCAAATGACAAAGCCCAAAAGAGAATGCTAAACATCAATTCAATTCAACTTTAGCAGAAGAAGAAGGATTACGTTCATAGTTTCATATTAAATTAACACACAGACTGAAAACATAAATTTCATTCTTTTGCTATAGGAATCACCATAATAGCAATCCACTTAGAATGTTTGATGTCTCTCTAAAATCATTTCCAAAAACAATGGACATAGCGTGGGACTTGAGCAAACGACAGATCGCATCACAGGATAAGCTAGAATCTTACTCAAAACGTTAAGCTTTCAACTCCGACACTTGAATAGCAAACTCCGACGCTTGCATCGCAACCACCGACGCTAGAATCGCAAACTCCGACGCTTGCATCGCAACCACCAACGCTTGAATCACAAACTCCGACACTTGCATCGCAACCACTGACACTTGAATCGCAAACTCCAATGCTTGAATTGTAAACCGAAAAATCGTGGAGATTTGATTTTGATGAAGAGGATGAAATGATGAATATGATGCTTTATTGGAGCATCAGGATTTGATTGAACAGTGCAAATCTCTTTTATCACATTACAGTGCTTAACATTTTGAAGTGGGAGCTTTGTGGCAATCTTCTTTTTTGACAAATACCACTTCTTCTTTTTGGACTATGGTTGCTCTATCTCTAGAAACCCTCCAGTTGGAGACCCTTATTCAATTTGACTGGAAGTTGCATGCCTCTTCTTTCCATAAAGTGAAATGTTTGGACTATAAGACGCGAGCATCGCGATATACAACGCAAGCATCGTGATACACGACGCAAGAATCACGATACACGACGCAAGCATTGGAATATACGACGCAAGCATCGGGATATACGATGCAAGCATCAGAACTTACAGCTTTCCATTGACTGAGATTCTCAAACCGACTGAGAGAGCTGAGACCGACTCTCGTGGAAAAGTCCACGCCTCCATTAAAGAGAGCATAGAGGTGTTGTCTGAGAATGGAGGAGTAGAATTTTGGTAATCTCTCCTATTGGCCAGGTCAACCTTCTTGGCCATGTCAAGCCGACCTAGGAAAGCGATCTCAGCAATGACTACAAGGGCATCAAATTGTACCATTTCTTCCAAGGATTCAGCTTGATGTTACTGGGTGACGACAAAGAAGAAGCTCCTCCTCCATTTGAATTGGGCTCATCTTCACTCGGTTTTGACAATCTCCAATTTGGGATCATACCCATTAGGGGTGTAAATCGGAACCACCGAACCACCGAACCGAACCGAACCAAACCAAACCAGTCGGTTTGGTTCGGTTCTCGATTCGTTTCTAAAATTGAAAAACCACGTGGTTCGGTTCGGTTCACGGTTTTTTGTATCAAACCAAACCGAACCGAACCAAACCACCCTACATATTTTTATTTATTTATTATATAATATATATTATATTACATTTATTAACTATTTCGAACCTTTGATTTATTCATAATATATATATATATATATATATATATATATATAGATGGTACTAAATCAAAAAACATCTTGATTGTTGGAAAACTATTATTTCTTCTATTGTTTGTGTTTATTTTAGAATTTATATTGTTTTATTTATGATAATTTGTTATTAGTAGGTTATTTCCTAATTTTGATGTTAATTCCAAATTAAAATCATATTTTTATTGTTATTTTTAATGTTGGTTAATTTCATTAAAAATAATTTATATAAACCACAAAACCGAACCAAACCGAACCAAACCAAACCGAGTGGTTCGGTTCGGTTCCAAGTCTTACTCGGTTCGGTTCGGTTTGAGATTTTTGGAACCACTAGGAGGCGGTTCGGTTTGTGGTTTTGACATAAACCAAACCAAACCAAACCACTTACACCCCTAATACCCATCAAATTTGGGAAAATTTTGAAAAGGGCAAAAAAGGAAAGCTGCCCTATTGATATCTTCTCACTAAAAAATGGTCTATAACTTTGATTGATGACCGAGACAGGAGAATAAAAGTGGAAAAGAAATGACTGTAGGAGGAGGGGCATTTAAGGAAGAAATTATTGAAAGTGTACTTTTGCGGTTGAAAAAAAAAAGTAATTACAATTCATAAAATTGTATCGCCTCGCAATTATTCCTAAAAAATGATGAATATATAACACATTTGAAGGAAAGAGACTGGAAAGAAAAAAAAGAACTAAAAAGAAGATCGATAACAATGATTGTTGGGATAAAAAAAGCAACGTCGAATTCGATTATATATTCTGGTGAGGTTTACCAAAATCTTTAACTTTCAACTATTCATTATAGTATTATTTGAGAATTTGTGTCGTACACAACTTCTTCGTTTTTTGAGCTTTTATGAACATGATTAAAATCAGTTTTAAGAAGAAATAGTATCATTTTAATGAACTTGATTAATAACATACTCTTTGAAAGTTAATTTTTGAGTGTTTTGAACAAAAATATTAGCTTGATTGATTTTCCGTGAGTATTCCTCAATTAACCGTTATATATGGAAAATAGATATGGGGGCAAATTGATTCAGGAATGGGGCAATTATGGGGCACAAAAATTGAATTGGAGAATGAGGGTGGTATGATGTCTAACCACCCCCGAACTGCCTCATTGTCATTCCTGATTTTAGTTGTGAAACACAGAAAAAGTGAAAACCTCATTTTGTGATAATCAGCTATGACCTATCTTTCATTCAAAAATGATCTTACAATTTTTTTTTTAATGTGCCCTATTGTCAATACTAACCTTCATCTTTATAGCATACTTAACCACTATTAACTAAAATTTTCATAAATATTACTCAATAATACTCTTTTTTTTTTATCTCTCTTGCTTTGCACTTGCTAAAGAATGCTCGTTTAAAAGTCAAACCTTTTTAAGAAAACAAACTTCGTATTTCAGAAATGCCCTTTTGAGAGTTTGGATTTACTTTCCGCAAATTCAAACAAAAAAAAAAAAAAAAAAAAACATGCTTTCGCCTTTCATACTCCTCGCGTGCAACCCCTGCCTCGCACGTGGAGCGATAAACTGAGGAGCATCACCAACCAAACATAGTGCTAACTTGCACACGAGTAATATCGGGTGAAACAAATGCAAGGGAATGATAGATTCGACCCAAAACATTGGCATAACCAAAGCTCCAATACCATGTTTTAAGCAAACCATGTATATCTATCTATGTTACTCTCATGTTCTTAGGAGAAACAACCATTTGTGAGGAACATAATATATAGCACAGATTAAGCAGAAGATAGATAAAAATGACTTACACAGATCAAACTTTAGCAAGTTATTCTCTCTACAACACCAACATGAGCATTATGAATTTATGAAGGTCTTCTGCACTTTTTTCATACAACTGACTTTACTTCCTGTTAGTCTACTTTGGAATAAGGGAAAGAAAGCAAGCTATCCCCCTTTCACCTCTCCAACCCACCAGTACAGTTTCTTGGAACAAAAGAGAGTTATTGGATTAAGAAATTTTATAATGCAGGAATGATAAAGGGGTTAACCTGAATCCAATCTGCAGAGAAAGGGATTAACCTCATGTTTCTTCCAGATGCCTTCAATTGGTGTCGATTTTTGCTAAACAGAGTGCTGAGACCCTCAATGCTTGATTTAATGAGGAATCAAACACCCAAAGAACACACAAACTGGTAAGGGACAGCTTTGTTGTCGCAAAGCCAGCTAACAAACCAGCGGCCTGGTGCTCAAATTGCCTCTTACACCATTGCAACTCACCAAAATCTGTTATACTTGAGAAACAGAAACCATTACGAAAAAACAGTTTCGTTGAGAACAAAGTATGAGAGATATTAAGTCAGCTGTTCGAACCCAACTCCCAATTTCCCAAGTAATTGGTACAAAGTCCAAGTTAGATTGAGTTTATCAGTTTATCGGAACAAATTTTAACGAGTATTCAGTGCTATCACTCTTTTCTTCAACAAGAAAGAACATATGAAAATAAATGACCACTACAAATGTCAGAATATGAAGTCATTCCAATGTCAAGCAAGAAAACAAACTGTACACTTTTTCGCTAGAAATATGCTTTTCCCAACAAACCCAAAACCTTGTACAACTAATCAGATATCTTTACAATCTTTCCTGCCTTCATTTTCCAGTTATACTTTCAATTCAATGAAGGAAATATGTAAAAGCAAAAAAATCCAAGCACAAGCATCTTAGTATAGGAGCTAATGGTAGCAAAGATGAAAGAATTTGCTCAAGATCGCTATTAGTTCTTCATTCACTTTTTTCTTTCTTGGGAAAATCCCTTGAACTGAAAAGGACAGAGGGAGGAAGCTCTTGTAATTCTTTCCAGTCAACACAAGTTTAAGCCATCTGATGTCAAATTCATACATGAGAAGCATACCCAAAATCACCAAAAGCATAATCCTTCAGAAGACTGATAACAGAACGGTATAGCTAAGCAGAAACAAGAATCAGCACAGATCATATGATAGCTGCTTTAAAATAGCAGATCATTCATTCAACTGTACAGAGAAAACTGTACATACCACAAAAGAAGCAGCGAAAATTGTATAATTTGAAACTTAAACCTTTTGTTTGAGCTCAAGTTACAACAGTTAGTTTATGCAAGGCAGCTCAATAAGCTAGAGCGGTTAATTATGTCCATATAAATGGACCTTGCAGGGTAGTTCGTATACTTTCTAATGCTAAGTAACAGGAGCCGATTCTCTGGCTCAAAAAGTTCAGATGCAGATTAGACCACAAAAGTATGGCAGAGGCTGCCAGTGCTTGAACTGAATCAAACTACATGAGACAACCCACATAATGAGCACGAGGATATTGTTTCTGCAATTGCGGCCATTGGACAAACAGCTGATCAGCCATCCGTAACTTGTAAAGGAGCAAGCCACTTAAAGATAACCTCTTCACTCTTGCAATACTCTCGATATAGAAAACAGATGACCATCTAACTCCAAATACCTGTACGTGACATTACAAGGTTGGATACAACAATCCAGTATCTTCTTAAAGAATCAAAAGCTATGTGATATTAACACAGTATCCAAAATCATAACTGAAAAATATTAGAGATTCCGAACCTTGAAAAAGAATGCAATCACACAAAGTGGTATACAAGTCCCCGGGCCATTGCATAGAATCTGCAAAAAGAACATGATAAACATCATCACCATTTCCAAAGTTGAATATGAACTTAGATGAATCTGAAGCTTCTATAACTAAGAGTAAATGAATACCACTTGAGGTCTGATTTTCAACATTAGCCACAGGGCATGAGCCATAGCAATTAAGGTCGTTAATATAGAGGTTAAATATGATTGGCCTACTTCACGACTTCGATAAATCTGTAGAAACTGCCTACTTTCAGCCAACCGCAACCTTGCCTACAAAACATAAGACCAGTTTTAAGAGGGTATAACTAAGATGATACTTCAAAAGGAACATTGGAACCCATGAAGTAGAAGAAACAAGGTTAGGCTCCTTAATATAAAAAATGCAAGAAGCTATCAATGCTTGCTATAATGCTAGAGACAAAGAACGGGATTTCCTTCTTGCTTAGTTAAGTATAGAAACACAGCAAGCAAGAATTTGATATGCACTCTAGCGAGAGTATTTGCAGTCATTCAGTCAACAACCAAAAGATATAATTTTCTCCCAAGCGAAAAGGAAAAGAAAAAACAGAAACAGAAGCCTCGCATCTAAGCACAATATTCCAGTAAATCAAGTATGACGCTTTATCCAAGCAAGATAGCTATAATCTTAGTAGGTGTTTTCTGTCAAATAAAGCATTCAACATAGCTAGCTAGTGCTGAAAAGTTGTGTTAGCACAACATTCCAGTAAAAGTTGTATCAAAATTTAGTAAGTTGTTTGTTGAGCACAATCAACCTTATCAACAGAAGATTCCTCAAACAAGCGTGCCTTCTGAAGACTCATATTATCAGTGGCAGCAGCAATGTAAAATCTGGGACTAAAACAGTCTCTTTGGAGCACATTCAAGAGATTAAGCATCTCTGCTGTGTGACCCCCTACATCACAATCAAAGCTAATAGTAAGGAAGTAATGAGAGGAAATGCAGAGCCCGGGGAGACGGCAGATCAGGAACTCACCTGAACCCAGAACAATGAGGGTACTGAGATGTTGCCGGGACGTATTACGAAGTGGTTTACTACTTCGCCATATAACATAGAAAACACGAGCCATAAATATTGTTATAGTAATTATAACAAGAAGAATTGCAGCATTAGCCTCCATGCTGGACAGCTATCGCCTTTTGACGTTCCACGAAGCCTGCTTTTTCTCTGCCAAAGGAAGCTTCACCTACATCACAGAAATAGCACAAGAAATTGCCCCCAATAATGTATTAATGATCAAGATCAAACGGCTTAAACTAAAAGACATAATCATTTCCAGAGAGGAAAACACAAACACGAGTACAATGCATCTTTTTTTTTGGGGGGAGCTGTTAAGTGTGCTCTAGATCCACAATTGCTATCTAAATGACCTTTAATTACTAGGCCATCCCCCAGTCTCAAATGGGCATCATTCGAAAATATAACACGTGCCAATATTTATAGAACAGTCAAAAAGCTTTTCTTAATTTGTACTATCATATATTGATCTTTAGTTTCACAAGAAACTAGTTATGAACTATTTGTCCGTGGACAAAATAAGTACCCAAAATAAGCTTTTTTTTTCTTTTTTCTTTTTTTTTTCTTCCCTCCTAGGGGGGCATGGAAAGGGATCGAACCTGAGTCCTCATACTTTGTGAAGCCCCATCGCTACCACTGGGCCACCCCCTTTAGGGACATTTTCAATTAACCTTAGTCTGTAATGAAACATGATTTAAAAAAAAACTAAAAATATACTCATGGGACTAGGAGTGAGCATGGTTGATAATTTTAAGATGAGTTTACAATCGGGGAGAGAGAGATGAATCAGAGTAATGGAAGTATGAGGAACAAACATCTCTTGCTTGAAATCAAAAGAAAGAAGCTTCCCATCATTAGTTAGTCCCTCATTCCCTCGTCATTTGCATCATCCACTTTTTTACTACTCCTCATTTGAGATAAATTGTTAATTGTGTGTGTTAACAAACACGGAGACAAAGTTTTTCGACATCTATATTGAACTAACCTATCATCAATAAACCATATGTATATGTAATACAAGCATGCAACACAGAACAAGCAATTAGAGAGAGATTGTGGATGAGACAGGCCTAAAGGGAAAATTCCAGAAGCACAAGAAGGGAAGAAAAGAGCAAAAAGGTAATAAAAATAAGAATAAGAATTGTGCAAGAGTTGCAGCTAGAGATGTAAATCGGGCTAAGCCCTATCAAAAAAATTCCAATCCCACCAGGTCCCTCACCTACCACAACTACGCCAAGAAAAATGAAGGATAAATTGCAGCCGGTCCACTTTACTAAATTTTCAACTTGATAAGTTTTTTTTTAATCGTATAAGTCCACTTTTTGTTAAAGGCTTAATTCTCGATTTGGTCACCCTATTATTGCAAAAAGTCTGCTAAGCTTACCCTATTATGATTTTTCACAGTTTGGTAACCCTATTTTACTAAAAGTGTCAATTTGGTCGAGATAAAGTGGATGACGTTAGTTTTGTTGGATGAAATTCTTTCATAAGACCAAAATGTCCTTCCAAATGTTAAAATCTTTTTACTTTCAAATGTTAAAATCTTTTTACTTTCAAATGTTAATAGTTAAGGGGTCAAACTAAGGAAGGGGAAAATATAAAGTTGACTATTTTACTTTCAAATATACCAAAAAACTCCAGATCTTAGAAACTACCTTAACCAGTAACCACAATCAAATAATACACATTTCAAAATGCAAAGCACAAATTTCAATTGCCGAGTATGAAGTAAAATATGAACTAAATTTCGTTTTGGGACACTAGATGAAACACAATATTTCGTAGAAAGAAAAATTACTGAAATTAAATACCATAAAGAAACGAAGAAATATACACCAAACAATCCACCAAATACATACAAAATAAATCAAACACAATTGGCGGGTATGAAGTAATTAGGATTATAATAAACGCAAAATAATTGACTCACAGAAGCAAGTAGACGTGAAAATTAATTTGGGTATAGAGAAGAAGAAGAAGAAGAGTTGAATTGAATCGCAATCGAGGTCACCGGTGCCAAATCAAACGGACACAATTCCCTCTCGAGCGGCAAATGCACATTCAAATCACACAACGTCACCGGAGCGTTCACCTTCACAGACGTCACCAAGATCAGGTAGGCCCCTTTCGCCCTGGCTCACAGCACCAGCCGCAACAACTCCTCGATCCGTGTTTCCGCTCTTACCGAAGAGAATCAAGATGTCGGAGCTGGAGAGAATACTGATGTCACCGCGATGGGCGTTGAAGAAGGACAAGAAGGCCGATCGAATGCCGAGAGAGACTAGGGATTGGGAGATCTTTTGGTCGATTAATCTGGATTAGCCGATGCCATAGATCTTTTGGTCGACGATCTGGATTTTCCAACGCCGGAGAAGAAGATAGTGCCGAAGGAATTCAAAGTAAATGACACAAAGGTTTGGGTTTGGTAGAGATCGAGGTTTTGGAAGAAGAAATTGAGGTATTTCTGCTGGGATTTGAAGAGTTCGAGGAGGTTGTTTGGGTCGGTTGTGGTCTTTAAGGTGGGGGAAATGAAAGGTCTGGACATAGGAGAGACTCCATTGTTTGAGCTTTCAATGACTGACTGCGTGTGTTCAGAGGATGAGGAAGGTGGAGGTGAGCGATTTGAACATTTTTTTTAATGAGAAATTAAGTGGTGGTGGTTAGAAAACAACTAGTCATGTGCAAATATTAAGGGTAATTTTCGGTTGAGTCGCACACTACCGTCACCGTTCTTATGAGTCGATCCCCAAAAATTACTAACTTATTATTTACCCTTTGAATTTACCCATCCAACTAAGCATACCCCTTCCCTTCTCCCTCCCCCTCCCCCCTTTCCATCTCCCCGACGCCCTCCCTCCTCCCCCACTGCCTCCCTCCTGCCGCCTTCATTCTCTCATCCCTCTCCCTTCCCCTTCCCCTCCCCCACCAAACTTCTTCTCAAACCCCTTGCTTCCTTCGCCGCCCGTCCCTCTTCCTTCTCCTTTTAGACTTCCCCATTTCTGTGCGGGTAACACCAAAACCCCCTTCCTCCAAAAAGTTTCCTTCTACCCCACCAAACTCTCTCTCACTCTCCTCCTCTTCTCCATTGATGCCGTATTGCTGAAAAACCCACCCAAATCAACTCCGCAAATATGTTCGGTCCCTACGAGCCGAAAATTTTAAGAATTTTCGGTCATGACCAACCGAAAACTCTTGACATATTTGGCCTGCCCAAACCGAAAATTTTAAAAAAATTCGGCCCTGGATGACCCAAATTTTGGTCACGCCATCTCCTCTCTATTTTCCGTTCTTCTTCACTCAACAATGTCGGTGGAGGTGGGAGGGAAGTCGGTAATGGAGATGGCGTTGCTGGGAGATAAAGCTCGGAGGTGGGTGACTCGCATGAGAAGAGAGAGAGAGAGAATGGCGGCACTGTGGGTTAGGTTGTGGCAAAGAAGGCGGTGGGAGGGAGGCAGCGGGGGAGGAGGGAGGGCGCTGCTAATGCGCTAAGTTTGCTGGGGGAGGGATGAAAGAATGGAGGTGGTGGGACGGAGGCAACGGGGGAGGAGGGAGGGGACTGTGGGAGATGGAAAGGGTGTTTGCTGAGGAGGGGGGAGGGAGAAGGGATGGGGGTATGCTTAGTTGGTGGGTAAATTCTTTGGGCAAAATAGGAAGTTAATAGTCGACTCATAGGAACGGGGGGTCAGTATAGCACGACTCTTTTAGGTATTTAGAAATATATTAGACGGCTCATCTCAAAAAACAAACGAAGTGACTAACGTGATACTTTTTGTAAAGTAGAGTTACCAAACTGTGAAAAAACATACTAGGGTGAGCTTAGCAAACTTTTCGCAATAGTAGAGTGACCAAATTGAGAATTAAGTCTTTGTTAAATTATTCCTTAAATGCCCCCGTCCAACAATCTTTTTCAAACGCAGATTTCTTTTTCTTTCCATACACCAACTAAAACCCATTTTCAGAATTATCATCAATCAAAGTACCAAACCTATCACTTCTCCCTCCTCCTTCTTCCTCAATCTCTTAAACTCAAATTTCTAGTAATTCTCAATCTAATAAAGACACCTTCTCTTCTAACAAATTTGTCTCTCTCCTATCCAGGTTTCTCCCCATTTATGCTCTGTTTCTCAAATGACTACATCATTATAATACTTGAATCCTTAAACAAATAGACATAGCAACATGCCAATTGATTGTGTTGAACAACTAAGTTGGCCAAACTATACCAGTCTTGAGGAACAAATCTACTGACCCTGTGAACCTTGACGAAAAGAAATGGATCCATTTCATGGTTTCAAAAAAGGCAACTTTCTATGGCTACTCGAGTACAACTATTAGCTGGACCAGCACCCTTTTCATCAGAACCCCAATACTTGGCAGATTTCACATCACTTTGCAACTATAAAAGAGGATTGTACGAAATTGAGCTCCAATTTCAATCGCAATGCATCGATTTGGAAGTTGGAACTGCGATGCATCACTATGTTACACAATTTGGAATAATGCATCGCGATGCATAAAATCGAAATTCAAAATCATGCATTGCAATTAAATTTGTGCATTGCGATGCACGATTTTGTGCATCACTTTGCATGAGCGGAAGCTTTGTGCGCACGCCTTGGTTTATTAAGGGTATTCTCGTCTTTTTGCATTAAAAATGCCTTTTTGCAGGTTAAAAAAAAATTGTGGGAGAGTTTACCGGTTAAATATTGATGGGGGAACTGTCGGGTTCCCACCTTAAAATAAATCATTATATGAGTGAATTTAGGATTAAAGTAAAATGTATGAGGGTATGTTGGTTCGAATTATCATTCTCACAAAATGAATTCTGTGAGATTCACTAACCCACCCTCTGCCCAGGTTTTCAAGATTCACCCAATAATGGGATTATGTCATTTGCAAGACCAAAAAAATCAACCATATATGCAATAATGCAAAGAAATTCAACAATAATTGGTCATTTCATATCTATCAATTTCAACATACTAAACATCACTTTAGTGTTCCATCCGAATACTCAAAGGAATTCATAAGCTAAGTACGTAACCATTAGTTTTTGCTGTCATGCATTTTACTTAGTTCAATCGTGTTAAATAAACATTCAATACAAATAATAGTAATATATTTCACTAGCAAGTTTAACGAAAAGAAGAAGAAAAACAATTATGATTAAATTATTCAATGATTGACTAATGAAAGTAAAAGATATGCATTCTTAACTCATCATCTTGGCTTGCGGTTTAGAGCGCCCTAAGCATAGTTTTGATTTCAGATTAGGGAAAATTTTCTTTCAAATTTCTTTTTTTTTTTACCTTGTAAACTGATGTGGTTTTACAAGGTGACCCCAATTTCCAAACTTCGGTGACCCACCCCCCAATTCCTTAACGCTAAGTCAAAAAGAAAGAGGCAAAGAGGGAGTACCTACCTGTGTTGTGTACGAGTCGAGGAGAGACCGAGAGAGAGGACTGAGATCAGATCTGCTGTCGTGCGCTGCCTTTGCCCTGCCGTCACCATGCGCCGTCTCCCGTCTGCGTCTCTGCCTTCTAGAGGGACTGCCGCCTGCCGGACTTAGGAGTCGGGGCCTCGGGGGAAGGAAACTGAGCAGGGGATTAAGGGGAAAGTGGTAAACAGAGTCGTTGAGTCAATCGAGAGAAATCGAGTGAAGTAGACACTGACTTATTGAGGATAGCTTTTACTCTTTTTTTAAATATTTAACTAGATTTTGTACCCAGGCGTCGTGATCAATGTATGAAATAAGTATAAAGTGAATATGATGTGAGAAATTAATACATGTTTGAGAATTTATACGAGTTAGATCAATATATATTACACAAATAAACGATGATATCCCAAACCAAAGCATTAATAAGAGTTTAGCCGAAGCTGCGCAGAGAGGAAACACCAACCCTTCTTCCGCAGGAAAGCGTATAGTGTTACCTTCTTCGTTCACATGTGGTGCTAGATACATGGTCCAGAATTATCTTGATGCTATGGCTCTTTGCAAGTGGTATGGATATCCTGATCTATTCATAACATTCACTTGCAATCCTAAGTGCCCAGAAATTACTAGATTTGTTCAACATCGAGGCCTTAAATCTGAGGACAGACCTGACATCCTATGTCGAGTGTTCAAAATTAAACTAGATCAGCTCATTAAAGATTTGAAAGAACAAAAGATTTTCGGCCGTGCTCAAGCAGGTATATTCTATATCATTACTTGGTAGTTGACACCTTTGTTCATTAGCAAGTATACATTTGTTTTATATAAAATTAAGACAAGAGGGAGTATTCTTTAAATTTATATGAATAAAATAGGGTCTATTAATCATGTTCATTTTTTAAAAAAATTATATACTTTAATATGCATATACAGTTTCTTCACAAAAATTTTAAACTTTTATTATTAACTAATTATATTTTTGTTTACCAATATAAGCAAAAACTCGAACAATTTTTTGCAGTTGTTTATACTGTGGAGTTCCAGAAGCGTGGGCTTCCTCATGCCCACATATTGTTGTTCATGCATCGCGATGACAAGTTTCCCAATTCAGAGGACATTGATAAAATTATATCTGCAGAGATCCCTGATAAACACAATTATCCTGAGTTGTATGAAATTGTTAAGGATTTCATGATACATGGTCCATGTGGTGCCTCAAATGTCCGCTCACCGTGCATGCATAATGGAAAATGTTCAAAACACTTTCCCAAGAAATTCCAAGAAAGAACCAGTATTGATGAAGATGGTTATCCTAATTATAGGAGACGTGATAACGGAAATACAGTGGTGAAGAATGGAGTAATTTTGGATAACGGATTTGTGGTTCCACATAATCCGTATCTTCTAATGAAGTATCAAGCTCACATCAATGTTGAATGGTGCAATCAATCTAGATCAATTAAGTACTTATTTAAGTATATAAGTAAGGGACATGATCGTGTTACTGCAGCTGTTTGTCGAGGTCGTGGCGATAATGGAGATGATAACAATGAAATTGTCGATGAGATCAAGATGTACTATGATTGCAGGTATATTTCACCATGTGAAGCTGTATGGAGGATATTTGGTTTTGATATTCACTATAGAAGTCCCCCGGTGGAAAGATTGTCTTTTCACCTTCCGGATGAGCAAAATGTTGTTTTTCAAGACAATGATCCAATTGATTATGTTGTTAATAAACCCGGTATTGATCACTCGATGTTTTTAGCATGGATGGATTGTAATAAGGTGTATGAGCAAGCCAAAAATATAAGTTATGTGGAATTTCCTACGAAGTTTGTGTGGAACCAACAATCAAGGAAATGGACTCCAAGAATCCGTGGCTTCTCAATTGGAAGAATTCATCATGTTCCACCTGGTTGTGGTGAGAGCTATTATTTAAGGATTTTATTGAATAAAGTGAAAGGACCTACATGCTATGAGGACATACGTACGATTAATGGCGTGGTATACAATTCATTCAAAGAAGCTTGCTATTCATTAGGATTGTTGGATGATGATAATGAGTACATTGAAGCCATAAGAGAAGCAAGTTTTTTGGGATCTGCGCATTACTTACGAGCTCTATTTGTGATGCTTTTATTGGCTGATAGCCTATCCAAACCTGAATCAGTGTGGGAGCAGACATGGCAGTTCTTAGCAGATGATATTCTTTACAAACAACGAAGAATTCTTCAACTTGATGGTAATAAGATATTCCATCTCATCTCATAATTATTTAATTTTTAATGATATTATTAGTAATTCATATAATAACCCTTCATATGGAAATTCTGTTGAATTTGACTATAAAAAATTTACAACGCCCGCCCTAAAAAAAACTTTTTTCGCAAAACATGAACAAAAGATATTATGATAGATAGTAATTTTTAAAAAACATTCTTTCAAAATATTTTTCCTTGTGTTTTACTACATTTATTTAATACTTATATTGTTAATTATCTGTATGTGGTGTATACAGATCTGCACCTAAGTGATGAACAATTGAAGAATTACACTTTGGCTAAGATAGAAAAAAATTTGCTTTGCAATGGTAGCAGCCTTGCAAAATACTCGCATATGCCTTTTCCAAATGGTATGGTCATCTCAGAAGGTCAGAACAAGTTGATCCAAGATGAGCTTCACTATGACCGATCATCTTTACAAGTAGAACACAACACACTTTTTTCATGCTTAACTGATGAACAAAAGGAGGTGTATGGAGAAATCATGAATTTTGTATCAAGAGGTAAAGGAGGTGTTTTTTTCATTTACGGGCATGGCGGGACAGGAAAAACATTTATTTGGAGAACTTTGTCTGCCGCTATACGATCAAAAGGTGAGATTGTGTTAACTGTTGCCTCGAGTGGAATTGCATCTCTCCTTCTCATTGGAGGAAGAACCGCACATTCTAGGTTTGCAATTCCTATAAATGTAAACGAGGACTCAACTTGTGCCATTAGACCAGGCACAGATTTGGCTGAGCTATTAAACAAGTCGAAGCTCATTATTTGGGATGAAGCACCCATGATTCACAAATTTTGCTTTGAAGCTTTGGATAGAAGTTTAAGAGATATTCTTCGATCCTCAAATCCTGCCAGCTTGCAACAACCTTTGGTGGAAAAGTTATCGTGTTTGGAGGTGACTTTCGACAGATATTACCCGTCATTCCAAAGGGTAACAGACAAGACATAGTTTTCTCCGCGATCAACTCCTCTTATTTGTGGAATTTTTGTCAAGTATTAAAGTTGACAAGAAACATGAGACTTCAAGTTGGATGTGTTGATGCAAATGCAAATGAGATAAAAGAATTTTCAGATTGGATATTAAAAGTTGGGGATGGGTCTACTGGACAGCCAAACGATGGGGAAGCAATAATAGAAATACCAGATGACATCCTCATCAAGGGTACAAGTGATCCTATTGCTTCGATAGTCGATTGTACATACCCCTCTATTATAGAGAACCTAAGGGATCCAGGATATTTCCAAGAGAGAGCAATTCTTGCTCCAACTCATGAAATTGTGGAGATTGTAAATGAATACTTGCTATCAAAGGTACAAGGAGAAGAAAAAGTTTACCTAAGTTCAGATAACATTTCCAATGCCGATAGAAGTGTTGAAAGTCATGAAGATATTTATTCTCCAGATTTTCTAAACAGTATCAGATGCTCTGGATTACCTAATCACAAGTTAAAGATAAAGGTTGGTGTCCCAGTTATGCTAATAAGAAACATTGATCAACCTTCGGGCTTGTGCAATGGTACCAGACTACAGGTAACTCAATTGGGCAATCATGTAATTGAGGCTAAGATTATCACTGGCCGTAATATTGGGAACAAAGTGTTCATACCTCGTATGTTATTAAGCCCGTCAGATAACAGATTACCTTTTAAGCTACAGCGAAGGCAATTTCCATTGGTTCTTTGTTTTGCTATGACTATAAATAAAAGTCAGGGGCAATCTCTTTCACATGTTGGACTGTATTTACCAAGACCATTTTTTAGTCATGGTCAACTTTATGTCGCAATATCAAGGGTAAAATCCAAAAAAGGATTGAAAATTCTGATTTGTGGCAAGGATGGTCAAACAAGTAATTGTACTACTAATGTAGTATACAAAGAGGTATTCCAAAATTTGTGACAACAAGGTATTGTTATATATTTCTAATTTTTTTTGTTTCAATCAATTTGTATCTCATTATAAAATTTTAATTTGGTTATTGTAACTTTGTTTCTTTATCTTGATTTTTTTTATTTGCTTCAGACATTACTTCACGTATTGGATTCATATTCAAGAGAAGAGATGGGCTTTCATGGATTGAAAAGAGAAACGAATATGAAGGGAAGAGTTTGGTAAGAAGATGCAGCAGCCATGGGTATTCGACAGAAAGTGGGATGTGAGTTAGTGTGCAAAAAATGTGTTTTTTTGAGCAAAGGGTCTAAGTGTTGGGTTATGGAATGGGAAATTGGGAATGCATGGGAACAGGAAAGCTTGGTCAAGACGGTGAACATTGCATTGGAAATCAATTGTGTTCTTATTAAACAACTCCATCAACAAGACCAGACTTTTTAGTTGTTTATTTATTATTTATTTGTTTTTCTTTCTTTTGAATTGAAGGTGAATATTTGAAATGTTTTGGTGGGGTTTATCAAGAATCTTAGGTCTCCCACATGGTTAGACTTTATTATGGTTATACTATAAAGAAATGTGGGGTCGAGTTTGAATAGTTGAGTTTTTGTAAGGTTGTGTTTGTAGTATTTGTTGGGAGGAGACTGAGGAGTCAATTTGGATTTCAGTTTAAACCCATGGCAGAGAGGTGGTAGGAAATTAGGAATATGTGTCAGTTTGTTGTTTACATCACAAGTGAGAAGTCAATATGGAGTTGACCATGTGGGTTGTACATTGGGAATTGCATCAATACGCTCTCCCTCAAAAGAAGAATGTTTCTTTCCGTTCACAAACTCCTAACCCCCCCCCCCAAGAGTACTAATCAAGAAATTGCAGTTGATGCAAGCCTTTCCAATTGGTTTATTTCAACCGAAATCACTCCCAGCAAGAAGGAAATCAAAGGGGGCTCACCTTGGCCCCCACGAACAGACACAGCCAGAGGAAACAAGGAATTTGAGAAGTTCATGATTCTTTCTACTGTCCATTTGCATATAAATAGCACGAGCCTATTCAATTGTTCAATTTTTATGGCTTCATAAATTTAACAAGAAGCATGCACATCCAAACAAACTTAAAGGGCAAATGAGGAACTTTGAGACCCAATAACGGCTCAAGATTCAGACCTTTTCATGGGCGTGAAGTTAAGAAGAAAAAGACCATAGACAAACAAAGGGGCTCCTTAGACCTACCTTGTATTCCTAATATCAATATTTTGGTGTTTGTTTGTTCCCTCAGTTTTCACATTCTGTACTTCTCCTCAAAATCTCATACACCTCGGGATCCTCAAAAAAAGATCCAACAAATTTTGACCGTCAGATTCACAACAATGAATTCGCCTCTTATGAACACACGTGTTATCATGCTTGGATTATTGGGCGAGAAACATACTCATAACCAGTACCAATTGTAGACCAGTGAAAATGAACTCTTCCTCCCCCACCACCACCGAGAGGCACACCTTGGCCCCCACGAACAGACTCAGACAGTGAGGAGTTCCTCACTAGAACATGGCTAACTATATTATTTCAATTCACAAATCACATTCACAATTATCAATTTATAATTCACAATCACAAAATTTAAATCACAGATTGAGATTCACAGTTATAAACTTATAATTTAGAAAGTTTTGATTTTTGAAAAATACCTCTTGAAGACAATGTAGAGGCGCACTAATAAGAGGAGAGTTGGAGTTTTGGAGACTGGAGAGTGGAGACTTCAGTTCATTCGCCGGTCGGAATCAGAGGGCCAGAAGCTGCCGGTTGGAGGCGCTGGAGGCTGGAGCCGCTGTCCGCTGGTGTGCTGGACTGGAGTAGCGAAGGCGCGGAGCCTGGAGGAGTGGAGGGAGGTCGGACCAGAGGAGGGACGACGGACTAGGGAGGAGAGCCGGAGACTGAGAGACAGAGTGAGAGGGAGACGGGATGGGAGAGGCCGAGAGGAAGACGGGATGGGAGAGGCCGAGAGGAGAGGGAGCAGAGAGGGCGACAGGATTTTCTGATTTGGGATGGGATTTAGGGATTCATTTCAGACGATGTAATGGTAAGTAAAAAAAAAAGGTTTTATAGGTGTGTCAAATTGTATAAATTTTATCCGGGTGGGAGAAAATTGTATAAATTTTATCTAGGTGGGGGCAATGTCAATGATTCAATTTTTTTTGTTTTTTTTTTCTTTCATTTTTTGTTATCAAAATTGGTTAATATCATATATATTTTATAACATTTGATTCAAACGCGTTTCACTTTATTAGAATTTTAATTTTTATGGTAATTTTTTTACGGATATATTTTAATCTTTCAATTACATGACTATATGATCAATTTTGAATATTTACCTAATTTTTTTGTTTTTTTTCAAATTATTCTAATTAAAAATAATTATTATTTATTATAAGTTTAGAAAATCATTTTATTATAAACAATTTTTGCAAATAAAACAAAAACTATTAAAACCATGCATATGGTACTAAATATATATATATATAATTCTTTTTTTTTTGTCAACAATTAAAATCTAATAAATTTTAAAACCGGGGCCTCCTTTATACATGGTAAAAGTTTTTTTTTCTTTTTCTTACCATTTTTTGTTGTCAAACTCAGTTAATATCAGATAGATTTTATCACATTTAATTTTAATGTGTTTCACTTGATTAGTACTCCAAATTTTCATGGTAAAAGTTTTTTAATTACGGATAGATTTTATCACATTTGATTTTAACGTGTTTCACTTCATTAGTACTCATCAATTCTCATGGTAAAAGATTTTTTTATTTACCATTTTTTGTTTACAAAATCAATTTGTACCCAATAGATTTTATCACATTTGATTTAGACAAGTTTAATTTGATTTGGACTCCTCAATTCTCATGGTAGAAAATTTTTAATTTTTATTATTTTACAAAAACTCAGTTAATTTAAAATATATTTTATCAAATTTGATTAAACGTGTTCCACCAACACCACAAACAACCACTACGAAATAGATTGCAAATTAAATCTACAAAATTCGCATGAATTTTCAGTTTGATGATTCAGTGAGATCTCACGTTATTTATTTATTAATTAATTATGTGGATATCTTGATGTTATTGGTTCATTCAAATAGCTTGCAAATTCTATTTACAAAATTAAGTTTCATAAACAATACTAAGTCAACCATGCATCGCACGGGTAATAACCTAGTTTTTTAATATTTAACTAGATTTTGTACCCATACGTTGTGATCAATGTATGAAATGAGTATAAAGTGAATATGATGTGAGAAATTAATACATGTTTGAGAATTTATACGAGTTAGATCAATATACATTACACAAATAAACGAGGATATCCCAAAAATTAAAAAAATTGTGTAACACATCTATAAAAAGTATAATTAAGCATCCGAAAGCACTTTCTCTTACACATCATAAAATATGAAAATTTTAGTAAACAAAAACCATAAAATAAATTGAATGAGACAGTGAACTAACAAAATACTATTTCGAAACCAAAATCACAAAGATTTCAGACCAATAAGGGAAACTTAGCAAAAAAAAACCTTTAAAAAAAAGAAAGAAATTAAAATACAAATATTTAAAATTACAGAACTTACGAACAAACTTTTTTAAAAAAACTAAATCTAAATTGGACAAAAATTAAATTGAGATTCAGTTGATTACGATAGCAATCAATTAAGAAACTATAAACTAAATATTTATAAACAATAAATCTAGGTCGGGCAAAAAAAAACCAGTCTGAAAAAAAAATTAAATTGATTCTTTAAAAAAAATTATAATTATGATTGTAATATCTCAGTAAAATAATAACTATAAAACAATAACAATCAATCTCAGTCTGGTAATATCTCAATAAAACAATAACTGATTCACTTAAACAATAAATCTTGGTCGTATAAACAATAAATCTAATCTATATTACAATAGAGCTCATTCTCACAGATGTGCAATTGACTAAAGCTATTTAGAGGTTGAGATTAAATTATCTTTAAAAATTTAATGGTTGGGATTCACTTTCACATTGACATGTGTGAGAGTAGTTATCAACTTTTAAATATCTATTTTCTCTCACCCTGTTACAAAGTCACCCCCTACAATTAATATTATGAGCAGTCACACCCTGAGATTAATCTTTTAAACCATTACCCCTTACAAAACATCAACCTTGCATTAATATAATCTTACAATAGAGCTCAATTAATTGACTGAGACTATCTGGGCATGGGGGTTGATTCCGCCGCATAATCAAACGTTCATAGGTCAGTTACATATAACTCCTTACAAATAACCCCCCTCAACTATGGGTCGAGTTCGAATAGCGCCCCTCAACTACCACTTGAAGTAATGTACCCCTCAACTATAACATTTTAAACAAAAAAAATCGCACATTCTATTTAGACGTTGGCGTTTCAATTGACAAAATCAGATATATTGGCACCGTGTCATAGGCACAGGCACGAATATCTAGTATATTAATAAATCTAGGTGGCATAAAGAATATATATATATATATATATTAGGTAATTGACTAGGTCTATTCAGAGTTTTAGATTAAATTCCTTTAAAACATTTAACGGTTGAGATTCACCACTACATTCGCATGTATGAGTAGTTATTAATTTTTAACCCTCTATTTTTTCTCTCCCTATTGCAAGTCACCCCCTACAATTAATATTATGAGCAGTCACATTTTTTTCTTCTACCTATATTTTATCTTCATATTACAAAGTCAAACCATGGGATTAATCTTCTTAACAACTCACCCCTTATAAACCACCAACCCCTCAACTATCACTGAAAACAATATACCAATAACTGTAACTTCTTTTTTTTAAAATCGCACATTCTATTCAGGCACTATCATTTCAATTGACGAAATCAGATATATTCAGAGGTTGAAATTAAATTATTTTAAAAAAATTTAACGGTTTAGATTCACCCTGACAATCATATATGTGAGTAGTTATCTATTTTTAACTCTCTATTTTTTCTTTCCCTATTACAAGTTACCCCCTACAATTAATATTATGAGTAGTCAACCCTTTTTTTTTCCATATGTTTTATCTTCACATTACAAAATTACACCTTGCGATTAATCTTCTAAACAATCACCCCTTATAAAACATCAATCCCCCAACTATTATTTGAAGCAATATACCCTTCAACTATAATATTTTTTAAATCACATTTTTTATTTAGACACTGCTATTTCAATTGACGAAATCAGAGGTATATGATAAATACGTGTAATTTTGTCAAAACATCTTATAACTTGACTCTAGCATTAAAAAAGGGGGTGAAAAAATGTATTAGGGGTTAAATATAGAGGCTACCTAGATTTAGATTTGACTTGAGCTGCTAAATAATTGTTTATTAGTTTGGGCTAAATAATTGTTTTAGACCTATTTAGTAAGCAATTTAAATTGAGTCGGGCTTGGCCCACTTTTGACTAGACTTTAATTATAATCATTTATTAATATTACTAAATTAATTTTTGGGCCCAGTTAACTTTAGGTTTTCGGTTAGGGTTTTGGTATAAATAGAGTAAGAGGGAGAGAAAACCCTTTACCTATTAACAAGAAGAGAAAAAAGAAAAAAAAAAGTGGGCGGCTAGTTAAGCTGCTGACGGCAGGAGGAGGAAAACTTCCAGCGGCAAAAATCATACAATACAACCAGGTTCTTTTCCTTGATAGAATAGTAGTATGATAAGTATATTAGCTAACATCATTACTATTATGCATGTGGGTTTTTTTGGAAATCGGGCAGTGAGTGGTTAGAGCATGCATGAGAAGGATTGGCAGGTTTTAGTTTTCTTCCTTTATATATTGTTTTAGTAGCATTAGTTTTGTCTTTGTATAATAATATAAAGTTGTTGTTAAGGATATTTTGGGATGGTGCATACATTGGTTGTACTGTACGGGTAGTGAGTATATGTTTCTATGTGTGTATTAGTGACTATTATTAAAAAAAAAAAAGGAAGAAGAATGGCAATACTGTACGGGTTCCTTATTGGAAGAAAAATGGGTGATGTTGTATTGGAGAAAGAAAAGGTGAGAAGGAAGGAAAGTCAAAGAGGAAGTAAATAATAATAGTAATAATAATAATAATAATAGTAATAATAATAATAATAATAATAATAATAATAATTTAGTTGTGTATGTACCGGTTCTGTATCTATGAGATGAAAAAAAAATAGAATTTTTCTTTTGATCATTTATTCAAGCTTAAAATAATAAGCTCCCAAATTTAATATTTTAATTTTAGTGTTGTGTTTAAATTTAGATTTGGACAAGCGAGCATAGGACGATCGTACGTGTCGCAAGAATATCTTTGATAAGCATACTAAGGTAAGGGATTACGTTTCTTTTAAGTTCTTTGAAAAAGTATAAAAATACTTTTAATTTTAGGCTTCCGCAAATTCTTGAAATTTATATGTTCTTTCATTTGCCATGTCCGACCTCATGTCGGTAGTTGCTTTGACTCCGTCGTTAGCGTTATTGGATATCTTCATTATATCTTCGTTTTCGCAGATTTCATGTCTACTCTGATTTTCATGAAATACCTTTGTTATTGAGAAATTTCTTTGTATTCATAAACTTTGTCGGTATACTCTTTGGTATTGAAAAAAATGACGAATTTTGATATTTTGTTTTATGTTTTGATAATAGTACATTAACAGTACTATTTATGCTTTGAAATTATTTATGATCACTAAGTATGAACAACCCGTCACGGGGATTTTCGTGACAACATTTGAAATAATTGAAATTTGCACCACTTGGCTGTGAGTGCGGTTATCCGGATATACCTTAATTTGTGTACCCTTCGGAGATTTGTGTACCCTGGGATTCGTACCCTACGGGGGATTTGTGTACCCTTCGGGGGATTTGGTTCTTGGTCAATAGACCCTTATGTGATCTAAATAAATATTTTGATATTCGGTTATTACTGACTGGTATGGGACAGTCAGTAATGACAAACTTGTTTGATCCATATTTATTTTGTTTGAACTCTCCTTTTAAAAAGAGATTTTTAAGCCTTTCGTTACCTATCTTTGATTTTTGCAAGTTGTCAATTATCTAAAACTCTGTTTTATATATATCATGATTATTCTTTGAGTCACCCTTCCTTAGAAACCGGAGGGGCGACGTATGATCTTACTGAGCTTTGTTCGCTCACCCTTCACAACCCTTTTCTTCCAGGTCGAAATTAAAGACTAAGTTTGAGGTAGAGGATACCGGCGAAGAAATCAAGATTTTTAGGTCGTAATTATATGTGTTGGAATTTAATGAAGACGGAGAAACTTTAGTAGACTTTGTTTCGAAATTTATTTTGGATGATTGTATTTAATTGGAGACTTTTGTAGTATTAGTTGGATATCGTTTTAAATTTAGTATTTATTTTAAGTTTTGAATTTGTAGTGACGTGGCCAGATGTGGGCCCATGTAGTGGGCCCCGAGTTTGGGGCGTTACAGATTGGTATCAGAGCCTGGGCCTTAGATCCAGATGGTCATAGGATTTAGGAACAATTAAGAATAAGATGTGATACTACGATAGGATTATGATACTAGCATTAAGTTGTGATTATAGCTAAGTTATGATCTCACTGATGATTAAGAAATTATTATTTCATTAGACTAATATACTCGTGTTACTTGTAGGAATGGCGCGTAAGACAACGGCTCGGAAGTCTGTTGTGTCGCCTCTGGAAGTTTCAGAACGAATGCTAGCTAGGGCACACCATAAGCTAATCGAAGCAGAGAGGATGAATAAACAGTTGAGGGAAGAGAAAAGAGAGCTAGAAGCTAAACTGCGACGACAAACACAAGTGCTAAAGGATGTCCAGCACACTCTGCATAAGCCTTATGATGATTTCACGAAGTCTGAGGCCCACAATTGGGAGATGCACCTTAGACTCAGGGAGTCACGTCAGAGTTTTAAGAAAGTATGTGATGCACTCCAATTGGCCATTGATGATGGTCCAAACCTAGAAGAGAATCCAAGGTCCGAGGAAGAGGTTGAAAATGATGAAAGCGTTGACATAGAAGTTGATGTCAACTCTGTGGCTCTCGTGGGTGTGGAGGCTGATGCTAATGTCGGTCAGAATAATGATGATGATGATCCAAGTGAAGAAGAAGATGCGTCCAAGTCAGGAAACTAGATAGGATAACACTCTTACATTAGTTTTTAGATTTTGTTTATGGGCATCATAGTTGTTAGGTTCGTTAAGATGGTTTCTTGTTATCTTTAGTCATAAGACATGGAATACACTAAGTGTGTCCAAATTTTGAGATATGAGTTGAATTTTGTTTTGATACTTAATAAAAATTTTGGGAGATTATTTTTGAATACATTGACGTTTCCGTTCAACTATATTTTTATTTGATATTGGTTTCGAGATGATTTTGAGAACTAACTTTGGGAAGGAATATGATATTACATAACAAGTGTGTAGATTGTTTCCAATTACGTCATGTCAGTTAGCAATCACATCTTAGTGTGATGGAAATCTTAGATATCTTTTGACACTTCCTCGTTTTTGTACCAGAATATGGCACGTAGAGGAGGACGTACCGCTAACCGAGGTCGTGGCCGTGGTCGAGGAAACATGGGAGGAAGAACAGTAGAGGACTCTGTTTCTGAAAGTATGGGGGAACGATCTGAAACTCAACTTAACAGGAGTAACGTAAACTCTATTCCTAAAACGCCTCAGCCTAACGCGGCAAATCCCCCTTTAGTAGACCCTGTTCTGATGATGAACCTTCTGCAGAATTTGACCCAAGCCGTAGACAGGATTGGTCAAATTATTCAACCACAACCTCAGCCTGCTGCACCACAACCTCAGCTTGCAGCACCACAACCTCAGCCCGCTGCACCACAACCTCCACTCGTGGTTCCTCAACCTCGAACGGTAGCAAAGGACCCCCTTGACATATTCCAGAAGAGAAGCCCTAAACCCTTCTCAGGCGCGCCAGGCACAATTAAACCAGAGGAGTGGGTGGAGAGTATGAAGAAGATTTTTAGAACGATGACTCTCACAAGTGAGCAAAAGGTCAACCTCGCCACTTTCAAGTTCGAAGGAGAGGCTGATCAGTGGTGGCAGTCTGAGATGAGAACTGTGGAAGCAACTGGGGCAGAAGAATACACTTGGGAGACTTTCCTTGAGGTCTTCTACAAGAAGTATTTTCCTGAAAGTGTACAGGACGAAAAGCTGGTGGAGTTTCTAAATTTGGAACAAGGAAAGTTGACGGTGGATGAGTATGCTGTCAAATTTACGGAGCTGTCAAAATATGCTCCGGGTCTCATTGAGAATGAAAAGCAAAAGGCCAGAATGTTTGAACGAGGCCTCGATGGGAGGATTAGTCATCGCTTAGTGGCCTTGCAGTTGAAGACTTATGCTGAAGTTGTAGATCGGGCTAGAATTCTTGAACGAGTATCAGCAGACTATCAGAAGAAACATGAGGATAAAAAGAGAGATTTTGAGAGTATTGGAGGTGGTTCTCGAGGTCAGTCGGGACATCGAGGAAATAGTTCTCGGGATCAGACGGGTTATCGAGGAAATAATTCGCGAGATCAGTCAGGTCATCGAGGCGGTAGTTACAGTGGGCACAAAAAGAGAAACACATATGACAATAGATTCAAGGGGTCGAATCAGTGGAGTCGGAATCAGAATCAAGGACAGGATCAGAGACAGGACCAAGGTCAGGATAGATGGAATGCGAATCGGGGGTAGATTGAGACTTGTAAGACCTGTGGGGGAAAGCATCCGACGTTGGCTTGCCACAGAGAAATCGGAGCTTGTTTTAATTGCGGCAAAATGGGACACAAGGTCAGAGATTGCCCTGAGCCACTGAGGAATCGGGTTGTTCAGAACAATGGTGGTGGGGACAAACCTAAACCAAGGGAGCAAGGTAGAGTGTATGCAATGAACGCAAGAGATGCTCGCGCTACTAATGACGTGGTGACAGGTACCGTCCAACTATCTTCTCGTAGTTTGTATGCATTGATTGATCTGAGTGCAACCCATTCTGTGATATCTACATCTCTTGCACAACGCATGAAACTGCCGTCACAAAACCTAGATATCGACTTAGTTATAGATACACCAACAGGGGAGTCTATTCCAGTGACTTCAGTATATAAGTCTTGTCCGTTAAATTTGGAAGGTAGGGAAATGCCTATAGATCTGATTTCCTTAAATATTCAAGATTTTGACATCATTTTGGGAATGGATTGGTTAGCTGCATTTCACGCTAAGGTGGACTGTTTTGGGAAGGAGGTAATATTTTGCATTCCAGGAAAACCGGAGTTTTGATTTAAGGGTTCTAAGCCGACGACCCTAATAGGTTTTATCTCGTCAATGCAAGTCCGTAGACTGTTAAGGAAGGGTTGCCAAGGTTATTTGGCACACATTACTAATACACGTAAGGAAGGGGTTAGTCTTGAGTCACTTCCTGTGGTTAGGGAGTTTACGGAGGTGTTTCCTGAAGAATTACCAGGACTTCCACCAGAGAGGGAGGTAGAATTCTTAATTGACTTAGCACCGGGGACAACCCCAATCTCTAAAGCACCTTATAGAATGGCTCCTGCGGAACTTAAGGAATTGAAGGAGCAATTACAGGAGTTGTTGGAGAAGGAGCTCATTAGGCCTAGCGTATCGCCATGGGGTGCTCCAGTTTTGTTTGTGAAGAAAAAAGACGGGACGATGAGGCTGTGCATTGATTATCGGGAGTTGAATCGGGTTACGGTGAGGAACAAATACCCATTACCAAGGATCGATGATCTTTTTGACCAGCTACAAGGAGCATGCTACTTCTCTAAGATCGATCTTCGTTCGGGGTACCACCAACTTAGAGTCAGAAAGGAGGATATTGCTAAGACTGCATTTAGAACACGGTACGGACACTATGAGTTTTTGGTGATGCCGTTTGGGTTGACGAACGCTCCGGCAGCATTTATGGACTTAATGAACCGAGTGTTTCGGAAGTTTCTAGATCGGTGTGTAATTGTCTTCATTGATGATATACTGATCTACTCAAGAACTCGAGAGGAGCACGAGCAACTCTTGAGAGCGGTTCTGCAGATTTTAAAGGAGGAGAAATTATATGTGAAGTTCAAGAAATGTGAGTTTTGGTTGGAAACTGTAAGTTTCTTGGGTCATGTAGTGTCAAAGGATGGAGTCTCAGTGGACCCGGCCAAGATAGAGGCAGTAGTAAACTGGGAGAAACCGACGACTGCTACAGAAGTTCGAAGTTTTTTGGGGCTAGCAGGATATTATCGTCGTTTTGTAGAAGGGTTTTCAAAAATCGTAGGACCTCTAACCCAGTTGACTCAGAAAAACAAGAAGTTTGTTTGGATAGAGGAGTGTGAGACAAGTTTCGAGGAGTTAAAGAAAAGATTGGTGTCAGCTCCAATTCTTGCCTTACCGTCAGGATCAGAGAAGTTTGTGATCTACAGTGATGCGTCGTTGAAGGGTTTGGGTTGTGTATTGATGCAAGATGGGAAGGTGATTGCCTATGCCTCGAGGCAATTAAAGAACTTTGAGAGAAACTACCCAACACATGACTTGGAGCTAGCCGTGGTAGTATTTGCTTTAAAAATTTGGAGACATTATTTGTATGGAGTGATTTGCGAGATATATACGGACCACAAAAGTCTTAAGTACATTTTCACTCAGAAAGAATTGAACATGAGACAGAGGAGATGGTTGGAGTTATGAAAGGATTACGACTGCACCATTCTTTACCATCTAGGTAAAGCCAATGTAGTGGCGGATGCTTTGAGTCGTAAGAGCAAAGGAACCTTGGCAATGATGTTAACAAAGGAGAAGAGCATTCTAGAGGATATCGAGAATTTGAGTTTGGAAGTTCGGGTAAGGGGAGGAAAAGGTTATCTGACACGATTGAGTCTTCAGCCATCCTTGCTAGAGAGGATCAAAACTGCCCAGAAAGTTGACCCAGAGTTAGTAAAAATTGGTGAAGGGGTAAAGATTGGAGCTCAGGTTGACTTTCGACTTGGAGGGGATGGTATTTTACGCTTTGGTAAGAGGGTCTGCATTCCATCGGATACAGAGTTAAAGAGGGAAGTATTAGAAGAAGCTCACAATTCAAGATTCGCGATACATCCTGGGAGCACAAAGATGTATCGGGATATGCGAGACACTTTCTGGTGGAGTAATATAAAGCGAGAAATTGCAGAGTTCGTGTCCAGATGTCTTGTGTGTCAACAAGTAAAGTGCGAACATCAGAGACCAGGAGGATTGTTACAGTCAATGCCCATACCCGAGTGGAAATGGGAACATATAACTATGGACTTCGTTGTGGGGTTGCCAAAGACACTAAAGGGAAAGAACTCCATTTGGGTTATCGTGGATCGTTTGACGAAGTCAGCACACTTTTTAACCTTCAGGATAAATGACCCGTTGGAAAAGTTGGCCAAGATGTATGTAGATGATATTGTCAGGTTACACAGAGTGCCAGTCTCGATTGTGTCTGATCGCGACACCAGGTTTACATAAAAGTTTTGGGGTAGTTTGCAGAAGGCTTTGGGCACCACTTTGAATATGAGTACGACCTTCCATCTGCAGACAGACGGACAATCGGAACAGACCATTCAGACTTTGGAAGATATGCTTCGTTCTTGCGCTTTGGACTTTCAGGGTAATTGGGATGATCATTTACCTCTAGTGGAGTTCACCTACAACAACAGTTACCATGCAAGCATTGGTATGGCGCCGTACGAAGCGTTCTATGGAAAAAGGTGTCGTACGCCTACATGTTGGGATGAAGTAGGAGAACGAAAGTTGTTGGGACCAGAATTGGTACAAATTACCTCGGAGAAGGTACAACAAATTAAGAAGAGAATGTTAACGGCTCAGAGTAGACAGAAATCCTACGCCGATAAACGCCGACGCGAACTTGAATTTGAAGTAGGGGATCATGTGTTTCTCAAGGTTTCCCCTACGCGTGGAGTTATGAGATTTGGTATTAAGGGTAAGCTTAGCCCGAGATTTGTGGGACCATTTGAGGTGCTCGAACAAGTTGGGGAAGTTGCATACCGACTAGCTCTACCACCAGTACTTTCAGGGGTGCACAACGTATTCCATGTTTCAATGTTAAGGAAGTATGTTCCAAATCCGAACCATGTGCATGATCGAATACAAACAACTCCGCTTAAGGGAGGATCTTAGTTATGCTGAGCAACCTGTTAGAATTGTGGATCGAAGAGATCAAGTTCTTCGAAAGCGAACCATTTCATATGTCAAGGTTCAATGGAGCAATCACACCGAGAGGGAAGCGACTTGGGAACTTGAGGAGGAAATGAAGGAGAAGCACCCCGAACTCTTCGTTTGACCTGGTACGTAAGTTTAGGGACTAAACTTCTTTTAAGGGGGTGAGAATGTAATACCTCAATAATTTCCGTGCAAAATATTAAATTATAATAATTAAGATTTTATTAATTTGGGCTAAATAATTGTTTTAGACCTATTTAGTAAGCAATTTAAATTGAGTCGGGCTTGGCCCACTTTTGACTAGACTTTAATTATAATCATTTATTAATATTACTAAATTAATTTTTGGGCCCGGTTAACTTTAGGTTTTCGGTTAGGGTTTTGGTATAAATAGAGTAAGAGGGAGAGAAAACCCTTTACCTATTAACAAGAAGAGAAAAAAGAAAAAAAGAAAAAAAGGTGGGCGGCTAGTTAGGCTACTGACGGCAGGAGGAGGAAAACTTCCAGCGGCAAAAATCATACAATACAACCAGGTTCTTTTCCTTGATAGAATAGTAGTATGATAAGTATATTAGCTAACATCATTACTATTATGCATGTGGGTTTTTTTGGAAATCGGGCAGTGAGTGGTTAGAGCATGCATGAGAAGGATTGGCAGGTTTTAGTTTTCTTCCTTTATATATTGTTTTAGTAGCATTAGTTTTGTCTTTGTATAATAATATAAAGTTGTTGTTAAGGATATTTTGGGATGGTGCATTCATTGGTTGTACTGTACGGGTAGTGAGTATATGTTTCTATGTGTGTACTAGTGATTATTATTTTAAAAAAAAAAAGGAAGAAGAATGGCAATACTGTACGGGTTCCTTATTGGAAGAAAAATGGGTGATGTTGTATTGGAGAGAGAAAAGGTGAGAAGGAAGGAAAGTCAAAGAGGAAGTAAATAATAATAGTAATAATAATAATAATAATAATAATAATAATAATAATAATAATAATAATAATAATAATAATAATAATAATAATAATAATAATAATATAGTTGTGTATGTACCGGTTCTGTATCTATGAGATGAAAAAAAAATAGAATTTTTCTTTTGATCATTTATTCAAGCTTAAAATAATAAGCTCCCAAATTCAATATTTTAATTTTAGTGTTGTGTTTAAATTTAGATTTGGACAAGCGAGCATAGGACGATCGTACGTGTCGCAAGAATATCTTTGATAAGCATACTAAGGTAAGGGATTACGTTTCTTTTAGGTTCTTTGAAAAAGTATAAAAATACTTTTAATTTTAGGCTTCCGCAAATTCTTGAAATTTATCTGTTCTTTCATTTGCCATGCCCGACCTCATGTCGGTAGTTGCTTTGACTCCGTCGTTAGCGTTATTGGATATCTTCATTATATCTTCGTTTTCGTAGATTTCATGTCTACTCTGATTTTCATGAAATACCTTTGTTATTGAGAAATTTATTTGTATTCATAAACTTTGTCGGTATACTCTTTGGTATTGAAAAAAATGACGAATTTTGATATTTTGTTTTATGTTTTGATAATAGTACATTAACAGTACTATTTATGCTTTGAAATTATTTATGATCACTAAGTACGAACAACCCGTCACGGGGATTTTCGTGACAACATTTGAAATAATTGAAATTTGCACCACTTGGCCTGTGAGTGCGGTTATCCGGATATACCTTAATTTGTGTACCCTTCGGGAGATTTGTGTACCCTTCGGGGGATTCGTGTACCCTACGGGGGATTTGTGTACCCTTCGGGGGATTTGGTTCTTGGTCAATAGACCCTTATGTGATCTAAATAAATAGTTTGATATTCGGTTATTACTGACTGGTATGGGACAGTCAATAATGACAAACTTATTTGATCCATATTTATTATGTTTGAACTCTCCTTTTAAAAAGAGATTTTTAAGCCTTTCGTTACCTATCTTTGATTTTTGCAAGTTGTCAATTATCTAAAACTCTGTTTTATATATATCATGATTATTCTTTAAGTCACCCCTCCTTAGAAACCGGAGGGGCGACGTATGATCTTACTGAGTTTTGTTCGCTCACCTTCACAACCCTTTTCTTCCAGGTCGAAATATATATATATATATATATATATATATATATATATATATATATATATATATATATATATATATATATATATATATATAAACAGGGTAGTCTATATAGGGAAAAATCCCACCAAAACTTTGTTTCCCAAAATAGAAACTCCTATTAACAAGAAACAATTAATGAATTCTTTAATTAAATAATTCAAAAACTCCTTGGAACTTCCACCATGAATTATGCAAATTTGCACAGTTTTCCAATTTCGATTGTGTCAAACAAAAATGAATCAACACATTGTAAATGATGATTAGTGAAAATTGATTATTGGATTAGTTCACAATCACCATCTCCTTCTTCGTATATGATCAGCTACCTGCAAGAAAGATGAACCCATCAAATATTGTTTGACATTTATTTCACAATCTCATTCCTCACCTAAACAGTGATTCTTCATAACATGAACCCATCAAATATTGAAATATTATACTAAAAAAATCAAGTAAATCAATAAATACCTAAAATTTGAGATGTAAAAAAACCATTGACAAATTAGAAGTACCATAGAATAAAAATCAACAGAAAAAAATATTTTTCGAAAATTCTAAATGATTAAAACAATTCGGAGATTTATCTAAAAATAAATAACAAAATCGATGTATAAAAAATATTAACAAATTCACAGTAGATTTAAATGTCAAAAATATTTTTTTATACAAAAAAATTAAACACAATGTTTTTATGTGATTTCACTAAATTTGAATACTCCTCGAAACATTCATCATTTTTTTATAGAAAACTTTATTATTTACAATTGCGTCTCTTATAACATTAAATAGTCAAAACTCCTTGAAACACACACCATATTATTAAACCCCAATTTTTTTCTAAAAAAAATTGATTTTATTTTCTCAGATCTTAAATATACAAGTATTTAATTTTTAAATCAAAACAAATCAGTTTTTTTTAAATAGAAAGTAGTTGTCTCCAACATTATTTTTTCTTTTTCTTTTTGAAATTTTGTTTTTCTTCTTTGTTTTGCTTGAGTATAAGTTAATTGAAAAAACGTATGACCGTGCGTTTAACGCACGGGAGTAAAACTAGTTACTACACAATTTTATATAAGTGCACAAGGTTAACCTTTTCAATTTTTATTATGAAAATATTAACTTTAGAATTTATGAATTGAATAATTGTTTTGGGATAATTCTTTAAATATAATTTTGGTATTTAATAATAATAATGTTGAGGAAAATAATGACAGTGATATTATTGCTATAATTATAATATGATTGTTATAATAACAATAATAACTATTATATTATTATTATTATTATTATATTATTATTATTATTATTATTATTATTATTATTATTATTATTATTATTATCATCATCATTGTCTAAATGAAAAGGAAAATACATTTTCATCCAAATGAAAGCTTTTTAACATAATGAGATTCATAGACACGTTAAGTTTTTGGATTTTTTGGTATTAAAATCTTAAATTTAGGGATGTTTGGATAGAAGTAATTTTTTAGGGATTTTTTTAAGATTCTTTTCGTGAATTGAAGTAGTTCCAATAAATTGAAATCTGAACGAGAACCATAATTATAATTCTATGAATCGCAACCAAAAATACTGAAAGTGAAACAAATTTTGACATGAATTTACAATTTACTATTTTTAGGAAATAAAATATGGTTCATTAGAAAGTACATTAATAATATGAGTAGGATGTGGAGTTGATGTATATCTTATTACTTGACACAAGTGCTTCAAGTGCTTAGTGAGTTAGTGCTCGTTTGTTGCAATTTATTTGGAGTGACTTTTGACTTTTGGCTTTTGAAAAGTCATGTTTAAAGTGTTTGTTTCAGCTTATAAGTCAAAAGCCAATAAGTAAGGTACAACACCCTTTATGCATTGAAAAGCCAAAAGCCAAAAAGTCAAAATTTTAAGCTTTTTTGGTTTTTTTTAATAATGAAGACAACTATTCATTAATAAATATTTGATTGTCCTCATTTCATCATTTTATGAAATATACATAAAAATATGAATACTAATTTTCAAGTTTTTTTAACAAATAATTATAACGACTCATATGCAACTTTTCAATAGCTGTAACAAACAGTCTATCATGCAATCAGTCAAAAGTCATTCAACCACTAGCTTAAGCTATCAGCCATAAGTCATAAGTCATCAGCCACAACAAACAAGCCCTTAGTAAATTGTTATGCGTAGTAAATTGGGTATCGGCCTATTGGGACTCAAGTTGTTACAAAATGGTATGTATAGGAGCGGGTCACAACCAAAAGTGTGTTTAATTAAGAAAAAAATATGGGTCGGTACATCTTTTAAAATATGCTTTTAAATAAATTTAGTTATTTTTTAGACATATCTTTTAGATACAATTTTGGGGCGAAAATACGTCACTGCCCTTGTCTTCGTCCCACACTGAGTTTCCAATTCCCTCCTGAATTTCCCTTCCCACACATATACAGATCCATTACTCTTTGTGAAAATTGAAAAATGAAGACCAGCACTAAACTCATCCTCCTCCACCCTTCCATCCACAAGCCAGCCACCACCTCTCACCGTATTTGGATTTTTACCACTAGAGGCACCGTCTCCACTACATCCACCACCTTCGCCCCCACCCACCCACTACCCAAACACATTTTCGAAGCCCTCCTTCATTACGGTGCCCCCACCTCTGACTCCACATTCTCCTCCTCCCGCTTGTCCTCCATCGAACTCAAATCCATCGCCTCCGTCCTCCGCCGCTGCTCCGAGCCCTGCAATTTCCTCATCTTCGGTCTCACTCATGAAACCCTCCTCTGGAACACTCTCAACCCACAAGGCCGTACAGTCTTCATCGATGAAAGTGTTTACTGGGTCTCCAAACTCGAGGAAAAACACCTTGAAATCGAGGCCTACGATGTTCAGTTCACTACCAAGGTAAGCGATTTGTATGAATTGTTGAAGTACTCCAAGTCAGAGCTCAGAAAGGAATGTCGGCCCGTACAAAACCTCCTCTTTTCGGACTGCAAATTAGCCATAAACGACCTACCAAACCACATTTGCAGATCAAGTTTATTGTGGACGGAGAAAGGAGGAACGATCCTGATGCCGTGAAAATTCACGTTGCACAACCTGATGCCTAGATTCAACATTTTTGAATTTTTTTGGTCTTGCAAAAAACTGTGAAAGCAATTCTGATGTCAAGCCTTGACATCACATTTTTGAATTTTTTGGCTTGAATAAAATGTGAAAACAGTCATGATGTCAAGCCTTGGTTTCAGCATTTTTTGTTTTTGTTTTGTTTTTGTTGCTAGAATAAACTGTGAAAACGGTCTTGATGCCAAGTCTTGGCATCAGCATTTTTTTAAAAAAAATTTGGGCTTGAATAAATTGTGAAAACTTGAAATTCCGATGCCAAGTCTTTGCATCAAGGCATTTTTGGGTTTTTTTGCTTGAATAAACTGTGAAAACAGTCTTGATGTCAAGCTTTGACATAAGCATTTTTGATTTTTTTTTTTGCTTGAATAAACTGTGAAAACAGTCCTGATGCCAAGCCTTGTCATCAACATTTTTGAATTTTTTTGGGCTTGAATAAACTGTGAAAACAGTCCTGATGCCAAGCCTTTGCATCAACATTTTTTTGGTTTTTTTGGACTTGAATAAACTGTGAAAACAGTCATGATGCCCAACCTTGTCATCAGCATTTTTGAATTTTTTTTGCCTTGAATAAACTGTGAAAACAGTCCTGATGTCAAGCCTTGACATCAACATTTTTTTGGTTTTTTAGGCCGGATGAGATTTGTCTTCATTAATGACATTTTTGTCATTTGACACCCAATTTATAGTTATATGAAATATCCAAAAAATTAATGGACCTAAATGAAAATATGTTTCTAAAATTATACCCACTTCAAATTTACCCTTTAATTAACGAATCACACCTGGTGTCGGTCAATTCTTAGGGCATCCCCATTGTTGGTTTTTATCTTCTTATTTTATGGAGAAGTGTGATAAATGGCCACCCAGGAAAGTGATTTAGCCAAGTAGGAGAGAGAATGGGTTTTTTCTTCCAAAATAAGAAGATGACTATTCACATTTGGGGAAGGGAGCCGGCCTTTGAATGTGAGGGGGAGGGGGCGGCTGACGTATCACTTTTATTGTTTGGTGGGGGGCATGTGGAGTGTGTGTGGGGGGGGGGGGGGGGGGTTTTGTATTTATTATATGAGATGGTGTTAAATTTAATATTTTTTGTGTAAGATGATTATATAATGGGAAAATATAATCTTAAGTGGGTAAGAAGATAAAAATATGTAAGTAATAGTAGGACCCAGTTAAAAAGATATATAACAATTTATACATTAATAACGCATTTATAGATGTGACATCAAAGCATGAAATATTGTACTCCTACATCGAATAGATACGATCATATCTTTATACGTCTTATAAGCGATCATTACTGCCACTTATTGAACATAATGGTAGTGCCACTAGCAAAGTTAATGGTGTTAACGGTGTACAAAGGTGGTGTATCAAAGGTGATGCAGAATGTAGATATATTAGTATTTGTGTTCGTGCCATAGGTACGGTATCGGTATGAGATCAATTCAATGAATGGTCGGGATAAACAAAACTCATAACTGACGGGGAAATTCAAACAAAACTCATAACTGAAGGTTTTATATGTAATTGTAGAGTGGTAATTCAAACATAACTCATAATAGAGGAGTTCATTTGTAACTCACATACTTACAAACAGTGTTCTAAAACTCCCCGCCTTGGCTTCGCCTAGGCGCTAGGAGGAACGATCCTGATGCCGTGAAAATTCACGTTGCACAACCTGATGCCTGGATTCAACATTTTTGAATTTTTTTGGTCTTGCAAAAATCTGTGAAAGCAATTCTGATGTCAAGCCTTGACATCACATTTTTGAATTTTTTGGCTTGAATAAAATGTGAAAACAGTCATGATGTCAAGCCTTGGTTTCAGCATTTTTTGTTTTTGTTTTGTTTTTGTTGCTAGAATAAACTGTGAAAACGGTCTTGATGCCAAGTCTTGGCATCATCATTTTTTTAAAAAAAATTTGGGCTTGAATAAATTGTGAAAACAGTCTTGATGCCAAGTCTTTGCATCAGCATTTTTTGGGTTTTTTTTTTGCTTGAATAAACTGTGAAAACAGTCCTGATGTCAAGCTTTGACATAAGCATTTTTGAATTTTTTTTTTGCTCGAATAAACTGTGAAAACAGTCCTGATGCCAAACCTTGACATCAACATTTTTGAATTTTTTTGGGCTTGAATAAACTGTGAAAACAGTCCTGATGCCAAGCCTTTGCATCAACATTTTTTTGGTTTTTTTGGACTTGAATAAACTGTGAAAACAGTCATGATGCCCAGCCTTGTCATCAGCATTTTTGAATTTTTTTGCCTTGAATAAAGCAAAATCCGATGTCAAGCCTTGACATCAACATTTTTTTGGTTTTTTAGGCCGGATGAGATTTGTCTTCATTAATGACATTTTTGTCATTTGACACCCAATTTATAGTTATATGAAATATCCAAAAAATTAATGGACCTAAATGAAAATATGTTTCTAAAATTATACCCACTTCAAATTTACCCTTTAATTAACGAATCACACGGGGTGTCGGTCAATTCTTAGGGCATCCCCATTGTTGGTTTTTTATCTTCTTATTTTATGGAGAAGTGTGATAAATGGCCACCCAGGAAAGTGATTTAGCCAAGTAGGAGAGAGAATGGGTTTTTTCTTCCAAAATAAGAAGATGACTATTCACATTTGGGGAAGGGAGCCGGCCTTTGAATGTGAGGGGGAGGGGGCGGCTGACGTATCACTTTTATTGTTTGGTGGGGGGCATGTGGAGTGTGTGTGGGGGGGGGGTGGGGGTGGGGGGAGGGTTTTGTATTTATTATATGAGATGGTGTTAAATTTAATATTTTTTGTGTAAGATGATTATATAATGGGAAAATATAATCTTAAGTGGGTAAGAAGATAAAAATATGTAAGTAACAGTAGGACCCAGTTAAAAAGATATATAACAATTTATACATTAATAACGCATTTATAGATGTGACATCAAAGCATGAAATATTGTACTCCTACATCGAATAGATACGATCATATCTTTATACGTCTTATAAGCGATCATTACTGCCACTTATTGAACATAATGGTAGTGCCACTAGCAAAGTTAATGGTGTTAACGGTGTACAAAGGTGGTGTATCAAAGGTGATGCAGAATGTAGATATATTAGTATTTGTGTTCGTGCCATAGGTACGGTATCGGTATGAGATCAATTCAATGAATGGTCGGGATAAACAAAACTCATAACTGACGGGGAAATTCAAACAAAACTCATAACTGAAGGTTTTATATGTAATTGTAGAGTGGTAATTCAAACATAACTCATAATAGAGGAGTTCATTTGTAACTCACATACTTACAAACAGTGTTCTAAAACTCCCCGCCTTGGCTTCGCCTAGGCGCTAGGAGGAACGATCCTGATGCCGTGAAAATTCACGTTGCACAACCTGATGCCTGGATTCAACATTTTTGAATTTTTTTGGTCTTGCAAAAATCTGTGAAAGCAATTCTGATGTCAAGCCTTGACATCACATTTTTGAATTTTTTGGCTTGAATAAAATGTGAAAACAGTCATGATGTCAAGCCTTGGTTTCAGCATTTTTTGTTTTTGTTTTGTTTTTTTTGTTGCTAGAATAAAGCGTGAAACGGTCTTGATGCCAAGTCTTGGCATCATCATTTTTTAAAAAAATTTGGGCTTGAATAAATTGTGAAATCGATGCCAAGTCTTTGCATCAAGGCATTTTTTGGGTTTTTTTTTTTGCTTGAATAAACTATGAAAACAGTCCTGATGTCAAGCTTTGACATAAGCATTTTTGAATTTTTTTTTTGCTTGAATAAACTGTGAAAACAGTCCTGATGCCAAACCTTGACATCAACATTTTTGAATTTTTTTGGGCTTGAATAAACTGTGAAAACAGTCCTGATGCCAAGCCTTTGCATCAACATTTTTTTGGTTTTTTTGGACTTAAATAAACTGTGAAAACAGTCATGATGCCCAGCCTTGTCATCAGCATTTTTGAATTTTTTTTGCCTTGAATAAACTGTGAAAACAGTCCTGATGTCAAGTCTTGACATCAACATTTTTTTTGTTTTTTAGGCCGGATGAGATTTGTCTTCATTAATGACATTTTTGTCATTTGACACCCAATTTATAGTTATATGAAATATCCAAAAAATTAATGGACCTAAATGAAAATATGTTTCTAAAATTATACCCACTTCAAATTTACCCTTTAATCAACGAATCACACGGGGTGTCGGTCAATTCTTAGGGCATCCCCATTGTTGGTTTTTTATCTTCTTATTTTATGGAGAAGTGTGATAAATGGCCACCCATGAAAGTGATTTAGCCAAGTAGGAGAGAGAATGGGTTTTTTCTTCCAAAATAAGAAGATGACTATTCACATTTGGGGAAGGGAGCCGGCCTTTGAATGTGAGGGGGAGGGGGCGGCTGACGTATCACTTTTATTGTTTGGTGGGGGGCATGTGGAGTGTGTGTGTGGGGGGGGGGGGGGGGGGAGGGTTTTGTATTTATTATATGAGATGGTGTTAAATTTAATATTTTTTGTGTAAGATGATTATATAATAGGAAAATATATTCTTAAGTGGGTAAGAAGATAAAAATATGTAAGTAACAGTAGGACTCAGTTAAAAAGATATATAACAATTTTATACATTAATAACGCACTTATAGATGTGACATCAAAGCATGAAATATTGTACTCCTACATCGAATAGATACGATCATATCTTTATACGTCTTATAAGCAATCATTACTGCCACTTATTGAACATAATGGTAGTGCCACTAGCAAAGTTAATGGTGTTAACGGTGTACAAAGGTGGTGTATCAAAGGTGATGCAGAATGTAGATATATTAGTATTTGTGTTCGTGCCATAGGTACGGTATCGGTATGAGATCAATTCAATGAATGGTCGGGATAAACAAAACTCATAACTGACGGGGAAATTCAAACAAAACTCATAACTGACGGGGAAATTTAAACAAAACTCATAACTGAAGGTTTTATATGTAATTGTAGAGTGGTAATTCAAACATAACTCATAATAGAGGAGTTCATTTGTAACTCACATACTTACAAACAGTGTTCTAAAACTCCCTGCCTAGGCTTCGCCTAGGCGCTAGGAGGAACGATCCTGATGCCGTGAAAATTCACGTTGCACAACCTGATGCCTGGATTCAACATTTTTGAATTTTTTTGGTCTTGCAAAAAACTGTGAAAGCAATTCTGATGTCAAGCCTTGACATCACATTTTTGAATTTTTTGGCTTGAATAAAATGTGAAAATAGTCATGATGTCAAGCCTTGGTTTCATCATTTTTTGTTTTTGTTTTTTTTTTTGTTGCTAGAATAAACTGTGAAAACGGTCTTGATGCCAAGTCTTGGCATCAGCATTTTTTTAAAAAAAATTTGGGCTTGAATAAATTGTGAAAACAGTCCTGATGCCAAGTCTTTGCATCAGCATTTTTGGGTTTTTTTTTTGCTTGAATAAACTGTGAAAACAGTCTTGATGTCAAGCTTTGACATAAGCATTTTTGAATTTTTTTTTTTGCTTGAATAAACTGTGAAAACAGTCCTGATGCCAAGTCTTAGCATCAACATTTTTGAATTTTTTTTGGGCTTGAATAAACTGTGAAAACAGTCCTGATGCCAAGCCTTTGCATCAACATTTTTTTGGTTTTTTTGGATTTGAATAAAAATCCGATGCCCAAACCTTGTCATCAGCATTTTTGAATTTTTTTTGCCTTGAATAAACTGTGAAAACAGTCCTGATGTCAAGCCTTGACATCAACATTTTTTTGGTTTTTTAGGCCGGATGAGATTTGTCTTCATTAATGACATTTTTGTCATTTGACACCCAATTTATAGTTATATGAAATATCCAAAAAATTAATGGACCTAAATGAAAATATGTTTCTAAAATTATACCCACTTCAAATTTACCCTTTAATTAACGAATCACACGGGGTGTCGGTCAATTCTTAGGGCATCCTCATTGTTGGTTTTTTATCTTCTTATTTTATGGAGAAGTGTGATAAATGGCCACCCAGGAAAGTGATTTAGCCAAGTAGGAGAGAGAAGGGGTTTTTTCTTCCAAAATAAGAAGATGACTATTCACATTTGGGGAAGGGAGCCGGCCTTTGAATGTGAGGGGGAGGGGGCGGCTGACGTATCACTTTTATTGTTTGGTGGGGGGCATGTGGAGTGTGTGTGGGGGGGGTGGGGGAGGGTTTTGTATTTATTATATGAGATGGTGTTAAATTTAATATTTTTTGTGTAAGATGATTATATAATGGGAAAATATAATCTTAAGTGGGTAAGAAGATAAAAATATGTAAGTAACAGTAGGACTCAGTTAAAAAGATATATAACAATTTTATACATTAATAACGCACTTATAGATGTGACATCAAAGAATGAAATATTGTACTCCTACATCGAATAGATATGATCATATCTTTATACGTCTTATAAGCGATCATTACTGCCACTTATTGAACATAATGGTAGTGCCACTAGCAAAGTTAATGGTGTTAACGGTGTACAAAGGTGGTGTATCAAAGGTGATGCAGAATGTAGATATATTAGTATTTGTGTTCGTGCCATAGGTATGGTATCGGTATGAGATCAATTCAATGAATGGTCGGGATAAACAAAACTCATAACTGACGGGAAAATTCAAACAAAACTCATAATTGAAGGTTTTATATGTAATTGTAGAGTGGTAATTCAAACATAACTCATAATAGAGGAGTTCATTTGTAACTCACATACTTACAAACAGTGTTCTAAAACTCCCCGCCTAGGCTTCGCCTAGGCGCTAGGCCTCTCTTTACTGCCGCGACTTTCTTAGTTGTAGCCTAATCGACCAAATCGGCGCCTACGCCAAACCTTGCCGACCTTAATTTATTTTTGTAGCTTTGATTTTGTGGCATGCGGTGACTGGAGAAGGAAGGGGGTGAACTGGAGAAGGAATATGGAGTGGTAATGGTGAGGCAGAGAGGGAGGTAGAAAGAAAATGAGTTTTGTTTTGTTGATATTCGGTGGGATGAGAGAGAGGATAGATTAAAGGGTTAGATCTAGGAGGAATTGAAAGAGAATTGAGGATGAAAAAATGAGGAGAGTCGGTCTGTCGGAGAAAGAGGGAAGAAAAAAAAGAAAGGAAGAAAAAATGGTTGCCGGTCTGTTAGATAGATAGAAGAAAGAAGAAGAAAAAAAGATGAAGAAGAAGGGGGCTGTCTCGAGATTCAGAATTTAGAATGAGAATGGATTAGAGAGGATATATTAGACTGTAGGTTGTAGGGGCAGTAGGTAGGTGGAGTATTTTTTATTTTTTATTAGTTCTAAACTTGGCTGGTTTATTGCTTTGAGGTTGTTGAGAATTGGGATTAGTGGTAGGTTTGTATATTTTTATTCATTTTACAAATATAGACAAGTATTTGATAAAATGACAAACATATTTGTAGTCAATGTGTTTGATATTTGATGTAAATTATCAAAAAAAATGGTAATTATACCTTAATTCTAGGCCCCGCCTAGGCTCCGATTACGCCCCGACTAGTCCTCTAGGCGCTAGGCGCTAGTATGTTGCCTAGCGGCTGCCTAACAATTTTTAGAACCTTGCTTACAAATCAATCTGAACATTCAGTTGTGTTTCGCACAATTCGATCCGAACCACCAGTTAGACCATGATCTGTTTTATAATACTAGTAAGGTTTACGTACGTTGCACGTGGTGTTAATGATTTTTTAAAATTGATTTGTTAGTTCCTTCATTTTTTTTTGACTTTTAATTATTAGATTTTTGTGTGTTTTAATCTTTACAGTTTTTTAGACTTATAAATTATGTTGTTGTGTGTTTAGCATTTCTGATACTTTGTTTTTTTGGTAATTTATAATGTATGCTTTTAGTCATTGTATAGCAACGTATCCTACACATTTGTTTTTTTTGTTGGTTATTTTTAAATTTCCTTTTTTAATACCAAACATGAATTCATTTATTTTTATCAATGTGTAAATTGAAAACAATTCAAACTTACTATTTTAGATAAGCACATTGTTGTTGGAGATTTTGCTTATGTCGTTTCTGGAATTTATGACTCTTTTTTTTTTTTTTAAAATATTTTGTTAGAGAATCAAACTCTCAACCCCAAAGTATATAGTTGCACAAAAAATACAAAATTTCACCAAGGTATCTATGAAGTCCCACTTTGCCACACCCAACCTAAGTTTTGTGTCATTTTCATATCATTTTAGAAGGTTACCAATCTGACATTAAGGTGCACATGAGATTTCACGTGTAGGGCATTTTGATCATTTTCTGGCAACGTTTTCTCTGCTTTTATTACCCAAAGAGAAACTTTTTTTTTCTTCTCCAACAACTCTTTCTCTGCTTCTTCTCCATCAATGACCTCTTTATGTAAAGTTTAATTGAGATAAAACTTAAGAGTGTATGAATCTTTTATTCAAATTTTTATATTGAAAAATAAATAAAAATAGAGCGGAATCATTTTAGATATCACAGAGAACCCACAAAAAATTAAAGTTGTTACAACCCCCCTGACATTTCTCTCATTCTCTCTTGTACAACACAATACATAAGCATACACCTCAAATTTCAAAACCCATATTTGAACCAATCACAAATGTATACGACAAAGATGAGGCACGGGCGAATGTCAAATCGTCAAAATTAATTTTTCCTCCTTCCTTAATAATGAGTATAAGGTAAGTTGGGATCGTATCCGCAGGGAACGTCGAAATTATTTCTTTTTAGAATTTTATGAGTCAACAGTTGAACACAAATTTATATTTTTAATTAACTATGAATAACTTCAAAACTAATTACTAAAAAAAAAAACTAATGTAACTAAGCTTATCAGATTAACAATTAATTTTACTTAATAAAAATAAATTCCAGCCAATGAGTCAATTTCATCTCGCACTTTATTTCTGATCATCGATGCAAAAATATCTTATGGGATTTTAAATAAACCGGTTAAAAGTGTCGACGAACGCCTAACACTCAATCTCTCCTTACCGTATTGATAATTAAGAGACGCTCGTTAATTACCTTCTAACCGAGTTACAACCTCCGAGACGCTCGTAAGATTTAATAACTCGGTTGCATTAAGAAGCGAGAGACCCGATTCAAAGCCACGCATATTCAAGCAATAGCATGTAACATTGATTATTTGTTCCCGTAATACAGTCCGATTATGCTTGTGATGCCTAAAAGGTGTATTACTTGCCACTTCGTTAAAGCCGAGGACAATTACGGATCAACGGTGTTAACTAGCTTTAGAATATTATACTAATTAATATTCTGGCCATTAAATATTAATGAGACACAATATTCTTCCTACGTGTAAAATGGAGAACAAATAAATATTCAAAACCCACACAAGAATTAGATCAATTAGATCTCACAGAAATAAAAGGCTTGAGACTCAATCTCTCATTGACTGTTAAAAGGAACTTAGTTAACAAACATAATTAAAAAAACTTACAAAAATACCAAATGACTTGTTCTCAGCAGGTAAGAATCTCAAAGAAGATTACAAGTTCTCTCCACTATTACCTAACAATTGTTTCTCACTGTTTCCTTTTCAAAGTACTGACTGAATTGAATTCCTCTTCTCCTGGCCGAACTCTCTCCTTCCTGTTCAGAAAATCCATACATAAATATGACTCTTGTCTCCCACTTACACCACTACTTGGTAGTTTTAAAACTACCAATAACTTCTCAAAACCCCCCACTACTTGCAAATTAGCATGTTCATTCAATATATAAAACTGAATTTAGACGAAATAAGCGTATTGTCTAGCGCTAAAAGCGCTTGAAACTTCGATGACTAGCCCCTCGACTCAGCGTGGATATCACATGCCCATGTGACCTCCCAAATTTTCCTCTTAGCCTGAATCCAGCACTTTCCTCAGTTGCAGCTGCCTGTGTACCTATATCATGATCAACACAAAAACCAACCAAAAGTGTAATGTTTTGCTCTAAAATAATCATAAAACCGACTAAATTTATCACACTTTTGGGTTCCCATCAAATTCCCCCACACCAAACCGATGCTTGTCCTCAAGCATCCTCAACAAGACAAGAATGCATGTTTTTATCTGTACAACTTATGAAGATATGACTTTACTTGGATGTAAGAATTTCAATGTGCATGACCGTAGGAAAAATCAAAATTCAATTAAAATAATGGAATTCTTTAAAATGTTTCATCTAAATTAACTAACATGTATTCAGAAAATAAATCTTCAACCTTCACGTATGCATGCTTCGACCATCCTCACGGAGACACTCATTCACTCAAGTGTTTAAATAGGGATATGGATTTAAACGCTCGACTCAACATCACGAAATGTAATTACCATAAGCTTGCACGTTGATCAAATCGCCATCACTAAGTATGGGTTTAATGCACTAATCAAAAGGTCTTTTCACGGTTGTAATGGGGCTAGGGGTTCAAAAGGGTATGGTAGAGGGATATAAGGTAAAAATGCCAATGAAATTGCAGAACTACACATTACATCTCAGCTTCACTATCACCAAAAAAAAAAAAAAAATCTGATGAAGCTCCATTCCTCAGTTACAGCACTTCTACCTATCTGAAATTGAGAAGTGATGCTTCTGCTCCAGTTTTGCTTTTCTAAATCACTTTATTCACTGCTTCAAACTTTCAGTTTTTTTTCTTTCTTTTTTTTTTTCTCTTTTTTTTTTTTGGCATCTTTGCCACTACTTTTGCTCTGCTGTACTTTTACAGCCACTGAATAACATGAAACTCTCCTTTTGCATACTTCAAAACAGAACTTCATTCAACCCAAAATCAAACCTCTTGTTTTCTTGAACTAAACAGAACATACTTCCTCTAACATCCAACTCACCAACTGCATGAAGCCTATAATTCATATGCAAATCCCACAATTCTTGGCATTGGTCAAGAGAAAGTTAAAAAGGCTAAGGTTCAATTAAGTTTGGCTTAGTCAAAAAAAAAAATTAGGTGAGGCTCAAAGGGGTTAACTAGGGGGTAATATTAACAGGTAGGATAGCAAAAAGATAGCTAAAATTGGTTTTTCCTAAGTGCCTTAATCACGTTAGTGCATTAACCCATTATGTGACCTTGAAATGTACACAACATGCAAGTTCTAGAATTAACATCCGAAAGCGAGTAAACACACAGGAAGAAATGAGAGCAAAATGAACTGAATGCTCCAAAAAATGGCCCAAAATCCTCACTTAACATGGCTATAAGTCCACACATGCATATCCAAAGGCTGAAGAAACATTTTCTGACAACATGCAAGTAACTTAAAACAAAAACATTTCAATTAAAATTCCATCACAATTCAAAAATTCCTCTTTAACCATGATAATGCACATTAAAAACTCAAACAACTCAAACAACATCAAAAATCATCTTTCATATCTTCATAGCCAACAAAAATTCCCAACAACAAGATAAAACATGCATTCAAGATTTACCAAAACCCAAAATCCTCAACATCCAAAATTACCAACCAAACCAACATCCAAGATTACCAACCAAGCATTATCCCCCCCCACACCAAAACATGACATTGTCCCCAATGAACAAGGAAATAACAAAAGAAAAAGGAAGAAGAACTTCCCTGATCATGAAGACGGAGGAGGAGGAGGTGGCGGGGGATGAAAACCAACGAAATCAAAGTAGGCCATCAACATGGCCTGCAAATGTCGCTGATTGGCATCTAGACGCTGCTGGTTGGTATCGATACGCTGCACCGCAGCTTCGAGATCTCGCAAGTCTGGAGTAGAGGAAGTAGAAGGTCCCGCAGTACCTGCAGGAATCAAAGGCTGCTCGAGTGTAGACACACCCGGCTGAGGAGGAATCCTTTTATCAACAAATTTCAAAAGACCCATTCTATACAAACACTTAATGTCCAAAGGTTCACACTCACATGCCACATTCAAATCGTGCTGCTGCAAATTTAAAACACCCAAATTCACCGCTAACAGGGTTATCACTGATCCAAGACTCAATGGTCGGGTTTTCTTTTTCAACACCGCAACAAATTGGCTTGCTAGCCAATAACCAAGATTCACTTTTTTTTTTATTTATCATACACCACAAAAAAAACAATTCTGGTTTTGTACAAATATTGGAGCCATCTTTACGACCTGAAAAACTGTATGCCAAAAATTTCTGTATTATTTGCAAAGCATGGTCTTTTATACAGATACTTTTCGAGCAACTAGGATTATACGGTTCCCTGTCGCTCGAAATAGTCTGCCAAGCCAAATTACAGTCAGAACTGAAAGGCTCACAATATTCACAAAACGAAATTTCTCTTTCTGATTGGGGAACAGGACCAGACATAAAACGTAGAGCATCATTAAATGCATTCAAAGACATACTAAAAACCTTCCCCATTAAACGAAATCGTATCAGATGTGGTGTATCCGCAGAAAAAGTGTCCTTAGTATTGAAAATAAAAGTACAATAGAATTCGCGAATCAGCTCATCAAATGCAGGAAAATCCAAAACCCAGAAATTGTCCCAGCCTACATTACGCATAAAACTGGCAACTCTACCAGACAAATTCAAAGCGTTTAAAGTAGGAAGATGAAAACTCTTACCTGCAATGATCCGGCGAGTCAAAATGTCGGGGCTGCGCTTGATGGATAGTTTGGTGTTGAAAGTTAAGCAATTCCCTCGATGAATCACCTTGTCGAGCACAGCCTTCCCTTTAAGAACCCGGGGTTTTTTCCGCGCAGAGTGTGGAAACATTGACATTGGTAATGTCAATGTTTCCTGGGGCCCTTCGGGATGCGTGGGCGACTCAACCGGAGACTGAGGTTGATGCTCGGAGTCTTCAACAGGTGAATGCGGAGAAGCTTCGGTTGGAGGGGTTCCTTGTTGACGTGAAGGACCGGCCACGCGAGATGCCGGGACAGAATGGTTGGAACTCGATGCGTCTGAAGAAGATGGAAATGCCGGCGGCGCATAAGAATCCGGTGAAGAGTGAGAAGCAACCGCCAAAGAAGAAGAAGAAGTAGGCGAGATTTCAACAGGCTCCGTCGTTGTGACAGCCACTCGTCGTGGCATAATTGCGAGCAACCGACTTGAACGACGACGAGGGGCAGAAAACGGAGCAACTCTTTTCTTTGGGGCCATGGCTGATGGAAACGGGCAACAATGGTGGCCGAAAACTTTGGAGGGGATGAAGAAATCGCACAATTTGATGAAGAAGAAGAGTAGAGTGCGTGCTTGAAGAGAAGAGAGAAATTAGGGCTAAAAGCCCCAAATCGAAATTGAGCCGTTTTATGTGAATGCACTCTCCACTATTCACCCGCTTATTTGCCCCTTATTCCGTCCTATACACTTAGCCCCCTGTAGTTTTGCTGCACGTCCTGAAGAAATTGGATTGCTCTCAGTATCTCTTGCAACACCCACTCTGTACAGACTCTTAATCCTCTGTACAGACTCTTAATCCTGCTGTGACAACCAAACTTAAAAACAACATTAAATCAGAAAAAAAAAACAAACTAACTAAAACTTAGAAAATCTAAAATTAAAATTACAATAAAATAAAAATAAAAATAAAAATAAAATAAACAAAATTAAAATAGACAAAATTAAAAACATTGGGTTGCCTCCCAATTAGCGCCGCTATTTACCGTCTGTAGCTAGACCCAATGCCTACCCTCAATATTACTCATAAATTGGGTAGGCCAACGTGATTTCTTCAACGGTTTCCGACACATCAAAATTCTCATAATAAGATTTCAATCGAGTCCCGTTGACCTTGAACACTTTCTGAGTATGCAGACTCTGAATCTCAAAAACTCCATTGGACATAACACTCACAATTACATATGGACCAGTCCATCTAGACCTCAATTTTCCTGGCATCAGTTTTAGTCGTGAGTTGAACAGCAATACTTTTTGTCCCACTGCAAAACTTTTTCGACGAATCAACCTGTCATGAAGCTTCTTAGTCCGCTCTTTGTAAAACCGTGCACTATCATAGGCTTCCAATCGCAACTCGTCTAATTCTTGTAGTTGCAGCTTCCTTTCAAGACCAGCCATTTTAAAATCCATGTTGCACTCTTTCACTGCCCAATAAGCCCTATGTTCGACCGCAACCGGAAGATAGCACATTTTGCCAAACACCAATCGATATGGCGACATACCAATTGGTGTTTTGTATGATGTACGATAGGCCCACAATGCATCGTCCAATCTCGAACTCCAATCCTTCCGGTTAGGATTTATCATCTTTTCCAAAATTCCTTTGATTTCTCTATTTGAAATTTCTGCTTGTCCATTTGTTTGCGGATGATATGTAGTTGCCACTCTATGGTGTACACCATACTTGAGCATCAATGCTTTCACGCTTCGATTGCAGAAATGAGTCCCCTGATCACTAATCACAGCTCTTGGAATACCAAACCTGCTGAATATGTTAGACCTGAGAAAACTCACAACAACTTTCGAATCGTTAGTCCGGGTAGCTTTTGCTTCTACCCACTTGGAAACATAATCCACCGCAAGCAAAATATATAGATTACCAAAAGAACTTGGAAATGGTCCCATGAAATCCATTCCCCAAACATCAAAAATTTCACAAATTAAAATTGGAACTTGGGGCATTTCATCTCTCAAAGTTAAATTCCCAATCTTTTGGCACCTATCACAGCTTTTACAGAAAACATAGGCATCTTTGAAAAGAGTTTCCCAATAAAATCCACAATCCAAAATCTTTCTTGTTGTTCGTCTTGGACCAAAATGTCCTCCACAAGCATAATTATGACAATATACTAATATGGAATGAATCTCATCATTGGCCACACACCTACGAATGACTTGATCAGAACCAATACGCCAAAGATAAGGTTCATCCCATATGTAGTATTTAGAGTCACTTCTGATTTTATTCTTTTTTGAACTATTCATTCCTTGTGGAAAAACCCCAGTTACCAAAAAGTTAACTATATTAGCATACCAAGGTTCCTTACCGAACTTACCTTGCACCAAGAAAAGGTGTTCATCTGGGAATGTTTCAGAAATTGGTATGGGCTCTTCTTCTTGCACCATCCTGCTCAAATGATCAGCTACCGAATTGTCTTTCCCTTTGCAATCCTTAATCTCCCATGTAAATTCTTGCAACAGAAGAATCCATCTGATCAGTCTGGGCTTAGACTCCTTCTTTGCCAAAAGGTACTTGAGTGCCGCATGATCTGAGAAAACCACCACTTTTGCTCCCAGCAAATAAGATCTAAACTTCTCAAATGCAAAGACTATGGCCAACAACTCATTTTCTGATGTAGTGTAATTGCATTGGGCTGCATTGAGAGTTTTCGAAGCATAATATATCACATGACGTTGCTTCCCTTCTCTTTGTCCAAGAACTGCTCCTACTGCATAATGGCTCGCATCACACATGAGTTCGAACGGGGAATCCCACTTTGGTGGCTGAATGATAGGAGCTGAGGTCAGTTTTTCTTTTAACAAATCAAAAGCCTTCTTGCACTCTTCTCCAAATTCAAAAGGAACATCCTGTTGAAGCAATCTTGTTAAAGGTTGTGCTATCTTGGAAAAGTCTTGAATAAATCGCCTGTAAAACCCTGCATGACCAAGCACACTACGAATATCTTTCACGTTAGCAGGATAAGGCAATTTAGCAATTAAATCAACCTTTGCTTTGTCCACTTCAATTCCTCTTTCAGAAACTACATGACCTAACACTATTCCCTCTTGTACCATAAAATGGCATTTCTCATAATTAAGAACTAGGTTAGTGTCCATGCAACGTTTCATGACCTTAGATAAATTATCTAAGCATTGATCAAATGAGTCACCATACACCGTAAAATCATCCATAAAAATCTCTATGCAATGCTCAATCATATCAGAAAAGATACTCATCATACATCTTTGGAATGTACCAGGTGCATTACAAAGACCAAAAGGCATACGGCGAAAAGCAAAGGTACCGAATGGGCACGTGAAAGTTGTTTTTTCCTGATCTTCAGGTGCAACTAAAATCTGATAGTAACCTGAATAACCATCTAAAAAACAGAAATATCTTTTACCTGCCAACCTTTCTAACATCTGATCAATGAATGGGAGAGGAAAATGATCCTTACGAGTAGCGGCATTTAACTTTCGAAAGTCTATGCACATTCGCCACCCATTTTGCAATCTCATTGGTACCAACTCATTCTTTTCATTCTCCACCAAGGTAAAACTTTTCTTAGGAACAAGATGAGCGGGACTTACCCAAGTCTTTGTCGAAATAGGAAAAATAATTCCTAAATCCAAAAGCTTCAAAATCTCCTTAAGAACAACTTCTTTCATGGGCGGATTCAATTTCCGCTGTGGATCACGAACAGGCTTAGAATCAGCTTCTAACAAAATACGATGCATGCACATTGAAGGGCTGATTCCCTTAATGTCCGCAAGTGTCCAACCAATTGCTCCTTTGTTCTCTCTCAAGACTCTTAGCAACTTTTCTTCCTGCAACTCAGTCAAGTTATTAGCAATAATGACTGGCAAAGTTTCATTTTCACCTAAGTAGACATATTTCAAGTGTTCAGGTAACTTCTTTAATTCTAACTTAGGTGCTTGAATTGTAGAAGGAAGAATTTTTTCACTTGACATTGGCAATGGAAGAGTCGGAAAATCTGATTTTGATGTAACTTCAGGTGTGGAATAAAGAGCCATGATACTCTCTTGCATTTCAACATTGTTTTGCAACGGTACATCCTTATCAGTCAAACTTTTCACAAGGACCACTTCCAACTTGTCATCAAGAACATTAGACTCAAATTCATCCCGCACATTGAATCAATAACACTCACATGAAAAAGCAGGACTCGAATCACTTGGATATTTCATGGCATCAAATACATTAAAAGTTACCACATTGCCATCAAATTCAAGTGTTAAGGTTCCCTTGTCTACATCAATTTTTGTTTTTTTGTTTTCATGAATGGTCTCCCTAACAGAATAAGAGAAGGATGAGGAGAACATGAATCATCCATATCTATAACATAGAAATCCACCGGAAAAATTAAGTCATTCACTTTCACCAAAACATCCTCTACCACACCCTCGGGATAAGAATTAGACCTATCAGCCAATTGTATGATTACTCTTGTATCTCGCAATGGGCCTAAATTCAATTCTTTATACACAGATAAGGGCATAACATTAATAGGCGCTCCTAGATCAAGCATGGCTTTTTCAACTTTTTATTACCTATAATACAAGGAATAGTATACATACATGGGTCCTTGCATTTCTGAGGTAATTTCCGTTGAATCATGGCTGAAACATTCTCACTTACCAACACCTTCTCATCTGTCGCAACTTCATTTTTTTGTGCACAACTCCTTAAGAAACTTGGCATACCTAGGCACTTGCTTAATAGCCTCTAAAGAGGAATATTAATTTCTACCTTGCTAAAGGTATCCAAAATTGCCTTGTCATCTTGCTCTTTCTTTTCCTTTGCCAATCTTCTGGAAAAGGTGGAGGAATCATTATTTTAATTTACGAACACGATTCTCCAACTTTTTCCTTCATTGAACTCTCCTACATACACTCTCATCATTATGGTGCGCTTGTTTCACCTTCTTTTTCTTCTTTTGCAAAATCACGTAACTCTTTACCACTCCTAAGAGTTACTTGCACACGCATTCTCCCTTGGATTTTTTCAACTTGAGGCGGTAATCTACCTTGATTCACTTCCATTTTGCTCATTGATCTGACCAACCGTGAAATCGATCCTCCAAAGACTTGATACTAGCTTTTGTTTCTGCCGATCTTCTGTCATATCCGCCAAACTTTTGATCAAAGTTTCAAGTGAAGTCCACTGAGCATTAACAGTGAATCGGTGAGCAGAGGAGGAATGGAGGCCGATTTTCTTCTGTGAGAAATTTCAGATTTCTTGGGCCATAACTCAAATTCGGATGATCGCGCCAACCCGGATTATAGTTATTAGAGTATGGGTCATACTTCCTTTGTTGCTGCCCTTGAAATCCACCAACAGCATTTACCAATTCCTTGGGTTCTTCTTGCAATGTTGGACACATATCTGTCGGATGACCCACGTTCGAACAAATGCCGCATGCTTTCACTTGTTGAATTTGTCTGAAACAAGTTTCTCCACAACGAAGTTAAGTGTCAATTCTACGATCAATAGAAGAAACATTTACCTCATTCACTTTACTTGGAACCTCCGATTGCCTTGTCCCGAATTGCTGAGCATTTTCAGCCATATCATTAATTAACCGCTTGGCTTCCTCCAACGTATTGTTCATGAAAGCTCCCCCACTCGCAGCATCAATCATGTTCCTATCTGCAATTAATAAACCTTCATAAAAATATTGGATTAGCAAGCGATCGAAATTTGGTCTTGAGGACAACTTCGCACACAATTGTTTAAATCGCTCCCAATATTCGTACAAAGTTTCTCCCACAAATTGCCTTATTCCGCAAATGTCTTTGCGAATATTTGCTGCTCGTGAAGCGGGAAAAAATCGCTCCAAAAACTTCTTCTTCATTTCAGGCCACGTACTGATTGCTCCCGGATGTAAATCAAACATCCAATCCTTTGCTTTGTCCGCCAATGTGAAAGGAAAAGCCCTCAATTTCATGTTGTCTTCAGTCATTCCTTGCGGCCTTTGACTCGAACATGCTAGATGAAAAGCCATCAGATGCTTGTGAGGATCTTCGCCCGTCAATCCATGGAACTTGGGTAGCAATTGGATCAAAACAGGTTTGAGTTCAAATGGAGCATTCACTTCTGGAAAAGTGATACCAAGAGGTGGCTGATTCACGTCCGGTGTAGCCATTTCTCTTAGAGTTCGATGAGGGTCTGCCATTTCGGCTAAGGGAGCAACTTCCTCAACTTCGACTTCCTCTTGTTCTTCCTTCACTTGCTCTCCTTCTTCCAGCTCTTCGTCACTTGAATCGCTTGAACTAGCCAGTTCAAATGTCGACTTCAGTCCCGGCGAAGAGATGTTTGCTTGCCGACTTAGCTTGGTTTGCTTTGTTAATTTTCTAGCTGTCTTCTCAATCTCCGGGTCAAAAATCAATTTTCCTGTACGAGAAGATCGAGGCATAAAAAGAAACAAAACAACAATAAAATTCTAATGAAGAAATAGATATCAGAACCGTTCCCCGGCAACGGCGCCAAAATTTGACGAATGTCAAATCGTCAAAATTAATTTTTCCTCCTTCCTTAATAATGAGTATAAGGCAAGTTGGGATCGTATCCGAGGAACGTCGAAATTATTTCTTTTAGAATTTTATGAGTCAACAGTTGAACACAAATTTATATTTTTAATTAACTATGAATAACTTCAAAACTAATTACTAAAAAAAAAAAAACTAATGTAACTAAGCTTTTCAGATTAACAATTAATTTTACTTAATAAAAATAAATTCCAGCCAATGAGTCAATTTCATCTCGCACTTTATTTCTGATCATCGATGCAAAAATATCTTATGGGATTTTAAATAAACCGGTTAAAAGTGTCGACGAACGCCTAACACTCAATCTCTCCTTACCGTATTGATAATTAAGAGACGCTCGTTAATTACCTCTCTAACCGAGTTACAACCTCCGAGGCGCTCGTAAGATTTAATAACTTCGGTTGCATTAAGAAGCGAGAGACCGATTCAAAGCCACGCATATTCAAGCAATAGCATGTAACAATGATTATTTGTTCCGTAATACGGTCCGATTATGCTTGTGATGCCTAAAAGGTGTATTACTTGCCACTTCGTTAAAGCCGAGAACAATTACGGATCAACGGTGTTAACTAGCTTTAGAATATTATACTAATTAATATTCTGACCATTAAACATTAATGAGACACAATATTCTTCCTACGTGTAAAACGGAGAACAAATAAATATTCAAAACCCACACAAGAATTAGATCAATTAGATCTCACAGAAATAAAAGGCTTGAGACTCAATCTCTCATTGACTGGAAAAAGGAACTTAGTTAACAAACATAATTAAAAACAACTTACAAGAAATACCAAATGACTTGTTCTCAGCAGGTAAGAATCTCAAAGAAGATTACAAGTTCTCTCCACTATTACCTAACAATTGTTTCTCACTGTTTCCTTTTCAAAGTCTTGACCGAATGAATTCCTCCTCTGGCGAATCCCCTTTCGAGAAAATCCATACAATAAATATGACTCTTGTCTCCCACTTACTCCACTACTTGGTAGTTTTAAAACTACCAATAACTTCTCAAAACCTCCCACTACTTGCAAATTAGCATTTTCATTTAATACATAAAGCTGAATTAGACGAAATAAGCGTATTGTCTAGCTGTCTAAAAGTGCTTGAAACTTGGTGACTAGCCGGCTCGGCTCAGCGTGGATATCACGTGCCCATGTGACCTCCCAAATTTTCCTCTTGGCTTTGAATCCGGCACTTTCCTCGATTGCGGTATACCTACATCATGATCAACACAAAAACCAACCAAAAGTGTAATGTTTTGCTCTAAAATAATCATAAAACCGACTAATTTTATCACACTTTTGGGTTCCCATCGGGCACGCCATGGTTCAATCCGCTTCTTTCAGTCTTCAGTTCAACTCTAATAAAAATTTTCATCGCTAACTTGATATTGTTTATGGTTTGATTTGACTAATAAAAATTTTCGATCGGTTAAACGTTGATATTGTTTATGGTTTGATTTGACGCCACCGTGTCTATCGATATTAAACTACGACATTCCACACATTCATCACCAAATTTGCCACCGGTGGAATATGGAAATGCTACAAAATCGACATGACATTGAGGGTCAAAGTGAATTTGATGGATACAGGGGAAATTTGTATTTTGAACACCAAATTTTTGATTGAGCATGGAATATGGAAATGCAAAATACAAAATTACGTTGAGGGTCTCTCAAAATGAATTTGATGGTACTTGGGGGAAATTTGTATTTTGAACAATAAATCAGTTATTGCACCCCAACCTACGATGTCTCACTCAAAATTACAATAAATCTCACATTGCACTCCCACTTACCCCTTTTCGAAGTGTCACTTTCATACCTTATTTTTCTATTGTCCCACTTTACTTTCTTTAGATTACATGTTGAAAATAGTAACGAAATTATATGTGCATGTCACATGAAGATTATTTTGATCATTTTTCTTGGGGTGGAAAATGAGATTTAGTTATAACTTCAATATTTAGTTACTCATTTAGTATTTAAAATATGTTTTTAAATAAAAATAATAAATAATTATTTCAATAATCCAAAAATAATAATTATATGGCCAATTTACAATTCCCCCGCAAAAGTATCCACCAAATCGCATAGTACACCATAACCTAAGATTTGTCACATAATGGTATGTGATGCTACATTTGTTTCCATTTCCCACTACCACTTGGCTACCCTCGAGGAACGTTAGAAAATTCACTTAAAATAGCACGTGATCTTCCATGTAATGCGGGGCAAAATGACATTTCCCTTATCTAGTTAAAGAGTAAATGTATTAAAAAAAAAACCCTAAACTCACATCCTCTCATTCTCTTTTCTCTGGTGCAATCTCATCCCGGCAGCTTCGACGCCTCGACTCCATCGTAATAGTCGCCATCGCCATCTCCCCACATATATAGAAGTCACCATCTCCAAACCAAATCTAAACCCTTCCTACTCCGGTCACTTCTATCACACTTGCCGTAAACCTACCTCTTTCGATTTTAGTCAATTTTCATCTTCGATCTCCCTCATTGTCGTCCCATGCAAAAGTCATGCCTAAAGTAGCAATCGAGAGGCTATAGAGTACACTTACTAAAAATCCTTATAAAAACATGGGATTAACAGAAAACCAATAACTCGTATCGTTGAATTAGAGAGACGAGCTTGAATTAAGAGAAATAGTAAGGGGTTTTATTGAAATACTCTTTAATTTTGTTGGAGAAAATTGGGCATACTAATCGATTGCACATGGCTTAAAACAAAGTATCAAAATTGAGAGGATGTTGAAGAAGCTATGGTTCTAGATGATTTCAACCTAGAAGCAATCGTCATGATGGTCGGGTTGAATTATTTAAAGAATTATGAGAGAAAAGTTAAGTTAAGTTAAGTCATGTAAGAGGATGAAAGTGGGGATGAGAAACCGAATGATTTCATTGGTGGTTTGTGCTCCATCTAGAGAAGGTGAGTGGATCCAATTTCATATAAGAAATCGGAGATGGGACGGATATGGGTAAAAAAATTCATATCTTTTGTTTGGCGTACTTTGTTTTCATCATCAAGAAAAAAATTGATAATGAAATCAAATGCATATCTATTTTATGGGTTAGAGAGAGAAATTTGGAGGAGTAGACAAAGCCCGTAATCCGCTCGAGTTAATTTTTGTTTTGGGGACGATCGAAGACCGAAAAACATGGTGGGTCTTTTTTCTAGAGTTTCTTTCAAGAAGGAAGAAAAAAGAATGGTAGACCCCACTCCATTTTTTTAACATTTTAACTTTACAATAACATTTATATATAATTTTTTAGAAAATTATATTTTATTTCTTAATTTTATTAGGCTAAAATACATTTAGCACCCCCAAAATTTACACCAAATTCCTAATATTTCCCTCGAGTTAACACCCACAAGCAATTGTCAAATTAACATGACTTTTCTAACGGCTATGGTTGGTGAAAAATAGGAAGAAGAAAAAACGCCGATACTATTATTGAGACAAACCTACTTAGGGTTGGGGTGCACAATATGATTTGGTGAATGCTTTTGAGGGAATTGTAATTTGGCATAATTATAAGGAAAAATGTTATCCTTACAACTAATTATATTCTTTTCACAACTGTTAAGTTTTGAATAA
>CM028380.1:121696433-121730189 GCA_013146195.2 Codonopsis lanceolata
AAGTTCATCAAACAAGTGTGGATGCTTCTACGGCGCATCTCCGCTTCCGTTTCCCAAGTCGCTTCTTCAATGTTGTGGTTTCTCCAAAGAACTTTAACTAAAGGGAATTCTTTGGTTCGTAGAACTTGCTCTTTGGTATCAAAATGCGGGCTTTTCAGCATAGGACATATCCGGCTCAAATGTTATCTCCTCATACTCAATACATGGGACTCATCTTTCAAATACTTTCGCAACATGGAAACATGGAAGACATTATGAGTCTCCGAAAGTGAAGGTGGCAATGCAATTCGATGCGCTAAGGACAACTCTCGAAGTCTCGAATGGGCCAATGTACCTCGGTGTAAGCTTCCCTTTCTTGCAGAATCTCTTCGTACCTCTCCTCGGTGTCACCTTCAAGAACACGTAGTCTCCCACTTGGAACTCAAGATCCGTCTTCGATTGTCGCGTAACTCTTTTGTCGACTTTGGCGCTTGTCGATCTCTAATCAACTTCACGCTCTCAATGAAGTTGCACTAACTCGGAACCCCAAAGTTTCGCTTCTCACTTCGTCCCAACAAATTGGTGATCTACACTTACGCCCATACAAAGCTTCATACGGCGCCATCTTGATACTCGGCGATAGCTGTTATTATCGCATAAACTTCGGCTAAAGGTAAGTGAGAATCGGCTTCCCTTGAAATCCACGGCACAAGCTCGCAGCATATCCTCCAAAATACGAATCAATCGCTCGGTGACCATCGTTTGGGATGAAAAACATCTTGAAGTCTATCCGGTCCCCAGCTTCTGCAGCGACTTCCAAAATCTAGATGTGAACCTCGGATCTCTATCGGACACAATACTAACCCAGTGCGCCATGAAGTCTCACGATCTCTGAATATCTGAAATTTCAAGCGAAGTCGATGAATAAGTGATCGCGATCGAATAAAGTGTCTGGACTTAGTCAATCTGTCAGCTATAACTAAAAGCTGCATTAAATCCTCTCGCGTCTTGTGACAACCTGTCACAAAATCCATAGTAATGAACTCCCATTTCCATTCGGGAATCTCTAGTGGTTGTAGAAATCCCGCGGGCCTCGATGTTCGGCCTTAACCTGGCTGACAAGTCAAACACTTTGACACATACTCATAATTCCCTCTTCATGCATTTCCACCAAAATTGTCTTTTCAAGTCTAAGTACATCTTCGTGCTCCCGGGTGAATGGTATGCTTCGTTTTGTGAGCCTCATCAAGAACTAACCTCTTGATTCGGTATTAGAAGGAACACAAATTCTACCTCGAAATGTCAAAGTACCCTCGCTATTAATCACAAAATCGGGCGATACATTCTCGGCCAACCCGTCAATAATTTTCTTCAACTCAGGATCATTCCCTTGCGCTTCTCTAATTTTCCCAAATAAAGCGGGCGTAGCACGAACATTTGCGAAAATTACACCTCTATCATAAACACTAGGACCCCAATCTCGCAAATCCTCCAACATCTTCCATTCTTTAACCATCATGCAAGACATGTGAACTTTCCTACTCGAGGCATCATTTACTACATTTGCCTTCCAGGATGATACAAAATAGTACAATCGTGGTCCTTTAATTTTTCCATCCATCTTCTTTGCCTCATGTTTAACTCCTTTTGAGAAAACAAATATTTCAAACTTTTATGATCGGTGAAAATCTCAAACTTAGCCCCATACAAGTAATGTTTCCATTTATGCTTGTAAAAATAATCAGACCAACTCAAATCGTGTGTCGGGTAATTACATTCATGAATAGACAACTTTCTCGGCGCATAGGCGATCACTCTTTCATTTTGCATCAAACACAACCCAAACCTTCCTTAGAAGCATCGCTATAAATCACAAAATTATCTCCTCCACTAGGCAAAGCCAAAATAGGTGCTTGTCGTAAATCAATCGGCTTAAGCTCTTGGAAGCTAGCCTCACATTTCTCGCTCCAAACAAATGGCACATTCTTTTGTGTCAATCTAGTCATAGGAGTCACAATCCGAGAAAAACCCTCGATAAACCTCCGGTAATAACCCGCTAAACCCAAGAAACTCCGAACCTTGGTAACTGAACTAGGTCTCTTCCAATTCGTCACCGCTTCAACCTTAGAAGGATCAACGGCTACTCGGCGCTAGAAATGATATGCCCAGAAGGATACTTCCTCAAGCCAAAAAGCACATTTACTAAACTTCGCGTAAAGCTGTTTCTCCCAGAAGAATAGACAAGACAATCTCAAGTGTTTCTCATGCTCCTCGAGATTTCGAATACACTAAGATATCATCAATAAAGACTACCACGAAACAATCAAGATAACTGTGAAAGACACGGTTCATCAAGTCCATAAACACCGCAGGTGCATTCGTCAACCCAAACGGCATCACTACAAATTCAAAGTGCCCATATCTAGTGCGAAAAGCCGTCTTCGGAACGTCTTCCTCTCTAACTTTCAATTGGTAGTAACCCCATCTCAAATCAAGCTTAGAGTAGACGATAGACCCTTGCAATTGGTCAAAGAGATCATCAATGTGGGGTAGTGGATATTTATTCTTAATGGTCACCTTATTCAATTCACGATAGTCTATGCATAACCGCAAACTCCCATCTTTCTTCCTCACAAACAAGACCGGTGCGCCCCAAGGCGACACACTCGGTTTAACAAAGCCAATCTCTAGGAGTTCTTGCAACCGAGTTTTCAACTCCCTAAGCTCATGGCGCCATCCTATGGTGCCTTAGAAATCGGTGAAGTCCCGGAATAAGCTCAATACAAAATTCTAGTTCTCTATCGGGCGGCATAGCATGGTCGGTAGAAAACACATCGGGAAACTCACATACTACCGGAACCTCTTCTAAGTTCGGCGAAGATTTCTTCTTATCAACTACGCATGCAAGATAACCCGTACACCCTTGAGACAGTAATTTTTTAGCCCTTAGAGCAGAAATAAAATGCAAATCACTCGATGCATGATCACCCACAAAAGTAAATTCAGGCACACCCGGCATATAAAAAGTAACCCGCTTATGGCGGTCAACTATAGCATGATAAGCACATAACCAGTCCATGCCAAGAATCACATCAAAATCACGTATAGGTAGAACTACCAAGTCCGCATGCAAAGTGTGGTCACCCACCAAAACATCACAAGATTTAAACACTTCAGATGCGAGCATATATTCCCCGAGCGGGGTAGACACTTCAAGCAAATATGGCAAAGGTTGAGGCAATACGCATAGATTCTCAATAAAGTGTGAAGCAACATAAGAATGCGAAGACCCTGGATCTATGAGAACTCGAGCCTTATGATCGAATATAGAAAGAGTACCTCCTATCACGGCCGTAGACCCCTGAACCTCGCGCTGATCAAGCGCAAACACACGGCCCTGCACTTTTGGTTTACCGTCCCCATCTCTTTTAGCCCCTGACTGCTGTCCAGCGCTACCCGACTGACTGGCCTTAAACTTCGGACAGTCTTTCTTCATGTGAGTTCCATCACCGCAATAGTAACACTTCCCATTTTTCCCCCAGCACCTATCAGCTGTGTGCCCAGACTTCTGACAGAACGAACAAATCATAGCCTCACTACGCGACCCTTGCTGCCCTTGAGATGAAGAAGTATTGTTACCTTGCTTCCCCGACTGTGGCCTACCTTGGCCTCCACCTCTCCTATCACGGTTTCCTTAATATCCCCTCCTATTACCAGAATTACTTCCCTGATTATTACTCTGAGTAGACTGCCGTGCATTACTAGAATTATTCTTGACCCGGTGCTCCTCAATATCTTGCTCCACCTCATACGCTCGATCAACTGCACTAAGGTAATCGGTGAGCTTAAGCGCTAGAATCTGCTTTCTAAACTCAGTTCTTAACCCCTTTACAAACTTATGTGTTCTCCGTGCCTCCGTAGGAATCAGATACGTACAATAGCGGCTCAATTCTGTGAATTTCGCGGAATACTCCGCCACGGTCATGCTACCTTGCTCAAGATCATAGAATTCCTTTTCCCTTTGGTTGCGAACTACGTCCGGCACATATTCATTCTTAAACTCTCTTTGGAAATTGGCCCAAGTAATGGGAACTTGCTTTGAATCTCGACTTTCTTTCAACACAGTCCACCAATGTTCGGCGGCTCCCTTAAACTTAAACGTTGCTAGCATAACTCTTTCTTCGTCGGTACACCCCAACATGGACAATACTTTGATCATTTCCTCCATCCATAACTCGGCCTCCCTCGGTTTTGGTTCCCCAAGAAACGAACTAGGCTTTAACTTAAGAAATCTATCTAGGAGAGTGGTGTCGGTCCTTGGTCTCGGTGGTGGAGGTGGTGGTGGTGCTGCTCCTCCTTCACGACCTCCTGGCTGCCCGGCGGAAAAGCCATTGTCTGCGATGTAATTCAGCCATATCCGGTCCTACCGGATTCTCTGGCGGCGGTACCTCTACTTCAGGTTCAACCGGAACTCTCCTGGGTCTACCTCTCCTGGGATTATCCATCGGACTCCTACAAGAATTCACTCGACGTTAAAATCAACACACAAATAACCAACCCAACTAGGCCATGGAACCTATCCTGGCCGACAGCTAACCTATAGCTCTGATACCAACTGTGACAGCCCGACCCGGACCCCAATGCGAGATCCCGAGTCGTGCCGTCCAAATAGACAAGATACACAAGCAGTATTATAAAATTCATGTGGCGCAACATTGCATGCGAATAACAACTCGGCTACACTTGGCCGGAAAAACAACTTAAAAATAAACAAGTCATCGGCGACGTTACAGCCGGAACCCAACAACTACTCCTACAATATTTACACATGCTTATAAAACCTCAACGGCCACAACATGCCGTAGACAACAACAACAATAATAATTAAACGAGCTTTTGCCGAAGAAACTGTAGCGAACCATAAACATATAAACAGGCTCGACATATAAGTCGGCATACAAAAGATTACAAGTGTTAAACCATAAGTTAACTACAACAACAAAATTCCCAAGACAAGTCTACATGACTTGCTTCCCAACGTCCTTGCCAAATAAAAGACTAATAACAAAGTCCAAAAGAGCAACCTTGCTCACAAACGACCAAGCGTGAAATAGCGAGTCTAACGCGGACCGTCTCCTCGGCTCGAATCTAAGGAAACAAAACAAACAAATAGGGTAAGTCGAAAGACTTAGTAAGTTACTACAATGCATGTTCATGTTATAGCATGACATTTATCTCAATTAGGGTACATGATCATCATATAGCACTTAGCACATTGTTCACATAAGTGCGTAAAATAAATCATACAAGTAGGATATGATAGTCACGGCCGCTTCGTAGCTCCTGCAAAACATTCTGTTACTGGTTCGTGCCACATCGATGTTCTGTGATTACATCGACTTTTACCGAGAATCCACTCGATCTAGATAGCAAGCCAATGCGGCACGTATTGATACGACAAAGGGGCTACTTCCCCACTGCGGCCCACAGTGAAGGTGTGCGTGAAGTCCCAGGTGCGGCGATCCATAGCGAGCACGAATCCCATAATTCGTGAAGGCGATGCATCGTTCCACCCTGACTTAGATAAACAAACCAAATAATGCCAGCTGGACTCAATGTGATGCACAAGTAGATATTTACTTGACTAAACCAATTAAGGATCGAATTCGACAAGAGCGAACTCGACCAACCAAGTAGGGTATTAATCTCTACCATAAAAACATGTCAAGGCAATTAATTGCTCAAAACCAATCTTTCATAACATCTTATTGCAAACAATTAAACCAAGCTCATATTTGAGTAACTTAATCAGACGGTGTCCAAACTTCGTAGGGATTTAAACTAGAGTTCAACATGTTCAAATATTCCCTAGAGTCGACTCCGTTGAGTCTTTTCTCTAAATTCCCAATTTTGGAGAAATTGAAGCTATGTGCTTCATAACCCAACCTAGGTTATTTCTAGGTTCAACAAGGTTGTAAGTTCACCAAGGCATTGCAATGAGTTTCATGTTCATCATAGAGTCCAATATTGAAGATAGAACACATACAACATACAACATATCATGTAAGCTCAATTTAGGCCATTCTCATATGACAACACTTCCATCAACAAATACAATACATGTTTCTAACATGTTCAAAACCATAAATAAATAAGATGCAAGAGTTTTATAAACTTTCATAGGCAAGAAATCAACCTACACATGCTCCTAGCAAGTCCATATTTTCAAAATACAAGAAGAGAGCATAGGAAGCATATATGTGTCCTCATTGACCTCAATCACCATAGGCTTTGTTTCCTTAGGGTCAATGAGAACTAAATAGAAGAAGAAGAAGAGTAACTTACAAGTGTTCAACACCAAAGAAAGCAAATGAGAAAATCGTTCGGATGGAAATGCTCTACTCTTTGAGCTCTACACCTTTGATGAAGGAGTCTTGAGCAAATGGAGAATGGATGAGGGAAGACCAAGGGCAAAGCTTCAAGAAGCCATGGAAGAACTCTCAAGACTCTCTCTCATGTTTTTGGAAATGCTCTCAGCAAATGAGAAGTCAAATGGCTGATTTGTGGCTTATAAGAGGTGAAATGTTGAGTGGGACATGTGTCAAGCCAATGTGGTCTCTTTCTAATCTGATTTTGTGGCTTAATGACTCACTAATGCACTCTTAATCCACTCTAAAAACAAGTTAGATATGTTAGGACACAAGTGAGGAGGGTTAGGGAGGTTAAAGAAAGGTTTAGATAGGAGGTTTGGGTATAGAAATCGTTCAACTTCAAAACAGGGGAAAAAATCCCGTAATGTGTACTGATGTTGAGGCGGGCGCCTCAACTCCTGCCAGGCGGGCGCCTCAACTGCTGAGGCTATCTCCAAATTCTGCTCATTTTGTAATTGCTCCCAGAACTTGAGGCGGGCGCCTCATAAGGTGCCAGGCGGGCGCCTGGGCTTCTGAACCTTCAAAACTTGGTCTAAACTTGTCCTAAATGGTCCCAAACTTATGGGCAACCATTCTAGGGTCTAACCCAACTCAAAACAAGTCGGAAATGCACCCGAAGACAACCGAAACAAGGTAGAACAAGGCTCGAATCACGCGACGAATGGTTAACGAATCAAACTCCAATCAAACTAGGATAACTTGGACATGAAAAAGACTTGTTTAAACATGGTTATGACCTGAATACAAAGCCAAGAACTCAACGAACACTTTGCACGACGAAATAGAAGCAATACGAGCAACGAGGGAAAACGCTAAGGCCAAAATCAAAGCAATCGAACCGGCGATTCAACAAACAAGCTTACATGATTCTAAACATGTTAAGGGCTTCATGAATGATTTATGAATGTTTCTAAATCATATATGGACTAAATAAATATGCTCACAATCAATCAAGAAAGTATGAAGGCAAGCACACAATGCACATGCAAGAATACGGGGCGTTACAAAAGATGATCCATCTTACAAAAAATATCTGCAAGACTGTCTTACACAAGTATTTGCCAATTTGTAGTCATTCACTTCTACATAGACTAGTGTATATAGCTAGAGAACAAAGTCGGGGAAAATCTCTGATTTCAATATTGAACTTTGGACATATAATACTTCTGAATCGAATTTCTTTAGAAAGTAGATCTTTTCTCTCATGGTAGCCTCCTCCATTCCCTTTACGAAACTTTCGTTATTGGGTTAGCCATACACTTCACATGTATCTAGCGATTCCCATGGCATCATCAAATGATACAAGTCTTGGATAAGAATCTACAGCACACTATGCCCTTGTTGTCGATTCTTTACTTTTTTGGCACCTAGGGTTCCTCAAACAATGTTATATCTCACATTGGGTAAATCATTAACCCTCCCCCTCTTACTATGACTACAAAATGTTCTTGTAAAGAATGGCCAATACCGAGTATAGAAGCAGTGACTTCAAATCCACTCTAGATGACAAAGAAATCACCCTTACTTCCACTCTAAAGAACCGTACATGAGATTTTCACCTCATACGGCTCCTCGTTAGTCAAATAACAAATGAGCACAGTCATATACAAGGTTCAAGCTCCAAAATCAACCTAGGGTTTTACGATCAACTGTATCAACGCAGACACTGGAATGAGGTAAGGACACGGGAATTTAAAAATCGAGGGAGAAGTTGAAGTGGAGTGAAGGAGGGAAATAAACATAAGTAGTGGCAGGGATGGGATTCACCTCCGGAGATCAAAGAAAGACATGCACGAATGTGGTGGAAATATTACATATAGGTTAAGAAGGGCACCTGGTTGAAATGGCAAAAATTCCCCGCACATGCAAGATCACGTCAACTTCATAGCGGACATTGATAGGATGGTATGACATAGGGATATACATGATATGACGGGGGGCATTTTGGGATTTGTTAGATACTTCTAGGGCAAATCATATTTAGGCCTTAAATTTATCATTTCACGGAAAATGATTTTCTGAAAATGATTTCCTAAAAATACCTTTTGGAAAATGAAAAGATTTCAATTTTTGGTGTTTGGTAAATCTTTCAAAAATATGCGGGAAAACATATTCGGGTCTTTGGTAAACATACGAAAAATGTTTTGGAAAATAACTCATGAATACATACAAAATGTTAAATACTAATGTTAATGTCCCTATTGAATACAACATTGCTAACACAAAAAAGTAAGCATGACAAAATTGAATATACATTGGTTTTTAAAAACGTATTGGACTTTAAGTAATTTTCTGTTAGTAACCCCAATTTATGGTTAGAGGTGTCAAATCAACGGTGTTCATATTTTTTCAATCTCATAAATATGAATAACAAAAATTATAACTTATATGGAAAAATGTTTTAAAAAAGAAAATTGATAAATTTTTTTGGGAGGTCCGAAAATAATAAAGTGTGTCGTATCAAACAAAAGACGTTTTAGTATGTATGACTAGTAAGATTCACATGTGTTGCACGTGATGTTAATAATTTTTTAGAAAGTGATTCATTAATTCCTTCTTTTATTTTGTTTACTTTTAATTATTGGATTCTTTTTGTGTTTTAATCTTTACAATTTTTGAGACTAACAATTGTGTTATTGTGTGTATAGCTTTTCTTATAAATTTTTTTTGGTCATTTATAATGTATGCTTTTACTAATAGTATAACAACTTATCCTACATATTTGTCTTTTTTGTGGGTTATTTTTAAATCTCTTTTTCAATAGTGTGAATTAAAAACAATTCAAACTTACTATCTTAGATTAACACATTGTTGTTGGAGACTTTGCGTAATTATGTCGTTTCTGGAATTTAGACTCTCTTTAGAAAATAATATATTGTGTTAGATAAATCAAACTCTCAACCCCAAAGTATATACTTACACTAAAAAATACAAAATTCCCCCAAAGTATCTATAAAGTCTCACTATACCACCCAACCTAAGTTTTGTGTCATTTTCATATATCATTTTATAACTTTTTTTCTAGTTTTCCCCATAGCCACGACAAAGGTTAACAATCTGAAGGTAAGGTGCACATGGCATTTCACGTGTAGGGCATTTTGCGGCAACACTTTTTCTGCTTCTTCTCCAACAATGACCTCTTATGTAAATTTTAAGTAAGATAAAATTCAAGAGAAATCTGAGAGATAGAACTCAAGACCAGATAATCACACTCAGGTGTCAAGGCTGCCATAAATAAAAACCTACAAAAAATTAAAGTTGCCGCCGATGTTAAATGACCAACTCCGCAATTCATTTCTCTCTCTCTCTCTCTCGTACCACACAAGCATACACCATGAATTTCAAAACTCATCTTTGAACCCATCAACAATGATGAGACACGACATAGTTCAATTCGTCTTCATCGTCCCTAACTTCAACTCCAACAAATTTCTCATCGGCACCGTTGATATTGTTTATGGTTTGATTTGAGCAAATTCCCAATCTTAAACATTATTCGTCACCATATCTATCACTACGATTACCGGACGTGATATCTCAATTATCAAATTTGGCATGGAATATGGAAAGGTTATGTGCGCAAAAACGCAACTCGGGCAAAATTACCCGACCGTATCAAGTAATAAAGTTTGTAAGTACGAGTCGATCCCACGAGAAATGTGCGTAATTCTCACTCCAACTAAGTACTGAAATTATGCTAACTAATCATATTTGAGCGAAAATAAAATAAATTAAAATCTAAAAATATAAACAACCTAGAAAGCAATTAAATCTATACTACTGCGGAGGTGGTTTGGCAACAACAAATCAAGATAAAAATATAGGAACGCAATATTTCTAGTCTAGCCGGTGTTTAATTTAATCTTCTTTTTACTTTTCTTTAACTCAAGTCTTAGCAGTCGGACGCTCTATTTTATTCACTACGGGCTTTCACTACTTATAGCAAATATAGCTATCCCTCAACCTTGTTACGGGCTCATATCATCGCAACACGTAACACAGGGGAGAAAATAAATGCATGTGTAAACAAGCATCCAAAGACTACCTACGCGCGATCTCTTTTCGGTCTCACGCCTTGCAAACTACTATTGTGATTTTCAGAATAACAGGAAGGACTTTCTCTTCGTATCCTATCATTCTAGTGATCGTCTAATGGTTCGCTACGCCATTAAAAGCATGAAGAACACACAATAATAACCAAGCGCATGGGTAATACTTCGCAAAAAGAAACTCTCTATATTTTTCTTTAAGTCATGTTGGTAGCCGAGACAAATAAAATTGGTTAACTACGGGCTCTCGCATCTTATAGTTAACACTAACCTCCCCGACCTCGCGAATGGCTAAGGTGGCTCGATCGCGTGTCAAACCTATCCTTATTATGGCTATCGGTGTGTGCCACAGAACACCAACTATTAAATTGATTGGTCTGAAATATAAAGGTAGCTTTCGCGGATCCTAAATATTTCTAAAATCATTTAATTATTGGCTAGATAATTAAAAGCATTAATTTCACAAAATAATAACCAACATGATTGTGTACTAAATAAAGAGATAAATTAAATTAAAACACTACATTTGACATAGAAAAATAATTGTATTCCATAAATATTTTAAGCACAAACCAAGTCCACACTTACAAAATTATTCAACCCAAGAAATCATAACAAATATCTAAAAAAATAAGTTGAAAGATTTAAACTGAAGAATCACGAATCCGGGGTTGAAATTTTTTGTAGATGCTTCCTTGACCCTTGATTTGAAGCTCCAAACCTTCAATGATGATCAAGCATCGGAGATTTGGTGAAATTTTTAATCAAAATGGGGTAGGTGCCCCATTTAGGGCTTACACCCGTAAATGGGGTCTTGTTGATGAAAATGAAGCTGCTTCCCGAATTAAATGAAGAAGGCAATGGAGTGCACAAGGCTACCAGGGGCAAATCTGGAAGAACAAAAGAGAATTAGGGGCAGAAAAGGGAGAAAAATAAAGGCTGGGCACGGCTGGGCCAAGGACTGAACCAGGTTGGGGTTCGCGGGTCACCCGGGTTGAAAGTGGGCGAGGGTGTGAGAGGGGAAAGGGTTAAATGGCCGGCTGATGGGCTGGAATGGGCTGGAGCAGGCATGGGTGACCCGGATCCACTGAGGATGACGTGGGCTGGCTGTTTGGTGAAGGGCTGCTGGGGCGCGACACGTGGCTCCACAGGATGTCGACAACGCGCAAGGAGTTTTAGCTTTTGTGACGGCTCCCTTGAACTTTTGTTTATTACTCCGGTGCCCCTGAAGGTCTGTTTGTTAGTGCCGCCTTTCTTCATTGCCCAGACTATGCAGATTGGTCCTCAGTTAACTCTGTTACTCTCCGTTAGCCTCCAATTGCTTTGGAACTCTTGACGGACTTAACGGACGTTGAGCAAATAATTTCCAAATTAACTTTTAAGCCTGGAATTGTCTCAAACCTCGTGCTAAGCACCATATAAAAACTCGATTATGCATGGAAACCTACATTAAGCACAAATACACAAATAGTAATATTTCCAAAGCATAATTAACTCAAAAATAGCACAAAATAGCAGAAAATTCCTGGAAAAATTAGTGGAAATCTTGGGCTCATCAAAAGGCTACAAAATATGTTGAGGGCCAAAGTGGATTTGGTGGATACTTTAGGGGAAAATTGCATTTTGGACTAATTTCAATGGTGCCAAAATATGATTAGCTCCCAAAATTACACACTAAATCTCACATTGCACCATAACCTACGAAGTTTCTCACTTTCATACTTTATTTTTTTTATTTGTCCCACATTGCCCCCTCCAGTCTATAGACGTTTAAAATAGTAACAGAAAATGGTATGTGCATGTCACATGAAGATTACTTTGGTCATTTTGCTTGGGGGTGCAAAATGAGATTTGGTTATAACTTCATTATTTAGTTAACCATTTAGTATTTAAAATATGTTTTTAAATGAAAATAATAAATAATTATTTCAATAATTCAAAAATATTTATATGGCCAAATTTCTATTTCCCCATAAAGTATCCACCAAATCGCATAGTGCACTCCAACCTAAGGTTTGTTCCATAATGGTATGTAATGTAACATTTTTTTTCCATTTTCCACCGTACCCGTGATGGACGTTAGAAAATTCACGTTAAATAGCACATGGTCTTCTACGTGCGGGGCAAAAATGGGATTTCTCCTTTTCCGGTGCAAGTTCCCATCTCTAGCTCTACTGTAATAGTCACCATCTCTAGCCCCACGTACCATAGCAGCCGCCATCTCCAGCCCAAACCTTTCTTACTCTGGTCAAGCCTGTTACAATTCTAGCTTCATCCTCCTTCGATTCTAACCAAACTCCATCTCCGATCTCCCTCATTCTCTCCCCTGCAAAAGTCGCGCCTAAAGTATAAATCAGAGGCTATAGAGTATAGTTACTAAAAACCCTTGTAAAAACACGCGATTAAAAGAAAACCCATAACCCTTATCGAAGAATTCATCAAAGAAGAGACGGGCTTTAATGAAGAGAAATGGTAAGGTTTTATTGAAATACTCTTCAATTTCGCTAGAGAAAATTGGGCATACAGCCGACATGTAAATGGCTTAAAACAAAGCATCAGAATTGAGAAGTGTTGAAGAAGCTTTGGCTCTAGATGATTTCAACTTCTGAGTAGCTGTCATAGCGATCAGGTTGGATTATTTTAAGAATTATGATAGAGAAAATAAAGGTAAAGCCATGTAAGAGGATGAAGGGGGGGGGAGAAATTGATTGATTTCGGTAGTGATTGAGTTTCACTGGAGGAGGTGGGTGTGGATCCAATTCCATACATGAAATTGGAGATGGAGACGGGTAACTATCAGTAAGAGTTTTCTTATCTTTCGACTACTTTGGTTTCATTATTAAGATAAGAAAATTGTTAATGAAATGAAAATGTGTATCTACTTCCTGGTTAAGAGAGAGAAATTTGGAGGGAGTGGACAAAACCCAGATCGGATTCTATGTTAATTTTTGTTTTGGTAGTGAAGATTTAAAAAAATGGTGGATCTTTTCTCTAGATTTCTTTTAGTAGAAAACAATGGAATGGTGGACCCCACTCCATTTTTAAAAATATTTTAACTTTCCACACATTTATATGAATTTTTTAGAAAATTATAATTTATTTAAATTTTTATTAGGCTAAAATACATTTAGCACCCCAAAGTTTACACCAAATTCCTAATATTTCCATGGAGTTAACGCCCACAAGGAAATGTAAAAAACAATACCCCACATGTGGAAGATCATGTGTTATTTAACGTGACTTTTTTAACAGTTGTTGCGGTTATGGTGGACAATAGGGAAAAAAATTAACGTTATATACTATTATGAGACAAACCTTAGGTTAGGGACCTTGGGGTGCACTGTGTTGGTGAATACTTTGGGGGGGGGGGGAATTGTAATTTGACATAATTATAAGGAAAACGCTATCTTTATAACTAATTATACTACTTTCTTTACAATTAAGTTTTGAAAAAACGCAAAGTTGTTTTGGACAAAGACATATTTGCCTTTTTTCAAGGCTTAGTTGTAAGGAAAGTTAAGGGGTACAAAAAAGGAGAAAACTCTCTCTCTAAGAAACCCTAGGGCTTCTTCCCCGGCGGCAATGGCTGAACCCCCTACTCCGGCACCTCCTGATCCTCCCAAATCCTTTGCTGCTGCTGTTTGCTCTTCATCTACTCCTCCAGCCCCTTTTGTCATTCCGCCCTCCTCTTATAAAGGCGAACCATCTCTGAAACTATCCCCGGAAATTATTGAAACCCTTGCAAAACCTTTTCGCCATGCTTTAATAGGGAAATTTTCTCATGGAAGACCTTCCATGGAAGCGACACGCAAGCATCTAACACCATAGGCCTCAAATCGGCTTTCTCTGTAGGGCATCTTGACCCCAAGCACATTCTTATCCAAGTTAGTCACGAAGAAGATTTCCAAAGGCTTTGGATCAAAGATCAGTGGTTCTTGGGAAGGCACCCTATACGCGTGTTTAAATGGTTGCCGGACTTTCGTCCTGATGTTAAAAGTTCAGTGGTTCCAATTTGGCTTGCTATTCCAGGCCTCCCCATTCATCTCTTTAACAAATCAACCTTGTTTTCCCTCGCCTCACTATTTGGAAAACCTTTAATGTTGGATCAACCCACAATCAATTTAACTCGACCAAGTGTTGCTCGTATTTGTGTGGAGATAGATCTCTTGAAACCTTGTCCCAATCGCATTTGGGTCGACTGTGGCAGTGTGTATCCCAGTTTTTGGTAGCCTATTGAAGTGGAGAACAAGCCCTCCTATTGCACTCACTGTCTTCGACAGGGTTACCATGAGTTGATTTGTAAAATTAAAAACCATGACCTGAATCATCAAGACCCTCCTCCTCCCAATCCGGCTCCGGAAAAACAACGTTGGACTCCTAAGAAGATGGACAAAGCTCCAGTTAATCCTCCTGCCGCAATCCATGCAAACCCTACTTCTATTTCTCCTCAACCGACTTCCACAGCCAATATTAATGATGTTCCTATTCTGGAACCTGTCCCTGATCCAGACAAAGTTGATCCTAAGGATTCTCATACGGAACAAACAATCCCTTCTGATATTCCTCTCCATGCAAATCCGGAATCTCACACTTCTCATCAAGATCAGGATCTTGCTCAATTGCCTCATCAAGCACAGGATCCAATGGATTTACGTATTTCTCCCAATAGTTTTGCGGCTCTTTCTTCCATTGATTATGACGGCGGAGAAGACTGCACATCGCTGCATGCTCTTAATATTGAGATTCCTCAAGCTCAAATCAAGCACAAAACCAAGCCTCTCATTCCTCCTACTGACAGACTCACCCGATCACAGGCTTCAAAGCCCTCAGATGTTGACTCTCTTAATGCGTCTTATGGATATTAAGGCCTTATTTTGGAACATTCGTGGTATTGGAAACGACCCTTCTGTTAGTCGTCTCAAGCAGCTTGTGAAACTCCACGGTATTTCTGTTGTTGCTATTTTTGAACCAAAACTGGATCTGCGTAAAGTTCAGATTATTTCTCGCCGTCTCAGATTCCAGTTTTTTGCTTCAAACTCTTCTAGCTCGATATGGGTTTTTGTTAAGTCTTGCTTTACTTGTTCTTTAATTTCTAAAACATCTCAGCAAGTTACTCTAAAACTACAACATTATTCTTGGCCTTTTCACACTCTTTTTACTTGTGTTTATGCGAGGTGTGACATTCATGAACGCCAAGATCTATGGGAAGAAATTATTAATATTAGCACCAGATTTCCATCAACTCCAAGACTGGTGGGTGGTGATTTCAATATCATCCTTCATCCTCACGAAAAATCTGGGGGCTCAGGCTGGGATCGCAATGGTGCATTGGAATTTCGTGCTTGTCTTTCAGTAGCGGGTTTAATAGATCTGGGGTATTCAGGCAGTGATTTCACCAGGTGGAACAAGAGAGATGGTAATTCCATAATTTTTTAGCGTATTGATCGAGTTCTTTGCAATGTGCAATGGATGGATACTTTTCAAGATACTTCTATTCATCACCTTAATCGAACTTGCTCAGACCACACTCCCCTTCTCACCACCATCACTCGTCAATCCTCACGCAAAGCATCCTCTTTCCGATTTCTCAATGTTTGGACTACACATGAAACCTTTAAGGACACAGTTCAGAATGCTTGGAATATTCCTGCTTCGGGGAGACCTATGTCGCGATTCTCAAGCAAGCTTCGGAATGTGAAAGTTGCTTTAAAGTCTTGGAATAAATTGGTCTTTGGTAATATTTTTGAGAATCTTCGGAAAGCTTAAGAGGATGCTCTTGAAATGGAGCTTCTGTTTGATTTAAATAATTCGCCCACAAATCGTGAGAATCTTATGGCTGCTCAAGATAAGCTTCGTCTTCATCTCTCCAGGGAGGAAGCCTATTGGCGTCAAAAGTCCATGATCAAATGGCTTAAAGAGGGGCAAGGCAATACCAAATTATTTCATGCTTCAGTTAAGCAATCGCATCGCCAACTCCATATTAACTCAGAACAAGAAATTAAAGATGCAGCTGTTCGATACTTTCATTCCCAGCTCCAATCTGAAGGCGAGCTCATATCAAATCTGGATATTATTCCCGCTCTTATTACTGAAGAATGGAACGATACTCTCATCGCTCCTCCCACTGTTTTAGAAATTAAAAATGCAGTTAACAGCTTGAATGGTGAAAGTGCTGCAGGTCCAGACGGCTTTACTGGGATTTTCTACACTGTTTGTTGGGATATTATTGCGGCGGATTTCAATGCAGCCATTTCTGAATTTTTCTCTAGATTCTCCCTCCCTAAGGCTTGGTCAAGTACTTTGGTTGTGACCATTCCTAAAGTTGAGCGTCCAACCTCCTTTAAAGATCTAAGGCCCATCAGCTTGTGCAACTTCTGCTCTAAGGTCATTTCAAAAATAATCAATACTCGTCTTGCTTCTATCCTGCCGTTCATTATCTCCGACAACCAAAGTGTTTTTACCAAAGGGAGAATTATTCAAGACAATATTTTGTTGGCTTAAGAACTGATGTGTCATTTGGGGAAAAAAGTCGTGGGTTCAAATGTTGTTCTCAAGTTGGATATGGCCAAGGCGTTTGATAGGGTTTCTTGGGTTTTCCTCACCTGAGTTTTACGCAAATTTGGCTTTCATGAAGTCTTCATTGATCTTATTTGGCGCCTTATTTCAGACAACTGGTTTTCAGTCTTGATTAATGAGGACCCCGTTGGATTTTTTCCCTCTTCTCGTGGCCTTAGACAGGGAGACCCTCTTTCTCCTAGTCTTTTTATCATTTCGGCTGAAGATCTTAGTAGAAGCCTCAATTTCCTTCAATCTCAAGTTTCTAATTCAATCTATTCTACAGTTAGTGGGTGCCCAATTATCTCCCATCTAGCTTTTGCCGACGATGTTATCATATTCTGTAATGGTAGTCAAAACTCTATCACTCAGCACAAGAATATCATCATGAATTATGAAGCTGTATCAGGTCAGCTTATAAATAAGTCTAAAAGCTCTTTTTTGTTGTTGCTCCATCCACTGATGCAAGTCGTGTGGCTCTTATTCAATCTCTGCTGGGTTTCAATGTTGGCTGTCTTCCTATTAATTATCTTGGCTGCCCCCTTTACTTTGGAAGGAAAAAAAAGAGCTTCTTTGATTCTCTTGTTCTCAAGTTGCAATATAGAATCGGTTGGTGGACTGGAGCTCTCCTCAATATGGCTGGTCGTCTCATGCTCATTAAACATGTTCTCAACTCCATCACAAGCTATCAGCTCACCTCCCTAGACCCTCCAGTTTCGGTATTGTCCCTCATTGATCGCATGCTTGCCAACTTTTTTTGTGGTCAACTAGAGGGTAAAAACAAAAGCCATTGGATATCTTGGAAGGATTGCTGTAGGCCAGTTTTGGAAGGTGGTTTAGGGCTGATTTCCATGTCAGATCTTACTCAATCTTATGGTCTAAAACTCTGGTGGCGATTCCTCTCACAACAAAATATTTGGACTTCTTTCTTGTCTGCTCGCTACTGTTCTCGCCTTCATCCTTCTCAAGTCACCTCTAAAGGATCCCATATTTGGAACCGTATGATCAGAATTCGCGAAATTGCAGAACCCCATATCTTCTGGATCATTGGCAATGGCTCTTGTTCCCCTTGGTTTGATAATTGGCTGAACTCCTCCCTCATTAATATACCAGCGGACTGCCAGATTACTTCTGTTCGTGAGATTCTTCTTAATCCAAGGCTGTCGGATCTCCCCATTTCCCTTGTTAACAAAATTAAAGAGCAGCATATTTCTCTTCACGATTTAGAAGATAAAGCATGCTGGACAGCTTCCCTTTTGATTTTAGTTTATTTCCTTTTCTAATTCCTTATTCCTTCCTTCAAAGTAACCCATTTGCAAAACCCATCAATTATAGATACACCACCACCACAACCTTAAATTTCACTTTTTACAAACCCAAATTAAATTTTTTGAATTTTAAAATATTCAAATTGAAACTGAAACCTATATGGATATTTCAAAATCTCACAATGTTATATTTCATCTAAACCACCACTGTTATCCCCATAATCTCCGCCACCACCACCCCTAACACCACCATCCTTGCAGTCGTCAGCACCATCATCACTACCACCAACAAATGCATTCACCTCACCTTGCTCAAATGGAGATATAGAATCTCTTTAGCTTTCAATTAGTTGGACTTCTTTCTTCGAACGTTCTCATTTCTTAGTTCCTATCCAATTTCGGTGTCAAATTACTAACCAAAGAGAGAATTTAATTTTAGGGTGGGACTATTTGAAAGGATGATGGGTGGTGACCATCTCTTTCAATTAAAAGAGACTTGTGGTAGAAGAAAAGAAAGTCGATAGCCAATGGAGGGGAATATAGAGATTCTCACATGTAACTACCTCGGGTCCTATGAAGAGGAGGAAGCAAGTTCAAACCAAAAGAAGTTAGAGGTTTGGAATCCAGTTATGGAAATAAGTATAATATGTTGAACCCAGATATTTGTGATTACTAACAATGATTTTATTTGTAATATCTATAAGTTAGGAACCAATATAATAGTTTTTAAGGTTGCTTGTAGTAGTCTGAAAATTCAAAGAACTAAACGATATATTTTAGCTTTCTTTTCTAACAAAACACACAAATTCATCAATTGATTCTTTATTTTTTTTCATCTTCTTGACATTATGACACATTTTCTTAACCCTTTTGTCTTAACTTATTCACAGGTAATAACTAAACACGCTACATATTTGTTTAATATCTTGATACTCACTAACAAATCTATTATTACAATTTTTCGTATATATTTAATAATTTCTTTCCCGAACACATTTAAGAAAGTAAAACCTTATTATTATTTTGTTTCGAATAATGTTTTAGTCTCTCGACTGAGTATGAGTATTTTTATCATTTTAGAAAATATCGGACGACATTTGTAATGATAATGATAGGAGGGGAAAACTGCTAAGAAGATCAAAATACAAGACGAAATAAGTCGAATTCAAAAATGGACCTAACTTTAAAATATGTACAAGTCAAGGGATCAAATTATTATTTAATTGTTCATATAATTAATTAGCCTATGACAAATTTACTTGTTTGACCTTAATTAATGGTGAGTGATTTATTATATTTAGGGTTATTTTCGTCCAAACATTATTTTTTGTCATGGTAAATTTACTTGTTTTGTCCTTAATTAAATAGTGGGTGATTTATTTGGTGAAGGGTTATTTTTGTCCATCTATTAATTTGTAAGAAACAACCTTGACTTTTATATGTAGAGAGAGAGAGAGATGAAGATGTCTGATACATATTACGAGCTCGAGGTTTAAGAAAGATAATTGGAATGTGCGCCGGTGCTTTGATTATACTATCTATTCTTGTCCGGTGGTTCAACAAAGGTTTGAGTGTGCGTTATTATGAATTACACCCATTAACAATGGCACTGCAGTTGTACTTGAATTTATTCTACCATTTTCTTTTCATTATCAAAAGAGAATTCGTAGTCTTTGTTGGTAAAAAGGTATATAACTCGCGTACATACGAATAAGTGCAAACCATTTTTTGTAAAGTTTATTGTAGTGATTATTTTTGAAAACATTTTTCTATTATTTTGATGTCTTTCGTAATTCTAATAATATTATGGATATTGGCTCAGCTCCATCCAGTTTCTCTTGGAGGTGATTTGTTAAACACACGTGATCCATATTTAGTCGTTGATTGCTTCAAAGACCTTTAATTGCCAATAGACTAAAGGTACGTACTTGTTCAAGTAGTATTTCTTTCTTCATTTTGTTGTGTGCTAGTCTCACGTGTTGCACATTATTTATAGGAGGGGAGAGGGAAATCCGACGTAACATCCACGGATACAAGTGAGAATGGACACTCCTGGCTCTGAAGTTGCTGTTGCAGTTGGGTCAAAGATCGGAGATTATTTGATTCGCCAAATTGGTGACCAATTAGGATATTTGATTCACTATAAAAACAACATTGAGAATTTGATGAAGCAAGTTGAGGAACTGAAGGACAAAAAAGATGGGTTACAGCCAATAATAAATGAGGCAGAAAACAATGGAGACATTATTTTAGCTGATGTTAAAAGATGGCTGGAAAGGGTAGATGAGCTCTATGCGAAAGCAACAAATTTTCATGAAGGTGAAGTTAAAAAAAACAATGGTTGTTTGAAAGGCTGGTGTCCGAATTTGAAGGCATGTTACACTTTAAGCAAGAAGGCTAAGAAGATGATAAATGAGGCTGCGGAACTCCAAAAAAGAGTTTTTAATATAATATCCACCCCTGCACCCCCGCTGCCTGTAGGAGTCACTTCCATGGGAGATTTCAGGAGTTTTGAATCTAGGAAAACTACTATAAAAGATATTGTTACCCTTTTGAAAGGTGACAAGGTCTCCATGATTGGTATATGTGGAATGGGAGGCGTCGGCAAGACAACCATGGTCAACGAAATTGCAAGAAGGGTAAGAGACGAAAAATTGTTTGATGGGATTGTGATGGCAGTAGTGTCCCAAAATCGGGATTCCATGAAGATACAAGATGAAATTACATATCATTTGGGTATGAAATTTGAGGAGAAAAGCAGCTTACCTATAAGAGCAGATCGCCTATGGAAAAAACTAACGGAAAGTAGTAAACGAAACCTTATAATTCTTGATGATACGTGGGAGAGTTTTGATTTGAAGGAAATAGGGATTCCTTATGGAGGTGAACACAAAAAATGCAAAATTGTGTTGACGTCAAGAAGTGAAAATGTGTGTAATGTGATGGGATGTGGAAAGATTTTCAAAATTGAAGTCTTGTCTGAAAAGGAAGCATGGAGTCTATTTAGGGAGATGGCTGGTGACTCCGTTGATGCTTCATATTTATATCTAACAGCTTCTAATGTTGTTAAAGAATGCGGAGGTTTGCCTATTTCACTAGTAACTGTTGGGAAGGCATTGAATGGAAAAAGCAAGGAAGAGTGGGATAATGCCCTTAATCAGTTGAGAAAGTCTATTGTTCCAGCAACCCTATCAGAAGTGGAGCCGAAGGTGTATCAGTCACTTCAGTTAAGTTATGATCATTTGCGAAGTAAGGAAGCACAGTTACTCTTTCTGCTTTGTTGTTTTTATCCAGAAGATTCAAATATCTCACTTGAAGATTTGGTTAGATATGGGGTGGGGTTGAGGTTGTTTGAAGACATTGAGTTACTAACACAAGCAAGGGACAGAGTCCTTGCATTGACTAGGGAACTTAAAAGTTGTTTTTTGTTGTTAGATGGCAACGAGAGATTCTATGTAAGATTGCATGATGTTGTGCGTGATGTTGGCATTACGATTGCACGTGCATCCAAATTCAATATGAAGATGATACATTATGGGGGGTGGCCAATGGTCAGAGATGATGCCTACAAGGATTGCAATGCTCTGTCAGTTGTATCAAACACTATACGTGATCTTCCTTCAGGGGGTTTGGATTGTCCAAACCTTCGGGTTCTACGATTGGCCTGTGGGAATCTTTCACTAGATGCCCCAAATAGTAGAAATGTATTTGGGGGCATGCCTAATCTCAGAGTTCTAGATATGCGGGAAATGGATGTACCATCGACTATTCGATTGTTGACGAACCTTCGAGCTTTATCCTTGGAAGACTGCAAATGGTTTGAGGATAAATGTGAACTTCATGAGGAGCTAGTGAATCTTGAAATTTTGAGCATAAAGTATAATACTACTATTAGTGAGCTGCCAAAGGATATTGGAAAGTTGACTAATCTAAGGCTTTTAGACATGAGGGGCTGTAGTAATTGGAAGATCCCACCTAGCGTCTTTTCATGCTTACGTCTGCTACAGGATCTGCACACAGGAGGTTGGAGGCCAGCTGAAGAAGGTGATGAAAGCGGAAATGCAAGCTTCGGTCAGCTTGAGTCGTTGTCTAATTTGACTTCTTTGGTGACTTGGGTCCCACACGCAAAGCTTCTGCCAAAAAGCCCTTTCCTTAAGAAGCTGAAAAGATATGTCATAGTAGTTGGTAAAAGACGGGAAAACTTCCAAATAGCTGATGAGAAGTTATTTGAATTAATACATAACTATTATAGTCGAAACTGTTTTCTAGAGAAGTCATTGTGGCTGGAAGCTAATTGTACCAAAGATACACCATTAGGAGCTGGGATTGATCACTTGTTAAAGCAGAGTACTGAAACTCTTACTTTGATAGGGGACGGTTTGAAGATTGTGTTAGATCAGCTATTTCCAGGAGGTTCCATACACTTGAGGGAATTAAATATCAAAGCTTGTCATGGAAGGGTGGAGTATCTTGTTGACACTGGCACAGCAGAGCTAGTCCCACCAAATATTGGTGTCTTTGCAAAGCTGGAGGAACTGATTCTACATGATTTGAGTCATCTAAAAGAAATATGTCATGGCCAACAACTTCCAGAAGGATCCTTTGGGTGTCTACAGAAGATGAACCTATCCAAATTACCTGCATTAACCCATTTGTGGGATTACCAGAACCAAAGCGTAACACTTAGCAACCTTCGATTTATTAGTGTGGTAAAGTGCAGGAGATTGAAATATCTATTTACTCTATCTGTGGCGAGAAGTTTAGTGAATCTTGAAAGTCTTGAAATTTACTGGAATTGGACGATGAAAGAAGTTATTTCTGACCAAGACCCCTCAGGAACTACTAAAACAGATGGGGTGGAACTAGCAGATATTCACATAATCAAGTTCCCCAAATTAATTAAAATATCACTTGTGGGATTAGACAACCTCACTTGTTTCTCTAAAGGGATGGACCAGATCAATCTTCCTCAATTGACCGACCTGAAAATAATGAGTCTACAGAAGCTCACATCTTTTTGTCTGAAAGGGAATTGTAATGTGGGTTTAGGGGACAACCACACAGTTCATTTACAATCTATGTTCAACCACAAGGTATGTTTCTCTGTATTTTAGCATCAGTAAAACATCACAATTTTTTTCACAAAAGTCCACTTTCAAAAATCAATGCATAAAAATGTCATTTTATTACTAGTGACTATTTTCCCGAAACAGAGAGAGTAATTGTTACGAGAAACGATACCTTTATTAAAATATTTATTAATATTTCACAAGTTTTTTTCTTGATTGCAAGTCCCATTATTTTTTCTTGATTGATAATCTAACGGTCTCTTTATTTAGTACTTGGCTAGTTGACTGTAACCCCTTCAGTATAAATGTAATACCTTTAAAATTTTGAAATTACATTAAATGTATTATTAGGATCTTTTGCATTATTCTTGTATTTAGAGGAAATCTTTAAAAAATTGAACAACCAATGGGGAAATTTCATAAAACAAATTACTAGGATCATAGTGTCTTCAATGGACTAATCTTGGGAATATTAGCACTTTTTATTTGAGAGGGACTATTCTCACTACTCTTTTTGCTTATCAACTACATCATTACATAATTACATGTTTGGACACTATTACCCTTTACATACTTGCTATTTGAAGTAAAGTATATGTTATATTTCTAAATTACTTTTTACCTTCTCAACAAACAAAAAAAGTTATTCTTTTTCTATTTTTATATTTTCCAAAATACTTTTTAATTCTCAACAAAAAAGGGTGATTACTAGTTCTTCATTTTTTTATTTTATATTTTTTTGTAATAAATATGTTTAATCAATTTTGCTTATGACTCGTGTCTCATGTTCCATTATCTTTTTATTTTTCATTTTTTACTTTTTTTTCATTGCTATGATGTGTTCCACAATAAGACAGACCATTTACATAGTTGGCACATGAATTTCAGGTTAAGCTGACAAACTTGAAGAATCTGCGACTCAATGGGTTGGATGACATGACAGAAATCTGGAGTGACCAACTTGATGGGGATTCCTTTCATGAATTAAAGAAGGTGCAAGTTGAGAAATGTAACAGAATCTCCACTGTTCTTCGGTGTAGTATGACACAGGACTTTCAAAATTTAGAGGAGCTGTATGTAGGGAGTTGCAAATTGGTAGAAGGAGTATTTGAGTATCGAGTGAGTGAGGAAGGTCATGCTGCGGTAGTTCTACTTCCTCGTTTGAAGAAGCTAGAATTATTTGGTCTGCCCAAGCTGACACAAATTTGGAAGAAACATATTAGAATGAACCACGTCTTCAGAGAATTAAGTTTCATATATATTAATGGATGTCATAGCATGAAACATGTATTTTCCACTTGTATTGCGAAAGCACTTGTGAAACTTGAGGAACTACACGTACACGACTGCGAAATGATGGAACAAATTATTGCACATGACCATCCAGAAGGAGAAACAAGTGAGCTTTCAGGAATGATGGAGTTCCAAAATTTGAGGTCACTTTCTCTAAGTCGCATGCCTAATTTGACGAGTGTATGCTCGGGACGGCTCTACATTCCTTCTTTGGTAAAGCTAGAATTGTGTCATTGTAGCAAATTGAAGTCATTTTCTTCATCATCATTTCTCAACTCAGAAATGAACAAACATCCCCTTTCTAGCGATCAGGTACCGTGTATTACTTGACAACTTGATTCCATTTGTGTTCATATCTCTTTACCTTTTAGAAATGAGTATCTGCAAATGCATATGAAATACTTTCATAACGAAGAAATTTAAATAGAAAGAGGAAAGGATGTGCAAAGCAGATAGAGCTCAAATAATTCAAGGAAATGCAACTCAAACCAAACCAAATAATAGCCTAACGTTTACCAATTGAGTTAGAGCTCGTTGGTAGGTCATATGATACCATCAAGTTTAATCATTTCTACACCTTGTGATGAATCTTGCTAAAATAATGAAAACATTTTTGGGTCACAGGTTACATTTCCTATATTGGAAGAATTGTGCACCAATGATTTGCCCAACTTGGTGGAGTTATGCTATAATAGCCAAATTCCAACTGGGAGCTTCCAAAAAGTACGAGTCCTCATGGTGTTCGAATGTGACAAATCGGTGATCATTCCATCACATTTGCTCAAAGTATTTTCAAGTCTGGAAGAATTAAAGGTATGGAAATGTGATTCAATGGAAGAGTTGTTTGATTCCAAGGGAGTGAGCATTGAGGAAGGGTACCATGCAACTCTCATTGAAACTTTAAAAAGTATAAGAGTTGAAAAGTGTGGTCAAATAAGAAATCTATTCCCCTCTTCCATTGCCCGAGGTCTAGTGCATCTTCAACAACTTGAAGTACTATCCTGCCCAATGATAGAAGAAATTTTCATGGAGAAGGTAGACGAGGATGGAGGAGAAGATAAAATTATTTTTCCTGCATTGGAAATACTACGACTTGTATTGTTGCCGCTGAAGAGATTTTGCAATGTCCATTATACCATAGAACTACCGGTATTAAAAGACGTGTGTATCTCTTATTGCTCTAAAATGATGACATTCTCTTCAAGTTTTGTAAGGACGCCGAAGCTAGACGGTGTAAAATTTTCTCAATGGACAGAGAAGATCATTTGGATGGGGGATCTTAACAAAACCATAGAAAAGGTATGCTTTTATTCCTTGGGGAAATCAAACAGTAGTTCAAGTTAGTTCCTTTTATTTTCTTATAATCCACTCTGTTGCATGTTGTAAAAGAAACAGAGTATTATGCAAAATTGGTAAAGCTGTTCCTCATAGTTGCTTAATTTCTACAAGCATATTAATCTTTATATAATTACCTTTGTTTTAGATGGCACTCTCCAATTTCATCTTCCTTCAATGCATATGCATATCATTCTTCTCTTCTTTATCTTCATTTTGGCATATTACCCTACATCAAGTTTTAATCTTATTCTGTGCAACCCCAACCCTTCAAAATGTTTTAATCGAAAATCCCACTCGCACACACATATATCTCTATAAATAAATACGAAATGTATATTTGGCCATTTCTCTTAGTTGGAAGATCTAGTAGATGATGCAACTCTCAGAGACATACCTGCACTTGACATATAACATGGTCATATTAACTAGGTTACAGTTTATGTACAATATCCTTTTTCTGCTCAGCCAATGACTTCATTCTTCTTTTCTTTTCTTTTTTTTACATAGCGTAAATTTCTATAAGAGTGAGAAGCACATTGACACAAGAGCTCAATTAACAACAAGGTCAGAAAATTCAGTAGCTACGTCTATTGCAGGTTAGTATGACTAAATATCATTATCTATCGATCAATCTACACAACATATATTAGCACGATCCTCATTTACATCATCAATTTTCAGGGACAAGTGTTTCAAGCTTTCCTAGGATTATGGGTGGACTGAAGCATGGACCGTGAGAGGAATGAGGAGAAGAAACAAATGACTAGATACAACTAAAAGACTTTGTAAATTTGATATCTCCCATGGTGAGGAGAGAATATAAACAAACCATGAATGTTTATTTAAGTCTACTTATGTATTACTATGTAGATTGAGTTTCTCTAAAAATTTACATATTGTGTAAGTTTCACTTCATATATTTGTGTTGTGCACACTAAGGGCATAACCAAGTGAAAAAGGGGATCAAATGCCCTATTATTTATTTTAACTTTCTTCGCAATTCCCTCTTCGAAATATATACTCCCTCCTTTCCAAAAAGTGTCGTATTTGACAATATTAAGATTTGAAGCTTTAATTTGGAAGGCTACTTTTTTTGGGACAAACTAAAGTGGAAAGTATGAACCTTTTTTTTTAATTTTGAAAGGAGCTTTATAACTCTAAAAATTTACAATAAAGAGACACAATCAGTTGAAAAGTAATGAGAATGAGTCATATATTTTCAAGCCTTGGGATGCTCATGCTCTTCAAGAATTTTGAAAAAGAAATACCACTCCAACCAACACCCTAACTTTCCTCTCGTTCCACCATTCAGCCACAAGATCCTTATACCCGGATGGACGAGCCACATGCTCTTAAAATCGAAGTAAAAATGCAGGCGGGCTAGACTGTAGGGAAATCAGGAAACAAACAAAGAGAATCCTTGGGAAACAATCTAGACCTAACCAAGAAAGGCATCCTCCCAATCATATTGATGAAGAAGAAATCTGTCAATTGTCAAATATACCTAAGGCTATTCTCCATGAACAACCTAGCCTTAGTTTTAATCAACTTTTTAATCTTTTGATAGGAAAAGAAAATTATATCAACAAAGAGAATACAATGTAAAGTCTAAGAACAAAACCCCAACTACAGAGAAGGTGGAAAAGAAAGACAGCAAGAGGTATGGAAAAAACTATAAAAGAACCTCCCCCACGCCCTAAAAATGACTGTGAGCATAGAATTTAATGGAAATGGAACCGAAGCAATAGAGTGTCAATAAAAATTTATATTATGGAAAATACAACATAAACCCCCACACACACCCAAACACATGAATCCGGAAAAACAAAGAAACATTACGAGATACCATAGAATTTCTGTTTAAACCCCAAATTTTTTGGAGAAATATAGAAAAAATCACAACAAAATCGGAAAGGTGCATATGGTAATAAGCCCTGATGATAACAAAACCAAAACCAAAGAAGACGTCTGAGATATAGAATGGTTAATTTAACTTACTGTGATCTTCTTCCGGTATGTCATTCTACCGAGGAAAATGTGATATTCTCCATTGACCCGAGATTATTTTACAATCGACCTATTTTCCTAATTGTTGCCAAAAATCGAAAAGAAGGAAAATATTTTTCAAAAATAATTGTCTGTGAAACATTTTATTCTTCAGCACTACGATATAGACAAAAAATGATTTGTACATAATTGAGCCATGTCTTACCAATGAAAAATAGAAGCATAATGCTTACATCACCAACAAAGTTAATTTAACATTGTAATCAGTTCTCTATGGAAGAAAATTTATATAAATGCACAAAAATACCCAGAAAGGAAAATGAAATGGATTTGATAGATCTAGAAAGGCCATACACACCCATAGACACTCTTCTATTTCTTCTGAAAGGCCTCAATTTGTAGAAGTGCCTGCCAAAATTGATGAACAACATAGTCAGATCATGTATGATAGGCGAGAGTAAGTATGACGCAATAAAATTGGAGCCAAGTACGAGAACTACTCAACGAGTACTTGTCACCCATTATACAAGGGGTTCCAAGTTTAAATCGGTACAACTGGAAGCGTAAACACAGAGAGAGAGAGAGAGAGAGAGAGAGAGAGAGAGAGACCTCAAATGCAATATGTTTAATCAATTTTCTTATGACTCGTGTCTCCTATTCCATTATCAAAAAAATTATATAATTAAGGCATTCGACCACCAAATTTTAGAAAATATTGGATATTTTATCATCACCACAAAATATTTAATTTAAGTCAAAGAATATTACTTTTTAAAATCAATTCAATAATAGCAATATGTAGGCATTCTTTTGAATATTAGATTTAATCAAGGATAATATAATTTTTTGGTCCCTGAACTATATCAATATTATGCGTTTGGTCCTTGTATTTTTTTTGAAATGTATTTGGTCCTTAAAGTAGGTTTTTACTAAGAAATTACCCCTCACGGGGTTACCGTCAAGTTTGCCGTCAAATTTTTTATGAAATTCCAAATTTACCCTTACTAATGTTAGTGGTTCAAAATTAAATTTAAAAAAAAAGAAAAAAAGAAAGGAAAAGGCAATCGGTCCAAAATTAAAAAAAGAAAAAGAAAAAGGCAATCCGGTCCATATGCATCTCAATCTCCATCTCCATCTCCATAAATGGACTCCATAGCTAGTAACTCATCCTCCTGCAACTGATCATTGATTCGCAGTACCTCCTCCTCCAGCTCGGGTTCTTCTCCACTCAACAAGTTCTTCCAATGCTTCAAATCATCAACCCTCCTTTGAATCGGAGAACCTTCATTCTCTCACCCTCCAAATCCTTCTTTATCTCTTCTTCACTGCCAAAATTATTTACTTCACTACAGCTTGATTCATTCATTCCAATTATGCCTCCTTTTGATACATAACAATCACTAGAATTCTCCCCTTCTTCCTTTTCACACCTTTCTTGGTAAGAACCCGATGAACCCACCTCAGATTTCTTAACAAATTGAGTTTTGACGACATAGGTACCCCCGTTTCTTGAACCCCACCTGGGTTTTCGGCGAATACGAAGGAGTTTGGGGGAGCTAGTGTTTGGGATCAAGTGTGAGATGTTTACAGAGGGTTGGAGGTTTTGGTGAGAAGTAGAAGGGGATTTTTCTTCGTGTTGTTCAAGGTTGGTTGCTGCTCAGAACTTGAGTCTTACCTCGAGGTGTGACTCTGAGTCGACTCGACTCACTCGTTCTTATTGAAGCTTATCCCGCAAGCTCAAGCGCGTGAGTAGTATAATTTGTGTCCTCGGCTTGAAATTCTGATTCCGATGACAATTGAATCCATTATTGGTGCTTCGATGAAGACAAATGTATCGTTAAGGCGGCGAATCACGTTGGTCTCGGCGACATTATCGGTTTTTCTACTACTGATGATTGCGGTTGTTAGAGGTGTTTGTTCATCGGACTTGCCATTCTCTCTCTATATTGGTGCTTCGAAAAAGGTTTTTTTAAAGATCGATGCATATATATGCACTGACCATTGGGTTATGGCCGAAGATTGAGAACAAGGCGGTGGTATCGGGGTTAGAGAAAGAAAGAGAAAAGAGGAGAGATAAAGTGTGGAGATGGTGTGATACTTCTTCTTTGAACCGATTGACTTTTCTTTTTTTCTTTTTCTTTTTTTTAATTTTGAACCACTAACATTAGTAAAGGTAAATTTGGAATTCCATAAAAAATTTGACGACAAAACTGACGGTAACCCCATCAGGGATTAATCACTTAACAAAAACCTAATTTAAGGACCAAACACATTACAAAAAAAAAAAAAGTACAGGGACCAAAAAATTATATTATCCTTTAATCAACTCAAGAATTAAAATGTTATATTATTTGTATAGGTCAACAAAGATTTTAAAATTTTACGATATTATTTCACACTATAATTTTACTATGTGGTGGTCTCCTGTAAGACGATCTTACGGATCCCTATCCGTAAGACAGATCTATCCAGTTTAAATGGGGCAAAATTCAAAAATCTCAATGCAACCCCTTAGTTTTTGAAAAATTACAGCGCCACCCCTCATCTTTATATATGAAGAGTGTCACTTTATAATATAAAATGTGTCACTTTTGGTCTTAGAAGTGTCACTTTGCATTTTTAATGAAAATTATAAATTTTTCCTAAAAAAGTGTTACTTTTTGGGCTTAAATGTGTCACTTTTAGTCTTCAATGTGTTACTTTCACTTTGAAAATTGTCTCATTTTTTTTATAAATAAAAATCATTACGTTTAACGTTAAAGTGTTATTTTTTAACATTAAAAGTGTCACTTTTTATCATTAAATGTGTTACTTTTGACCGTACTTAAGTGTCATTTTACCTTATAAATAAAAATCGTCGTTATTGACCTTAAAAGTGTCACTTTTTAACATTGAAAATGTCACATTTTAGTATTATATGTGTCACTTTTAGCAGTTAACATTAGTTTTAAAGTAACATTTTTTTGTATTAAATTTATCACTTTTTTAGTATTAAGAGTGTCACTTTTTAGTATTAAGAGTGTCACTTTTTAGTATTAAATGTGTCACTTTTTAGTATTAAATGTGTCACTTTTTAGTATTAAGAGTGTCACTTTTTAGCATTAAGAATATTAGTTTGAATTTTAATGAGAATTATAATAAATTTCCTTTTATAGTGTCACTTTCAACCTTAAAATGTGTCACTTTTGTCTTTTCAATGTGTCACGTTTGGCTTTAAACGTGTCATTTAGTATTTCGTTAAAGTCCATTAAGGTCCGTCAAGTATTAAATGTGTCACTTTTTAGTATTAAAAATGTCAATTTTTAGTATTAAGAGTGTCACTTTTTAGTATTAAATGTGTCTGTTGATACTTTTGCATTTAGATTTATATTTGCTCATACATTACACTAGTTTAATACATCAGTGGCTAATTGGGCTGCGTATCGATTAGCGTGGCAACTGTGTATAGAACTTTGCCAAGTATAGCTTTTATAGGACTTCAACAGGTTCAGCGGAAGACCTCTTCAAAGTTTCACTGGAAGACCTGCTTCAACATACAACGGCAGACCTTGTCTACACTCGGTCAATCATGACGTGTCCAGTCAAGCAATTTTCAATGGATCAATTTAAGTTTATCTTTGTCATAGTTTGAATTTAAATTGGGACATTCCCTGACATCTCGAACCGAAAGCGAAGCCTTTCCAGCAGAAGACTTTCGCAGACCGAATGAAAGTAGGAAAGCGATCGTCACCTACCGTCTTGCCAGCAACTCTCACAGATCTGACATCCAGATTGCCCAACTTCCAGTCTCTGTAAAAAGATCTTTATACTCATTCCCTGCTCGATATCTGTGAAGACGAAATTCTTGATTGACAGCTCCATGCATTTAATGCACCCAACCTAATAGAGTTGTTAAGTCTTCGTCTTCTCCAACGGATCTCCAGAATGCTCCTACTATAAATGCTGCCATTAAAGACTGAAGAAAGACACTTGACAAATTGCTCTGAAAATCTACAACAACTCTAAGTCTTAATACTCAGTGCATTCAAGAGATCCTCAATAGATCAAGAAGTCCTCGTCAATAACAAGAAGCTGTGCATCAACACTTATTGTTTTACTTCTTGTTGTTTTCATTCAATAGCTATTCTTCTGCACGAATTAAATATACTATTTACACAGATATTTAATTCCTTAACCCCCAAACACAAGTCAATATTTTGTACACGATCCATTGGGAATATTCTTTGTAATAGATCTAGTGGAAAACATAGTGCACTATTTAAATCCAAGGTTGACTGCCTTGGTGGTGGACGTAGCACTCTTTATAGTGTGAACCATCCCAAAATAGTTGTGTTAATTCCTTTACTGTTTGTCTGCTTATTTATCTGCTTATTACTTTATTTATCTTTACCCTTTACAGCAAACTTAAGTAACCTGTTAAGGTCTACTTAGTAGTCCTTATCGGCAGATTCTGAACCGCAGTTTCATTGAAAGACTTCCGCTAAAACTTCAATCTTTTCAATAGATTGAAAGTACTTTTCAAAGAACTTACTTACAATTTTTTAAGTGTATAATAAGCTATTCAACCCCCCCCCCTTCTAGCTTATTATTGTGCCCGTTGGAACCCACAATTGGTATTAGAGCCTTACTCTTTGAAAACTAGTTTTTCCAAGATTAAACTCTTGATAGATTCAATCCAATGGCACAAACACACTACATGCTGCCTACATCAAATGCTAACCACGTCCCAATATTGGACGGGCCATTTCGATGTTTGAAGGATAAGGTAACGCTTTTTGAACTCAATTGACAACAGATTATGGAAGTGTGTTATTGCAGACAACATGTACCAATGAAGGCCAACCTTCTAGCTCTCCATCGGGAATCCTGCTAAGTTCCAAAAGAAGAATCGAATGGACAGAGATCTATTTAAACCGGGTAGAGCTTGATAGTAAAGCAATCAATATCATTACTAGCTCTCTAGACACAAGCACATACCAGCAAGTGATCCGATGCACAACTGCAAAAGAGATGTGGGAAGCTCTTGTGGAATACTTGGAAGAAGACCAAGACACAAGAGATAACAGAAAATACACATATATCCAGCAGTTTGACTCATTCAAAAGGATCCAAAGGAAACGAGACAAGCATACGATCGCTTCGGTGAGGTAATTAATAGTCGCTTTTCTCTTGGTAAAACCTATGAAAAAGGAAATGAACATGAGGTTTTAGAGGCTCTCAGGTAGCTTATGGCATATTGACCACTTCTTGAAAGAATCCAAAAACTTAAGCGAGATGACTCTCCGTCGTCTCTACAAGTTTGAAGGTTTATGAGCTCGAAGTAAATCAAGCTCTAGAGCGGGACAAACATTCGAGCGTGTCGCTTGCGTGGTCCAAGAAGAAACATTGTGAAAACAAACCTTCCACTTTCCTCGGTGAAAGCGATTTTCTCTCGGATGAACAATTTGCTATGTTTGTAAAACGTTTTCAAAATTTGTAAAATATGGAAGGAAGAACACACACCAATGACCTTTTTAGAAAGGCTGGTGAAAGCTAAATCTAAAGAAGAGCTTGTGTGTTACAATTGTAGAAAACACAGCCACTTTGCCTCCAAATGTCCAAAGCCAAAATTTGAAGCATACCGAAGACCTACTTATAAACAATTTCAAAAACAAAAGGTATGTTGGTGAAGACATAGAAGACAAACAGGTTGCTACATGGTTTGAGCTGATTCAGAGGAAGAGGATGATTGTGAGCAAGCTAACATATCTTAATAGCTCATGACTCA
>CM028380.1:121730289-121790190 GCA_013146195.2 Codonopsis lanceolata
GAAGCTAAAAATCTACCCACCACCGAGGCATCCATCATCCTACTAAAAGCTTCCATAACAATGATTTAGCACTAACGGTGATAAAGGATCCTCGTGCGTGCCTCTCGAGCTTCCAAAAATCATGTTCCCTATTAATTAAGACCGAGAACTTCACCGTTGAGATACGTAACCAAATCCAATCCCTCCACCACTTACCGAAGTCTATTCTCTTCATCGCTATGTCATAAGCCATTTCAATATCCAATTACACAAAGAACCATTCTACCCACTCCTAATTCTCGAGTCCACTACCTCGCTTGCAATCAAAACCGCCTAAGTGATTTGACGTCCGCCCACAAAAAGCATGCAGGACTCTTGATATATTTTTATCTAAAACTTTCTTCAATCGATTGATAGAACTTATGCAATGATCTTTTTGATAATGGTAAATGTATATAATATCGAGCTGCCAAAACAGTGACGCTGGCCCTATATACAAAGAAGAAAAAGGCAAAAGACTAACTATTGTAAGGAAAGTTCTATACAAAATCTACAAAAGAGGAAGACGGGGAGAATGTAAGTGCCCGACCCACATCACCACACAAACAAGAGATGAAGCAGAGCACTCTTCAAATTTGAAATAGGTCCTTCCTCATTATCAAAAGCTCCGATTTCTTTCCTTCCATATTGTCCACCACACCCCTAATCTGTTTAGGCGACTTCTCACAAAAGATTTCTTTCCTTCCTACGCCAAAAATACCTCCAGCTCCACAAAGAAATCTGAGGTCTCCTGGAGTACCCACTCCACTTTCAACAAGCGGAACAAAAGGTTCCACAAATCCCTAACCACCTGGCAACAAAACCAAGTGATTTACACTCTCCTAACTCTCCTTGCATAAGAAGCATCCTGTTAACATATATGATCCCTCTTTTCCTCAAAGTTATCCCCTGTTAGAATAGCCTCGCTCGCCACTTCCCATGCAAAAAGGCTACGCGACTTGAGCTACCGCCTTCCACACCGACTTCCATGGAAAAGATGACCGATCTCTATTTGACATTTGGCATAATAACCTTTCACCGAGAATTTGCGCATGCAGCCGACCCTCTCCAAACCACCCTATCGACTCGCCACCAACTTTTTGGCGTAAAGGAGCTCAAAGAATCTAGTCACCGAATCCATCTCCCAATCCCGAAAATTTCTTCTAAGCGTCGGGTTCCCAGATACTCGACCTCCCTCTAAAGAGAGCATCGAGCCGATCAAACTATTCCTTTCCCACAGACAAGGAGAAGAGCTCGAAATGATCCGATAACACCTCGTCTCCACACCATAAGTCATTCCAAAATTCCACCTTCGCCCCCCACCCATCTCGAATGAAATATTCCTACCAAAAGCATTCCATCCTTTACTAATACCTTTCCAAACTCTTGCCCAAAAGCTTCATAGACCTCCGTGATGAAACCACAAATGATTCCCTAAGCCATATTTACTCTCCACCACTTTCCTCCATAAGGCCCCCTTATCTACCAAGTACCTCCACAACCACTTCCTGCAGGCTTCATTAAACAATTTGAGATTTTTCACTCCTAAGCCCCCTTTCCCCAAATCGAGCAAACTATGTCCCAATTAACAAGATGAAGTTTCCAGACCGAAGACCAACCATCCCATAAAATCCCTTTCCAGCCTTCTCTAATCTATTACGAACCGAAGTTTGGATTACGAAGAGTGACGTAAAATACGTAGGAAAATTCGAGAGAGTATTTTTCACCAACACCAATCTCCCCCTTTCGACAAATATTGCTTCTTCCAAATTCCGCCAAACGACGTCGAATCTAGCAACCACCGAAGTTCCATACATTCTTGTTCTTATACGTGGCTCGATAAGCAAACCAAGGTACACCTGACGAAGATAGGCAACCTTGCATCCAAAAAAAGAAGCCAAAGCGTTAACATCCCGAACATCGCCCGGCTGGAATGATATCACTTTGGAAATATTGATCGCAACCTAAGCGCTTAAAAGAAAAGCAAAGACCATCCTAAGATATCCCACTGAGATCGCCTCCGCACCGCAAAAATACTAGAGTGTAAATGCGTCTCGAAAGAGGAGATGAGACACCAAAGTCCCCTAGAGTTTTCCCCACCCACTTTGAACCCACCGTAGCCACCCAAAGTAGCTTTCTCTAGAAGTCGCTAAGGGCCTCCATGACTATGATGAACAAAAAAGGGAGAGGATCTCCTTGTCTCAAACCCCTCGAGCTCGGAAAAACCTGCGAATTTCCATTGACCAACACCGAGAACCTAGTGAAGATATGAAATCGATCCATCTTCTCCACTTGAAACGAAACCCATAATTTCCATAAGGTGTAACAAAAAATCCCAATTTACATGATCATATGCCTTTTCTATATCCACTTGCAAAGAAGCCCGAAACGCCACTTTTTAATCTAGCATCCACAATTTCATTGGCAATCAAAGATGCATCAAGAATTTGCCTTTCCATGACAAAAGCATGCTTTGGAATCGGAGATGATCTTGCCCAACACCTTCCTCAACCTCTGAGACATCACCTTGGAGATGAGCTTGTATACCCCGCCAACTAGACTGATAGGCCTGAAGTCCTTGACGTCACTGGCTCATTTTTTCTCAGGAATCAACACAATAAAGGTAGAGTTCAGACTCTTCTCAAACCGAAAGTTATCGTGGAAATGATTAAAAACCTTTAGAATGTCGTGTTTCACTACTTCCCAAAGAATGCTTTGAAAAAGGCCAAGGAGAAACCATTTGGCCCGGGCTTTATCTCCACTCAAGCTACGCAAAGCCGCCACTACTTCCTCCTCCGAAAAAGCCTGCTGCACCATCCGCATCTGTGAGCTTAGAGATTTGAAGCCGACACCGCCCAAATCAGCTCTCCATTCACTGTCCTCGCTGCATTCGATAGAACTCCACAATGCCTTTCTTTACCTCTACAGGATCTTGCAAAGTTATACCATCTATGGTGACCTTATGGATCTGGTTTGCTGCATGATGAACACTCGCCATACGTTGAAAAAATTTAGTATTTCCTCCGCTCCAATTCGTTTCGGGATCAAAGCAATAAAAGAGGCATTTAGATTCTTCTCAAGCCGTTTGTGTTCAAAAAAGAAGTGGAAAATAACCATCAACTCATCCTTAACCTCAGCCCAACAAAGTTGGTAAAAAGTCATAAGAAACCCATCTGGGCTCGAGCTTTATCCTTTCTTAGCCCACGAAGTGCAGACCACACTTTAAAGCCAATTGTCTATTGTAGCAAGGGTTGTGCCACGTCACTCTAGGTAAATTGCCACGTAATTACCTGGTTTTCCCCAAACTAAGAGTCTAAGACCTACCGTTCGGGAACGTACTGGATTCGGGAGATAGCCCATAAGGAGGTTGAGGTGGAGCACTTTAGCCTAAGGGTAATGACAACCAGATCTGTACGGTCGCACCTTGGCCCTATTAATAGTCTCCACAAGTAAGCTGGTCGGAAGGTCAAAATGCTCCGTCAGGAGGATTTCTTGCCTGACCCTGTGAGATCGAGCTAGCCCCAGAGCTCGGATCTCCTATCGTTAGGGTTCCAAGGAATTAACTCTATGCCTTTGAATTATGGAACGTCGCCCTGAACCTATTTCATCTGTCATGGGGCATCTCCTTTCTTTGTCAAAATACTCCTTCTCAGTTGGTCGACCTGAACCTATCAAGGGATGTGTATTGGTTGGACGTTGTGGAGAGAAAGGAACCGTAAGGCTTTTGAGAATGTCGAGTTGCCCATTTCCAAATTAATGGAGTCCCTGCTTCACACATTATTCTTTTGGAGTAAAGACTTTTTTCATCGCCCAATTCTTTTGTAAAGTTTTTGGACAACCTTGTTAAAGTCCAGTATGCTTTTGTGGTTTCCCTCATATTTTTTTTACATATGATGCGCCACCTGTTTTGGTGCTTGTTTTAATACTTATAAAAAAAATAAAAAATATATATGCCTAACGTAAAGGGCAACAACTTACTACTAGAACTTACATCCTTGAGGGATGACCTAACTTAGGGCACTATCGGGTAATATGCTCTAAGTGCATTGGAAAGCCTAGGGTCCCTGAACCCTCAAGAGGCCAAGCCGGATTTTGGAAACCTCGGGGTTATTGGTTTGACAGCTGAAGTCAAGAGAAAGTCGCACCCATTGTACACGTGTGATATCGCGCAAGTACACCGAATGTGACTTGATTACCGAGAGAGAAAGAGATGATTGTGCTCTCAGCTACATGACACTTGTCTTATGATCGTTGGATGGTCAATAGGACGATGATACCTAGCAAGGAATCTTGGTATATTCCCCGTGTCATCCCATATTCACAAACATCATTTTAGTGAGAAAAAATTAGTGAGCACTCTAGAGAGAGAACTCTTTATTATCAGCCTTTGCCCTCTTTCTCTTCGCCTAATCGGTCTTGACTTCCACCCCGACCTTTACTCTTTGAGGTTTTTGATATAGACATGTGATGTCTAACACTTTCACCTAGCACACATCACACCCTTCGGGACGCTCACAATCTACATCTATAATACCCATTTTAATTGCAAGATAGAAAAAGAAATGGGTCGCATTGATTTGAGACCCCTATACAATATTTGAGGATATTAAAGGAAAATCAGATGTAGCCAAATACTTTTTAAAACCTGTGCCAAGTCAATAGGTGACTCTTAGAGGGAGTACTTGACTAAATAGGGGCTCCCATTGTGGATCAGGAGCAGTATAATTTTCTATGGTTTGGGAACAGGGGAATCCCTTGTCAGCTAGCCATGCCAACATGTAGTGTATTGAGTTTGTCATTAATATTTACTTCATGGAAGGCTGTTTAATTTACCAATTCACTCAAAAATTTGGTTATTTACGTCAAACCAATAAACCATGATATTTTCAGAAAAAAAAAAGAATGATACACACACACACACAAACTCACACATTTTAGGTGTGTCTGCATGTTTGAGTTGTTGTTTTAGTAGAAATGTCTATCTCAAACTTGTGCCATGTCCCCAAGTTATAGATAACTTTCAAGTTTTATGGGGTTTTCGGCAACCAAATGAGAGTTGATCAAATAATGTTTTCTTACTGATTATCTTGATTCAGAGTTTGATTTTGGTGATGCAGAGACTAGTAGTTTAAGGCTGACCGAGTTCCTGGTTGCATCATGGTGTTTGTGTTGTAAGGTACTAGAGTAATGGAGGCTAAAGTTTCACAGAGCTTACAATTGTCGAGATGGACTTGCTCGAAGAAGACTGTGATGATGCCAAGCCATTCCCTGGATTTTTCGCCAAGGGTTAGGGAAAAGCAGAGGCTTTGGGTGCCCATCCCATGTCATTTCCATCCTATAAAGACCACGACTTGGCACAGACCAGTGGAATTGAAGGTTTCGTGCACTCAAATGTTTCCAGGTAAAAGTCCCTTCTTTGGTAAAATGTGGATTTTTTTCTTTCCTATCGGCAGAATTTTGGTAGTGTATGTTAAATCTCATAGTTTTATGACATAAAAGACATAAGATTTACTACTGTAGGACACAAATTTGATCTGCATTTCCTTTAGTTAACTATTAGTTATGGCGTTCATATCATTTACTTGAAGGTCTGATGCTACATGCTGTGTATTGTAGTTAATTTTTGTGATGGTGTACTTGTAAGGTATATAATTCATACATTGATATACACCATTTTTGCTGATGAAAGAAGAAAAGAAAATATCCCTCCGTCCTGAATTCGAGGTACCATTTAAATTATTGCAAAATGTTGAAAATGGTTGAAAATCCATTAAACTTTTTCCAATACCCATGTCATTGTGCGGCTACCATTTTAACTTGTAACTGATTCATGGTTATTCTTTTCCACACATCCTTGGGGTCGTTTGCTGATTCTTGTTTGAGTAGTATTTCCCGAAAGATATATCTGCCATGGTGGTGAAACAAACTATGCTTTTTTTTTTTGAACTGAAAAAAAAAGGTGTCTATAACTAAAGTATATAAAAACATGCATTGTTTATACCCTGTTTAAACTAGCAGGTCCCCCCCCCGCCCCCAAAAAAAAATGTAGTTATGGCTATCTCATACTAATTTGTATTTGTGTTTGGCGGTTTTCTCGTTATATCATGAGCCATGTTATGCTTCTTCTCTTTCTTCATATGAGACCCTCTTGAAGCCTTGGCCGTGGATGTGTTTCTTTGGCTTCACATGACAGGGCTTTGATTATGCCCAAAATTAAGGTGATATCACTTAAACTTCTCTACTGCATGGCAGTCAATTCTCAATAATTGACAATGTGCCTATTTCTATGTTCTTAATAAGAAGTGGCTCGTATATGAATAAAGAAGTAGGCTTGGTATAGGCTTTAACACTTAAGTCCGAAATTTAATGTTTAACAACTGACATTTCAGATATAAATTAATTACTTAGGAACCAATCTTGTTCCTTAGTGTTAGCTTGATAAGCATTGTTGCCCCTGTCTCTAACGGCTTAAGCTTTTAGATGAGATGGTAATTTAAAATTGGTGTCACATGGTTTTGCAATATCTTGGGTTCAGGTCACCTTGCTTGTTTTTATTCACTGCAATGTTGTGAGTCACATGTTGGCACCCTGATTTGTTTGTGATGCCCTTAGTGAGACACCTTGTGTTGCAAATAATCATTTCAATCCTCACACACACACACACACACACAAAGTATTTCATCCCTCACCATATCCTGGGTTGCTTCGAAAATGAGCTTGTCTTGAGATATTTTTATTTCTGCTGCGAAGTTCAGTTTTTAGTTTCTCCTAGCATGGAGTTATACACATGTGCACTGACGTTTGTTTTGTACAAAAATGTGTATGAGACGATCTTTCTATTAAGTGGAAGTATTACAGACTTCATTAGTGGTCTTCCACTAATCATTAATGGTCTTCCACTACTCTATACTTTTTCCATCTCCGAAGACTAGCAATAATTAGAGAATATATATTCTATGAATCCCCTAGGCCTGTCATAGATAGACTGTCTTTGATGGGCCTGGGGAGGTAGATTTGTTGAGGTGCGTGGAAGCTGGTCATGGCCTCCACCTTACAGCCAAACCAAAATAAAAAGTAAAAAAAATTGCGTAAATTTATTAAAAAGAAAAACATTCCTATTCTTGTTCAAATCAAATTTATCCAAAAGAAGAAAAGGTGTCCTTGTGGAATTGACGGTTTAATGTTATCACTCATTAAATGTTATCACTCATTATTATCAAAAAAAAAAAAAGTTATCACTCATTAAAAGCCTAAAACTAGGAGTTGAAGCCCACCCCACCTATACCTCCTCATCATCGAAGGAAAAAGAATGAAGATAAATATTTCCTGTTGAGGAGATAATATCAAGCCTTCTTTACAACTAGACTAAGAAGCACTCATGTTGACACCTATGATGTATAATGATACGATACTCTCACATGCTGACACAAGATTTTCCTAGAAAAAGTAGGACACGGTATGCAGGAAAAGTTACCGTATAGCTTATATAAACCTACTTGTATATGGCAAGGGCACTTAAGCAAAGACCTTGATGTCCTTGGTTCCAATCCCCATACCAATAAGGAATCACACTTACCTATCAAAAAAAAAAAAGAAGCCTACATGTATATGAAGAAATATTGAAGGGAATTAGGTTAACTTCTCACTATTGTGACAGTGAGTATTTACACAGGGAATGGATCAATTAGTTTCCTAAAATCAAGGCCTAATGAAATCGTAATCTTCTAACTAAGGAGATACAAAAGAAGTTACACATGTCCTAAACAACATGAATATTCTCAATCAAATTCCTGATTTCAAGCACATCATTCACACAGACCATCAATCAAGGAGATGAATCAATCACCGACAAATCTATCTCAAACTTCCAACACTCCCCCTCAAGCTGGTGAACAAAGATTCTGCATTCCCCGTTTGCTTATATTTGTTTGAAATGCATCCCTGTTAAGTCCCTTTGTAAGAACATCTACGAGCTGACTGTGCGTATATGTAGTACAAATGAGACCACTCTCTAGTTTCTCTTTGATGAAGTGTCGGTCTATCTCAACTTGCTACGTTCTATCATGCTGCACCAGGTCATGTGCAATACTTATGGCTGCTTGGTTATCACAATATCGCTTCATAGGCTTGATCCATTGAATGTGTAAATCTTCTAAGATGATTTTCACCCATAATAGCTCACAAATTCCTGCAGTCATGGCTCAAAACTCAGCTTCTGCGCTTGACTGTGCTACCACACTTTGTTTCTTGCTTGTCCACGATACTAGGTTACCACCGACGAACGTGCAATATCTAGCGGTGGACCTTCTGTTCACTTGTGAACCAGCATCTGTATACACCAAAATACCAACATCCTGCATCTTCATCTTGGTAAATAGTTGATCTTTGAGACAAATGTAGGATCCGATGAACAACTTGTAAATGTACTTCCTTAGGATCATGCATGAATTGACTCACACCACTTACGACATAGGCAATGTCCGGTCGAGTCTGTGAAAGATATATCAAACGTCCCACCAGCCTTTGATACTGTTGTTTGTCAACTACAGGACTTCCAGTAGCTTGTTTCTCCAAGGCGATGAATCTGCTCAATAGCCAATAGGTGTAGTGACTGGTTTACAAGCTGTCATGCCAACGTCTTGGAGAAGATCTGTTATGTATTTTTGCTGCGAGATGAAGATACCCTCTTTAGACTGAGCAACTTCTATGCCTAGAAAATACTTCAACAGTCCAAGATCTTTAATCTCAAATTCACAAGCTAGTTTTTCTTTTAGTGATGCGTTTTCCTTTTCATCATTTCCTGTCACAATGATATCATCCATATATACTAGGAGTGCTGTCACTCCCCCTCCCCCTTGAACCAGAGTGTTTAATGAAAAGGGTATGATCTCCCTAACTTTGTTTATAGCCCCAGGAGTTGATTACCTTGGCAAACCTTCCTAACCACGCACGTGGGCTCTGTTTTAGGCTATATAATGCCTTCTTTAATTGACAAACCTTCTTTTCTTGGCTGCAATGATACCCGGGTAGATGTCCATGTATATTTCCTCTTGTAATTCACCATGGAGAAACACGTTCTTGACATCAAACTGCTGCAAGTCCCGATTAAAATGAGCAGCTAATGATAACAAAATAAGTACCGTGCTCAATTTTGCAACTAGGGAAAATGCTTCATGATAATCAACCCCATATGTTTGGGTGTATCCTTTTGCTACAAATCGTGCTTTGTATCTTTCTAAGGTTCCATCTGCTCGAAACTTGACTGTAAATACCCATTTACACCCTACTGATTGCTTCCCCATAGGTAAGTCCACCAAATCCCTTGTTTTATTCTTCTCCAATGCATCAATTTCTGCCTTCATAGCAAATCTCCATTCCTCCTTTGACAATGCCTGTTGGACAGTTTTCGGTACTTGGACTGTTTGAACATTGGCGAGGAATGTTCTGTGTTGGGGGAATTTTTTTTGGAGGGAAACATGTTTGGAGAGGGGATATAAGGGACGTTTTGTACGTTCCCGTGAACCTTTTCTCAAAGCTATTAGGATTTCTAGGTCAGAAGGTATGGGTATCACACAGTATTTTCGAGGGACTGTGTTCAGGTGTTGTAGGAATACTAGGAGTGTGTGATCTTTGAGTTTCTGTTGTTGGTTCAAGTTCTTGAACATGATGCTGTGAACTTCCTATTTCTATGACAATCCTAGTCCCAGAACCAAGTCCCAGAACCAGGAGATGATGTCACTTGTCCAGATGTAGAATCATGAACCCTCCTTGCGTACATTTGATCAAATCCGAATCTACCATGGACTTTATTGGATTCTGGAATAGATTTTTTTGAAGGAAGAGAATCTGGGATTTGCTAATCAAGGTCGGGGAACTCAAACACTCATTGATCTTTTGATCCCCCTTGAGACTGAGAATCATAGAAATAGGATTCTTGTTCAGAAAGAGTGACGTGACATCTGTTGAAATATACGTCTTTCTGGTAGGGGGATGATAACATTTATAACCTTTTTGGGTGGAAGAATACCCTATGAAAGCACATTTTAAAGCTCTAGGGTCCAAATTTTCATTTATTGTTTGCATGAATGTGGACGAAAGATTTACAGCCAAAGACTCTAGGGGTTAGAGAAAATTGACTGCGGATATCTGGAGAAAAGGTAGATAGGAATTGCAATGGGGATTTATGACCAAGAACTTTAGTGGGAAGTCTATTTATGATAAATGTGGACGCAAGAAAGCTTCTCCCCAATAGGTTTTGGGAACATGATTCTGAAATAACAAAGCCCGTGTTGATTCAAGGAGGTGACGATTCTTCCTCTCGGCAATGCCATTTTGTTGGGGTGTTGAGACACAAGATGATTCATGCATAATTCCTTCTTTTTGTAGGTGGGGTGAGGATCTGAATCATCTGATTGAAATAATCTCTTTCATTATCATATCGAAGGTATTTTATTCGTGTTCCAAATTTGTTTTTGATCATTTCATGGAAGTTTTGAAAGGTGTGAGTGACATCTGACTTAATTTTTCAGCAGATAGACCCAAGTAACACGAGTACAATCATCGGTGAATGTGACAAACCATCTAGCTCCAGATATATTTGGGATAGTAGATGGTCCCCGCACATCACTGTGAATAAGATAGAAAGGGGTAGAAGCCTTTTTATTGCTAATTGGGAAATTGACGCGGGTATGTTTGGCATACTCACAAATATCACAATGAAAAGACTGAACATCAAATCAAATCCCTGGAACAGATCGGGGAACATTATTCTTAAGGAATGAAATGACACATGACCTAGGCACTTATGATGTAGCCAGATTTTATCTTTATTTGAAGTTGAAAGAAAAGAGGTGGATTCTGGGGTCTTGGCAGGAGCAGAGTGATATTGTGTATGCAGGAAGTAAAGGCCATTCCCTTCTCTAGCAAGCAAAATCTTCTTCCCCGTATTCTGGTCCTGAAATGTACAACATGAAGAGGAGAAAATCACATCACAGCTCACTTTAGTGAGTTTTTTGGACAGACAAGTTGGTAGACAATTTTGGTACATACAGGACTGTAAGTGTAGGCTTGGCCCCTAAATGGGCAGCCCACTTCACCAAACCCAACCCAGCAACCCAAGACCCAAACCCACTTCCTTCCCCCCTTTGACCTTGCGGCTGATGTGTGGATTATTTAGGGAAGATCTTTGATTTCCCTTAATAATCAGTCCCTTCCTTTTTTCCTTCTCAATCAGCCGACTCCTTCATTGCTTGGGCCGAAAGTTTTGGTCCTTGATTGATCCCCTTGAGTGCTATATATACTCCCTTCATTCTCGCCTTGAGCAATGGATCTGCGAGCAACAGTGAGATCCAAAACACCACAGTGAGGCATATCTCTCTCTCTTTGCGTCTCCTTTTTTGAGCCGATACATTGGTTATACACTTTGTGTGTGTGAGCTTGAGATTACTGTGATTGAGAGTTCTGTGAGGGGGGTTTTCGGGTTGTGGGATTTCTTGTTGGAAGGCTGGGTGGTATACACAGTTGGGTGAAATCCTTGGAACATTGTCCCTTCGGTAGTGAACTCTTGGGTTGGACTGCTATACTTTGTGTATAGGCAGTGGGGATCTGAGCCTAGGCAACCATAAGCCCTAGACAGATCGAGTTAGGTTTCGGCCAAGGATACTCGATTACTCTGTTTGTTTACAATAGTTGAACCGATATCTTGAATATTTTTATTCCGTATTTCTTTGGTTTCTAACATTGTTCTCAGCAGGCCGAAGAATTATTGAATTAGACTAGGAACTCAATTACCATCCTAGAAAAATACATCCTATTTGTTTTACATAGGATTGTTAGGCTAAGTTTGCTCCTGTTTTTTGTATTGGTAAATGGTATAAAAACATAACAAGTGGTATCGAGCTTGGTTTGTGTAATCTTGACAAACGGTGGAGTCGCTTTCAATCAAAGGTAGAAATCACGATCAATGATTTCTGGGTATCGTGTTCCAAACTTAAACTCTTACTTAGTTTCTAGTTGGTGAAACTTGTGTTGTTTTAGTTGTTTGGATTGATTACGTTCATATTGCTTCAATTGTGCATTGTTGTTTGATTAGTAATATTCTGATTTAAAAAGTTTTTCCATAAACTTTTTGGGTGATTTTTTTTCCTTTGTCTTGGAAAATTGTGGTTTTTTTAAAAATAAAAAAATATATATAAAAAATTTACTTTGTGTGATTTTTTGGTGATATTTTTTTTAAAAATAAAAAAAAAGGAATTTTAAAATTGTTCTGTGTTGGTTTTCCAAAAATGGCAAACTCGTCATCATCCTATAATTTGGTACCCTTTGATGGGAAAACATATTTTTCTATTTGGCAACAAAAAATGAAGGGCATTTTGATAAAAGAAAAAGTCTTTAAAGCTATAACTTTAAAATTTTACGAAATGAAAAATCGGACGATAGGATCGAAATGACGAGTCGCTTATCGGCTTATTATTCCATACTTTTGAACTTGAATGACTCAGTGATAAGGAAGGTTGGTAAACTTGGATCTGCTAAAGAACTTTGGGATAGGCTAGAAGAACTTTATTATGAAAAATCGTTACCTAGCAAATTATATCTCTTGGAACAGTTTTTTCGATTCAAACTAGACCTTGATAAAGACATGGAGGATAATATCGATGTTTTCACTAAGTTAGTTCAAGACATTAAGCAAACCGGGGATAAAAACATTGATGATTACACTGCTATTGTTCTTTTAAATGGTATTCCTGATTCTTATGCTGACGTGAAATCTGCTATTAAGTATGGTAGGGATGATATCACACTTGATAAGGTGATTGTTGGGTTAAAAAGCAAAGAATTAGATTTAAAAGTAAATAGAGGTAAATCTCAAGCCGGTGAGGTTCATATGGTAAGAGGAAGACAACATGATAGGAACAATGGTCAAAATGGCGAAGAACAAAATCATGGTCAAAATCGAATTATGGAAACAACGGGGTAGAAGCCAAAGTAGGTCTAAGAATGGATCTAAGAAAAGACTCTGCTACAACCGCGGTGAATCGTCATTTTAAGAAGGATTGCACAAATCCTAAAAAGAAAAGTCAAAATCAGAATCATGATAATAAAAAAGATTGTAATTTGGCCTTGTGTGAAGACGGTGGTGATGTTTTTATGGTAACGGAGTCTTGTGAAACCAAAGTGAATTATGTGAACTCTATTTGCATATATGAATGAGTGGGTTATAGATTTCGCGTGTGCGTTTCACATGACACCTTTTAAAAATGTTTTTTCTTCATACAAAGATGTGGAAACTAGAACTGTTTCCTTGGCTAATGGTAAGAATTGTAAAATTGCTGGAATTGGCAATGTGTGCTTGAAATTTGATTCTGGGTATAATTTGACTTTGGAAAATGTTAGACACGTGCGATTTGTGTAATAATCGATCTCGTGTGCATCATTGGAAGATGATGGGTTAGAGGGTAAATGGGGAAGGGGTGAGATGAAAATTCTAAAAGATAACTTGGTTATTTTCAAAGTTTGGAAAACGGCGAAACCTGTATGTGTGTGATGCTGCTCCTGTGTCTTTTATTGAGAATCATGCAAATGTTGTTAAGAGTGATAAAACAAATTTGATGGATAAAAGCCTTGGACATCATAGGTTTAGTTTTCCACCTCCCTCCCTAGAGAAATACTCTATAAAAAATTCCTCGAGTTGATCCATGTGGATTCTGTCGGGTCCTTTGTTACCCACTCATGGTGGGAATAAGGTTCTTTACTGTCTATCGTTGATGACTTCTCACGAAAAGTCCGGATAGTTTTATTAAAAGAGAAAACAAGTTTTTGAAAAATTTAGAACTTGGAAGATTTTGATTGAAAATCAAACCGTATGAAAATTAAAAGGCTTAGGACGGATAGTGGGTTGGAGTTTTGCAACTGTGAGTTTGAGAGATTTTGCGCCGAGAGTGGGATTGACCATTAAAAATCTATCCCTTGTAGCCCTCATCAGAATGAGGTTGCTGTGCGTATGATTCAGACTTTGCTAGGACGTGCAAGGGTCATGCTTGCCACGTCAGGTCTTTCCAAATGTTTTTGGGGAGAGGTAGTTGTGTGTGCCGCCTATGTCATTAATAGGTCTCCTATCCTACCTAATGGGAGATGTCCTGAGGCTGTGTTTTCCCGGTGGAGAAGTTGTTTTTCAAAATTTTAGAGTTTTCGGTTGTCTTTCGCTTATATTCATCGAGAGAACAACACTTTTGAACCGAGACCGGTCGTGTGTCTTCTTAGTACGCGCGAGGGTGAGAAAGGTTATAAATTATGGTTAAAAGAGGAACCAGGTTTTGAAACAATCATTAGTAGAGATATTATCTTTAATGAGAATGAGTTTCCTTGCTTAAATGAACCTGTTCCCCCTCCCCCGGCTCCAAATATGGTGGAGCAACCCTTGTTGTGAGTTTTCTTGTTATGATATATGATTCGTGTGGATTGTTGTTATTGCCTTGAAAATCCTCGACTTACTTGGTGTTTGTTGTGGTGTCTCTCTTCTTCTTACTTTGTGTTAGAATGAGTTAGATTTGATGCTTACTTTGTGTTTGCTTTCTGGTGTTCTTGTTTCCTACTTTGTGTTGGAACAAGTTCCGTGTATAGGCTATGATGCACCCTACTTGTGTCCTTGAGTTCAAAGTGATGGTCCCGATACTTGTTCCAAGGTGGAGATTGTAAGTGTAGGCTTGGCCCCTAAATGGGCAGCCCACTTCACCAAACCCAACCCAGCAACCCAAGACCCAAACCCACTTCCTTCCCCCCTTTGACCTTGCGGCTGATGTGTGGATTATTTAGGGAAGATCTTTGATTTCCCTTAATAATCAGTCCCTTCCTTTTTTCCTTCTCAATCAGCCGACTCCTTCATTGCTTGGGCCGAAAGTTTTGGTCCTTGATTGATCCCCTTGAGTGCTATATATACTCCCTTCATTCTGCCGCCTTGAGCAATGGACTGTGCGAGCACAGTGAGATCCAAAACACCACAGTAGGCATATCTCTCTCTTTCTCTTTGCGTCTCCTTTTTTGAGCCGGTACATTGGGTATACACTTTGTGTGTGTGAGCTTGAGATTACTGTGATTGAGAGTTCTGTGAGGGGGGGTTTTCGGGTTGTGGGATTTCTTGTTGGAAGGCTGGGTGGTATACACAGTTGGGTGAAATCCTTGGAACATTGTCCCTTCGGTAGTGAACTCTTGGGTTGGACTGCTATACTTTGTGTATAGGCAGTGGGGATCTGAGCCTAGGCAACCATAAGCCCTAGACAGATCGAGTGAGGCTTCGGCCAAGGATACTCAGTTACTCCTGTTTGTTTACAATAGATGAACTGATATCTTGAATATTTTTATTCTGTATTTCTTTGGTTTCTAACATTGTTCTGCAGGCCAGAAGGATTATTGAATTAGACTATGAACTCAATTACCATCCTAGAAAAATACATCTTGCTGTTTTACATATGATTGTTAGGCTAAGGTTGCTCCTGTTTTTTGCATTGGTAAATGGTATAAAAACATAACAAGGACATTTTTGAGCAATAAGGAAGGTGTAACTTAAATGTGGCCAATCCCTGCTACCGTGGTAGATGTACCATTAGCAACTGTGATTTTCCTGTTACCTGGGCATGATTTATAGGTGCTATAATTCTTAGATTTGCAAGTCATGTGATCAGTTGCTTCTGAATCAAGGATCCAGGAGTCGCTAAGTTGACGATCTGAGGCATTTAATCCAAAGAATTATGAAGACTTACCAGAAATGGTCAAGGAACACGATGGAGGCTGGACTACTGGTTCTTTCCAAGAGGTTTCTCAACTTCTGTATTTCAGCAGGGATGAATAGTCTCTTCTTTGGTAACCATGTGTGCTTGTGATTGTTTGAATTGCTGTGGTGGCTTGAACTGCTGTTGTTTCCCTTTGTTTCCCCACTCTGCGCTTGGTGGTTTACCATTGAGTTTCTAGCAGGGGTCATGAGTGTGCCTTGGTTTCTTGCAAAAAACTGCACCAAAGTTCATCTTTATTCGTAGGTTTAGACATCTCCAACTGACTTCCACTCGACATGTGGTTTCTACCAACATACAGAGCCGAACTATCATATGAGCTCGACTCCAACATAACTCCTCGACGACTTTCTTCTCCTCGGACTATGGATATGGTCTCACTAAGGGAAGGAAGTTGTGGTCTTCCCAAGACATGAACGCGAACTTGATCAAACTCTGGATTTAATCCAGCCAGGAAATCATAAACTCTATCTCGCTCAATGAATTTCTTCACCTCTACCGCACAGTCATTGCACTTGAGGTTAATAGTGCGATAGTAGTCTAACTCTTGCCACTGATTTTGCAAAAAGCTAACATAGTTAGTAACAGATCGATTATCCTGTTTAGCAACAGTAGTTTGTCTTAATCTCATAAATGAGAGCTGCATCATTGACCTTAGAATAGGTCTGATACAATATATCCCATATTGCCTTTTGCTGTAGGCAAAAGCATACATGTATCACTTATTCCAGGAGACATGGATCTCCATAACCTTGACATGATCATAGAATCAGCCTTATCCCAAGCTTCAAAACAGGCATCTCCTTCCTTTGGGCCAGTGCCAAGCAGGTGACACAACAACCTGTCCTTCACTTTGAGAAAAGTACGGACGAGTTGAGACCACTTCAAATAGTTTTTTTCATCCAACCGATAAGCGGGCTGGAGCACCTCAAGTTCATCATTGAGTTTAACTAGTTTTACACCCATAAATGCAAGGGCATAGATATCTTTTAATTAAATTATATTCAAATAAAACGAAGATTATAAACAAAACTAAAAAATAAAGAAAAAACATGATAAAGGGAACAACCTACTAAAAAAATCTGATTTTTAAATTAGAGACATGAATATTCAAGAACTTTTTTTATATATTTTCAAGAACTTTTTTTTGTATTTTCAAGAACTAAGAAAATAAAGGTAATTTTTTTTGGTTATACAAATTTCAGATGTGATGAAATTGATAAATATTTTAGATATTTATCATCTTTTTAGATACTTTATCAGTTAGGTCAATATATTGTAATAAATAATGAGTTATTCTAATTTATTTGATTTTTTTAGTTCAATAACTTTTCAAAATATTTTTACAAATCTATAAATTTTCATAGCCAAGTTTACTTAGAGTTTTGTAATCAATTAATGAGATTTGTGTTCTCAATGCATGCTAGCTATTCTATAGTAATACTTATTAAAGATGATTTTCCTTTTTTTTGCAAGTGCATTTTGGCAGGATTTTACTGTCTAGTTTTTATATATATATAAGACAAATGATATTACGAGCTAGAGTTTGTGATATTAATACAAGCTTTAGTGTTAGAGCCGTTGGATGATTAAGTTGATGGTGATTTGGAATATCTACATCCTTGTTTAGAAAATACTCTATTTGATCTAACGGTGTAAAAATTTTAATAGATTTGATCTAACAGCACTAACACTCAAGCTTGTAATAATATCACAAGCTCTAGCTCGTAATATCATAGCTCTATATATAAATATATAGATTTGGGACTATGTGCCTCTGTGGTCAGAGTCACAGTAGTAGTAGGGGATGACTGTTCCATTGGTTTGAATTTCAAGCAATGAAGGCTAGAATTGAAATATAGCGATGAAGGCTATTGTGATTTTTTTTTTTGATGATTTGAAACCTATAGCTCTAATACCATGAAGAAATATTGAAGGGAATTAGGTTAACTTCTCACTATTCTGACAATGAGTATTTATACACAGGGAATGGATCAATTAGGATCCTAAAATCAAGTCCCAATGAAATCGTAATCTTCTAACTAAGGAAATACAAAAGAAGTTACACATGTCCTAAACAACAGGAATATTCTCAATCAAATTCCTGATTTCAAGCCCATCATTCACACAGACCATCAATCAAGGAGATGAATCGCTGACAAATCTATCTCAAACTTCCAACAGTATATATCTGCAAGTTATTCGAATCTCAACATTACCCGAGATTCTTCAAACTAATATGAATAATCTTTTGGATATTGAACCTTCAACCCCTACCCAACTCAACTCTGAATCAATTACTTGGGATGAGATACATGACTCCCTTTTGTCCTTTCAAACCCAGCTGTTAAAATAATTGTAAGGACACTTCAGCATATAATCCAGCACATACGACTTCAAAGCTAATCTTTTTAAAGAACCTCAACACTCCTACAAACATGTTGGACAAAATGCTCCTGATGGGGATAGTGTTGGTCTTTAGTAGGTATCAAGACAAAAGTGTGAGTTAGAATACATACTTATTTGAAAAACGGAAGTGAAGGATTGATATCATAAGCGTCGACTTGAAGATCTTATTTCGAGGATTGTGACTTGTGTTGTTGACTTAGATTTTTCTTGAAAGATTTATCTAAGTAGGATTATAACTATTGCAAGTGTGTGGTGGTTAGTTGCGTATCGACTCACCATATGATGATATGGGTTGGCGTTGTGGCAGATATGGAACCAACTATTATTGGCAATTAACTTTTTCAGGTTTTTCATGGTCTCTTTTGTCTTTGTTGAATAGCTTCGGTATTGGAATCTGAATGCTTTCCTTCTACTTGTGAGGAAGATTTGCGCTTAAAGGTATCTGATGTCCCTGTAAATATCTTCATTTGATCTGTGTTAGTAGAAGGGTTGTGCAACGCTTCCAGTTAAACATGGAACCAATGCATGTGCATTCTTTTATTCTTTCACTCGCTTATTATTTTTCACAACTTTGAAATTTTTAGTAGTTTGGTGGAGCTCTTTTTGGGATAGTGAGAGAAGGTGGGTAGTTTCTCTTAGGAATTGGGGATATGTGATTAACAAAAAAGTAATCTTTACTTAATTCTGGAGTAGTTTTGGAAAGGGTTTTCTACTTATTTGACCATCGTGCTATTTGGGGGCCATGAATTTGACCATCGTACTTACAAGATTGCAAATATGACCTTTGTACAGATAATCTAAATGCCAATGTGACCAAAATCAATAAATATTAGATGTCAATCCTTATAAACCCTAAATACTTACGGCCATTATCAATTTTGGTCATATTTGCAATTAAATTATCGGTACAAAGGTCATATTTGCAATTTGATAAGTATGATGCTCAAATTTATGATTTCTAAACAGTACTGTGTTCAAAGTAGAAAACCGTTTTGGAAAGTCAAAAGTGTGAAGGGGCTTCTAAAATATTCTTCCAGTTTATTATGTCATAGAATCATATGTTTAGATATTTTAGTGTCACATGTTTGCAGATAGTTCATTGTGTCATGATAAGGAGAAATATTCAAGTTGAATCAAATGCTATATCTATTTCAAAAATGCCTTTCTAAATTAATCTTTCTGGAAATTACTTATATTGCAGAATAAGTCAGAGGAGATTGAAGCAGAACTGGATGGAAGGTGTATATATCTTATTGGTTAGTCCGCTTCATACATTCCAAGTCTATCCCATTTGGAAAGTCCCTTTTCTCTTTTTTTTGGACGTCCCATTTAGAAAGTCCCTTTTTCCAAATAAAGCTTACAATTTCCATAGTATATACTAAGGCCCTTACACATTTATCTTGTAAAAGTTTGGGTACTTATGGGATCTTGTTATAATGCTCGTCTCAAGGGAAATCAGGTATCCTATGTATGTTTGACTTTTTGAAACGGGACTATAAGATGCTGGAGCATATAATTATATTTCTGGAACAACCTAATAGCATGGGTATGCAACTGCTATACAAAAACTTATCAAAAAATTAAAAATATATAACTTCTATACAAAATGCAGGAATGATGGGCTCTGGAAAAACAACGGTTGGCAGGGTTTTGTCAGAAGTACTTCGTTATTCATTTTTTGACAGGTTTGTAGTCAGCTTGCTTATCAGTTGGATGTATTTGAAACAAATGTTTGCTGAGCATAAAATCCGGAAGTCCTGTCAATGGCTGTATGTAAATGCCAAATCATGGTTTCGACCATCTTGGGGATTGAATTTGGCATATTTAATCATGGGATTGGGTATTAAGGTCATTGTTGTTAGTGATCACATTTTCCAAATGCCAGTTTTGTCTGGGAAATCAACTCAGTTGGCACATGGTTCTTCCTATTAATAGTAATTTTATGATCTCATCTTTAATCATCCTGCAGTGACAAATTAATAGAGCAGGCTGTTGGAAGAACTGCTGTTGCTGATATCTTTAAATTATATGGTGAGAGCTTCTTCAGAAATAATGAGGTCAGTTGGGAGGCTTTGAACAGATCAACCTACTGCAGTTTCTTTCAAATTTGAGTACTTCGATTCTTGGTTTTACTATTTCTTCCCAGTTATCCCTTCTACAAAATACACAACTTCTTAAATATTTGAGCTCTCTCTCTCCCCACCCACCCCCACCCCAACTCCTTGCTCCCTCTCTGAGTCTTTTATCTTAAAGAGTTTTTATGGTCTGTTTGCCTTTGAATGCTTTTCTTGGACCACCTGGAAATCTTTCTGCTTAATTTTCCTTTTGCTGCAGTTTTAGTGCTTCAAACTGCTCTTGGCTGAAAATGTAAACTTAGTATCTCATGCCTCTTCTTTGAGAAGATGGATGTTCTCCGCATGAAGTTCCGCTATGTTTTGTGGCTATGTTTTCCCATTCCCATCTGCTGTAGATGGAAATACTATTCGGATTAAATTTTCTCTTCTCTTTAGCATGTTGGTGGTCCCACTTAACACTGACACTAAAAATAAAATTTATCATCACGCTCAGCAATGGCATTTTCATCTGGAATAAAAATCAAGCAATTTGGCGATAGGTTATTCCTAGTTTAACAAACTTAGAAGCTAGAAAAGTTACACAACCATGTATTGGATAGGGCTATGTTACGTGCTCTCTGAGTTTCCCATTGTATCTGTCTTGACATAAGCTAACCGTGGAAGTGTGTAGGATTACACATCTTAATATTATTGGGTTGGCTGCATCTTCCACTAGAAAATGGAGAGAAGCAGGATTCGATCTGAATTTCTTGATCTTCATCTGCCCCTATTTGGATTTCATGACCTTGAAATGTCTTCATCCTACTTTTGGATCCTTGTCCATTTGTTCAAATTTTCTAGACCTCTCGAAACATACCCTCACTCTGTCTGAATCCCGGTTGTAGTTCTTTCCTCGGAACAAAGTTGGCCATGATGCTTTGGATTGATTTTCAAGTGCGTTGATGGTGCAAGATATCGTAACAGCTAAAGCCCCAGATTAAACACACTAACTTTTGGCTTTTTGATACTGGACTAACAAACTGATAGTAACTACTAACTTCATAACACAAAATAGTCCGTGCATTGAAACTAAACAAAATAAGGAAACTACTTCTGTCTCAATATATCTTTTTATAAGAATTTATGTTTCAATATTAATCCCACCTTCAATCTGACACATTCATGAAGATTTTGCTATGCTTATTCATGCTGTTTAGTTACTAACATCCCAGTGTAGAAAGGGTAAATTCAAAAAATTCTCTACACCTTCTACTTTATTTCAATGAGGACTTTTTCTTTGTTTCCACAAGCAGCAGCCAAAATAAAAAGGCCCAATTATATGAATGGTACCAACTTTATTGCCTAGACCATTTACTGGGTTTTTATTATTTGTTTATTCTTTTTTCTCAAACTGTTAGCACCATCTATCTATTGCATTCATAATCAATTGTACTTCTTTTAGACTGAGGTGTTGCGGAAGTTGTCGTCAATGCATCGACTAGTTGTTTCAACCGGTGGCGGCGTTGTTATTCGCCCTACCAACTGGTAAAACCCTGGATGCTAAAATTATAGTCTACTTTGTATAGGCTACTCATTCCGCATCTCAGATGTATTTTTGGGCATGAATTGGTTTGTCAGGAAGTATATGCATAAGGGTATTAGTGTCTGGTTAGATGTGCCTTTGGAGGCCTTGGCACGGAGGATTGCAGAAGAAGGAACTCATTCGCGTCCCCTTGAGCATCAAGAATCGGGTGATGCTTATGCTTCGGTGGGAATTTCTTTTCCATGCTGGACACAACCTTACCTGATTTCCTTCTGGAGTTATACATTGAGGAATCATTTGAACATGAAATGTGTCTGATAGTTAAGTTGACTCTTAATCACTTCATATGCAGACTTTGGCGCGATTATCTACGCTTTGGGAAGAAAGAAGTGATGCATACATCAATAATGCCAATACTAGGGTTTCATTGGAAAGTACATTGAATCTCTATGTCGTTCACTCTCAGTTTATGTCTCCATATTTCTTCTTTCAATAATTGTGCTTATTTCTGGACAATCATATATAATGAATATGTGTTTCTGGAGGCCGGAAGATAGAGTAACCATTTTACTGATGATAGATGAAATCTTTTATAGTCCCAGAATTCTAAGATTGCTACCTAATATTTCTGTAAAGCTTTTTCTTTTTCTTAAGATGGTCTTTGAAGTGCTGAAGAGCTTACGTGCTCTACAGATATTGCAGCTAAGCTGGGATATAGAGATGTATGCAGTATTACCCCGAATGAAATTGCATTTGAGGTATGTCTCTGTCTCTGTCTCTGTCTCTGTGTGTGTTTACGCTTGCAGTTGTACTGATTTAAGCTTGGAATCCCTTGTATAATGGGTGACCAGTACTCGTTGAGTAGTTCTTGTACTTGGCTCCAATTTTATTGCGTCATACTTATTCTCACCGATCATACATGATCTGACTATGTTGTTCATCAATTTTGGCAGGCACTTTTACAAATTGAGGCCTTTCTGAAGAAATAGAAGAGTGTCTATGGGTGTGTATGTGAGGGACCGGGGGTAGCCTAGATCTATCAAATCCATTTCATTTTCCTTTTTGGGTATTTTTGTGCATTTATATAAATTTTCTTCCATAGAGAACTGATTACAAGGTTAAATTAACTTTGTTGGTAATGTAAGCATTATGCTTCTATTTTTCATTGGTAAGTCATGGCTCAATTATGTACAAATCATTTTTTGTCTATATCGTAGTGCTGAAGAATAAAATGTTTCACTGACAATTATTTTTGAAAAATATTTTCCTCCTTTTCGATGTTTGGCAACTATTAGGAAAATAGGTCGATTGTAAAATAATCTCGGGTCAATGGAGAATATCACATTTTCCTAGTAAGTTAATTTTCAAATGCACGACTGTGGAGCGGCGTGCTTCTGTCCTTATTATGATGCTCCATATTCCAGTCTTTCTCCAGCCATCCAAAACAGGTGCGCCCTTTTTTTACTTTCTTCCTACTTTCAAAATTATTAGGATTCAAACATTAACCATTCTATATCTCATATGTATTCTTTGTTTTTGGTTTTGTTATCATCAGGGCTTATTACTATATGCACCTTTCCGATTTTGTTGTGATTTTTTCTATGTTTCTCCAAAAAATTTGGGGTTTAAACAGAAATTCTATGGTATCTCGTAATGTTTCTTTGTTTTTCCGGATTCATGTGTTTGGGTGTGTGTGGGGGTTTATGTTGTATTTTCCATAATATAAATTTTTATTGACACTCTATTGCTTCGGTTCCATTTCCATTAAATTATATGCTCACAGTCATTTTCAGGGCGTGGGGGCGGTTCTTTTATAGTTTTTTCCATACCTCTTGTTGTCTTTCTTTTCCACCTTCTTTGTAGTTGGGGTTTTGTTCTTAGACTTTACATTGTATTCTCTTTGTTATAATTTTCTTTTCCTATCAAAAGATTAAAAAGTTGATTAAAACCAAGGCTAGGCTGTTCATGGAGAATGAGTAGTTTAGTTCGTTCTTTGTGACGAGCATAGCCTTAGGTATATTTGACAATTGACAGGTTTCTTCTTCATCAATATGATTGGGAGGATGCGTTTCTTGGTTAGGTCTAGATTGTTTCCCAAGGATTCTCTTTGTTTGTTTCCCAATTTCCCTACAGTCTAGCCCGCCTACATTTTTTCTTTGATTTGAAGAGCATGTGGCTCGTCCATCCGGGTATAAAGATCTTGTGGCTGAATGGTGGAACGAGAGGAAAGTCTTGAAGAGCATGAGCATCCCAAGGCTTGAAAATATATGACTCATTCTCATTACTTTTCAACTGATTGTGTCCCAACATACACATATTGTATCCCAACAATAGTTATGGACTAGATATCCATCTCCATTGTAAATTTTTAGAGTTATAAAGCTCCTTTCAAAATTAAAAAAAGGTTCATACTTTCCACTTTAGTTTGTCCCAAAAAAAGTAGCCTTCCAAATTTAAGCTTCAAATCTTAATATTGTCAAATACGACTCTTTTTGGAAAGGAGGGAGTATATATTTCGAAGAGGGAATTGCTAAGAAAGTTAAAAGAAATGATAGGCCATTTGATCCACTTTTTTACTTGGTTATGCCATTAGTGTGCACAACACAAATATATGAAGTGAAACTTACACAATATGTAAATTTTTAGAGAAACTCAATCTACATAGTAATACATAAGTAGACTTAAATAAACATTCATGGTTTGTTTAGATTCTCTCCTCACCATGGGAGATATCAAATTTACAAAGTCTTTTAGCTGCATCTAGTCATCTGTTTCTTCTCCTCATTCCTCTCACAGTCCATGCTTCAGTCCACACATAATCCTAGGAAAGCTTGAAACACTTGTCCCTGAAAATTGATGATATAAATGAGGATCGTGCTAATATATGTTGTGTAGATTGATCGATAGATAATGATATTTAGTCATACTAACCTGCAATAGGCATAGCTACTGGATTTTCTGACCTTGTTGTTAATGGAGCTCTTGTGTCAATGTGCTCCTTATATAGAAAATTACCCAATGTAAAAAAAGAAAAAGAAAAGAAGAATGAAGTCATTGGCTGAGCAGAAGAAGGATATTGTACATGAACTGTAACCTAGTTAATATGACCATGTTAGCAAGAATAAGGTATGTCTCTGAGAGTTGCATCATCTACTAGATCTTCCAACTAAGAGAAATGGCCATATATACATTTCGTATTTATTTATAGAGATATATGTGTGCGTGAGTGGGATTTTCAATTAAAACATTTTGAAGGGTTGGGGTTGCACAGAATAAGATAAAAACTTGATGTAGGGTAATATGCCAAAATGAAGATAAAGAAGAGAAGAATGATATGCATATGCGTTGAAGGAAGATGAAAGATTAAAATGTTTGTTTGTAGAAATTAAGCAACTATAAGGAGCAGCTTTACCAATTTTGCATAATACTCTGTTTCTTTTACACAGTGGATTATAAGAAAATAAAGGGAACCAACTTGAACTACTATTTGATTTCCCCAAGGAATGAAAGCATACCTTTTCTATGGTTTTGTTAAGATCCCCCATCCAAATGAACTCCCGGTCCCATCCATAAAATTTTACACCGTCTAGCTTCGGCGTCCTTACAAAACTTGAAGAGAATGTCGTCATTTCGTAGCAATCAAGGATAAGCACGTCTTTTAATACCGGTAGTTCTATGGTGTAATGGACATTGCAAAATCTCTTCAGCCTGGGCAACTCAACAAGTTGTAGTATTTCCAATGCAGGAAAAAGAATTTTATCTTCTCCTCCATCCTCGTCTACCTCCTCCATGAAAATTTCTTCTATCATTGGGCAGGATCTTACTTCAAGTCGTTGAAGATGCACTAGACCTCGGGCAATGGAAGAGGGGAATAGATTTCTTGTTCGACCACACACTTCAACTGTTATACTTTTTAAAGTTTCAATGAGAGTTGCATGGTACCCTTCCTCAATGCTCACTCCCTTGGAATCAAACAGCTCTTCCATTGAATCACATCCGTATACATTTAATTCTTCCAGACTTGAAAATTCTTTGAGCAAATGTGATGGAATGATCACCAATTTGTCACATTCGAACACCTCGAGGACTCGTACTTTTTGGAAGCTCCCAGTTGGAATTTGGCTATTATAGCATAACTCCACCAAGTTGGGCAAATCATTGGTGCACAATTCTTCCAATATAGGAAATGTAACCTGTGACCCAAAAATGTTTTCATTATTTTAGCAAGATTCATCACAAGGTATAGAAATGATTAAACTTGATGGTATCATATGACCTACCAACGAGCTCTAACTCAATTGGTAAACGTTAGGCTATTATTTGAGCTTTATCTGCTTTGCACATCCTTTCCTCTTTCTATTTAAATTTCTTCGTTATGAAAGTATTTCATATGCATTTGCAGATACTCATTTCTAAAAGGTAAAGAGATATTAACACAAATGGAATCAAGTTGTCAAGTAATGCATATATACACAGTACCTGATCGCTGGAAAGGGGATGTTTGTTCATTTCTGAGTTGAGAAATGATGATGAAGAAAATGACTTCAATTTGCTACACTGATCCAATTTTAGCTTTACCAAAGAAGGAAAGTAAAGCCGTCCCGAGCATACACTCGTCAAATTATGCGTGCGAATTAGAGAAAGTGACTTCAAATTTTGGAACTCCATTCCTGAAAGCTCACTTGTTTCTCCTTCTGGATGGTCATTTGCAACAATTTGTTCCATCATTTCGCAGTCCTTTACGTGTAGTTCCTCAAGTTTCACAAGTGCTTTCGCAATACAAGTGGAAAATACATGTTTCATGCTATGACATCCCTGAATACATATGAAACTTAATTCTCTGAAGTCGTGGTTCATTCTAATATGTTTCTTCCATAGTTGTGTCAGCTTGGGCAGATCAATTAATTCTAGTTTCTTCAAACGAGGAAGTAGAACTACCGCAGCATGACCTTCCTCACTCACTCCATACTCAAATACTCCTTCTACCAATTTGCAACTCCCTACATACAGCTCCTCTAAATTTTGAAAGTCATGTGTCATATTACACCGAAGAACAGTGGAGATTCTGTTACACTCATAAACTTGCACCTTCTTTAATTCATGAAAGGAATCCCCATCAAGTTGGTCACTCCAGATTTCTGTGATGTCATCCAAATTTTCGAGATTCAAATTCTTCAAGTTTGTCAGCTTAACCTGCAATTCATGTGCCAACTATGTAAATGATCTGTCTTATTGTGGAACACAACATAGCAATGAAAAAAAAAGGGAAAAATGAAAAATAAAAAGATAATGGAACATGAGACACGAGTCATAAGCAAAATTGATTAAACATATTTATTACAAAAAAAAAATAAAAATAAAAAAATGAAGAACTAGTAATCGCCCTTTTTTGTTGAGAATTAAAAAGTATTTTGGAAAATATAAAAATAGAAAAGGAATAACTTTTTTGTTTGTTGAGAACATAAAAAGTAATTTAGAAATATAACATATACTTTACTTCAAATAGCAAGTATGTAAAGGGTAATAGTGTCCAAATATGTAATTATGTAATGATGTAGTCGATAAGCAAAAAGATTAGTGAGAATAGTCCCTCCCAAATAACTTTAGTGCTAATATTCCCAAGATTAGTCCATTAAAGACACTATGATCCTAGTAATTTGTTTTATGAAATTTCCCCATTGGTTGTTCAATTTTTTAAAGATTTCCTCTAAATACAAGAATGATGCAAAAGATCCTAATAATACATTTAATGTAATTTCAAAATTTTAAAGGTATCACATTTATAGTGAAGGGGTTACGGTCAACTAGTCAAGTTCTAAATAAAGAGACTGTTAGATTATCAATCAAGAAAAAATAATGGGACTTGCAATCAAGAAAAAACTTGTGAAATATTAATAAATATTTTAATAAAGGTATCGTTTCTCCTAGCAATTACTCTCTCTGTTTCCGGAAAAGAGTCGCTAGTAATAAAATGACATTTTTATGCATTGATTTTTGAAAGTGGACTTTTGTGAAAAAAAAATGTGATGTTTTACTGATGCTAAAATACAGAGAAACATACCTTGTGGTTGAATAGAGATTGTAAATGAACTGTGTGGTTGTCCCCTAAACCCACATTACAATTCCCTTCCGGACAAAAAGACGTGAGCTTCGGTAGCCTTATAATATCCAGGTCGGTCAATTGAGGAAGACTGATTTGGTCCATCCCTTGAGAGAAGCAAGTGAGGCTGCCTAATCCCTTAAGTGATATTTTAATTAATTTGGGGAACTCGATTATGTGAATATCTGCTAGTTCCACCCCATCTGTTTTAGTAGTTCCTGAGGGGCCTTGGTCGGAAATAACTTCTTCCATCGTCCGATTCACTTCAATTTCAAGACTTTCAAGATTCACTAAACTTCTCGCCACAGACAGAGTAAACATATATTCCAATGTCAAGCAATATCTCACACGAACAAATCGAAGGTTGCTAAGTGTTACACTTTGGTTCTGGTACTCCCATAGATGGGTTAATGTAGGTAAATATGATAGCTCCATCTCCTGTAGACACCCAAAGGATCCTTCTGGAAGTTGTTGGCCATGACATATTTCTTTTAGATGACTCAAATCATATAGAATCAGTTCCTCTAGCTTTACAAAGATACCAATATTAGGTGGGACTAGCTCTGCTGTGCCAGTGTCAACAAGATACTCCACCCTTCCATGACAAGCTTTGATATATAATTTCCTCAAGTGTATGGAACCTCCTGGAAATAGCTGATCTAACACAATCTTCAAACCGTCCCCTGTCAAAGTAAGAGTTTCAGTACTCTGCTTTAACAAGTGATCAATCCCAGCTCCTAATGGTGCATCTTTGCTACAATTAGCTTCCAGCCACAATGACTTCTCCATAAAACAGTTTCGACCAAAATAGTTATTTATAATTTCAAAGAACATCCCACGTAAGAAGACTCGTTTTTTACCAACTACTATGACATATCTTTTTAGCTTCTTAAGGAAAGGGCTTTTTGGCAGAAGCTTTTCGTGTGGGACCCAAGTCACCAAAGAAGTCAACTTAGACAGTGACTCAAGCTGACTGAAGCTTGCATTTCTGCTTTCATCACATTCTTTAGCTGGCCTCCAAAATCCTGTGTGCAGATCCTCTAGCAGACGTAAGCATGAAAAGACGCTATGTGGGATCTCCTTATTACTACATCCTCTCATATCTAAAAGCCTTAGATTAGTCAACTTTCCAATATCCTCTGGAAACTTCTCAATATCCTTTAGATGATTCCTAATAACATTTAAGTAAGTTGTATAATTTATGCTCAAAATTTCAAGATTCACTAGCTCCTCCTGAAGTTCACATTTATCCTTCAACAATTTGCAGTCTTCCAAGGATAAAGCTCGAAGGTTCGTCAACAATCGAACAGTCGATGACAGTGATGGTACATCCATACGATGCATATCTAGAACTCTGAGATTAGGCATGCCCCCAAATACATTTCTACTATTTGGGGCATCTAGTGAAAGATTCTCACATGCCAATCGTAGAACCCGAAGGTTTGGACAATCCAAACCCCCTGAAGGAAGATCACGTATAGTGTTTGATACAACTGACAGAGCATTGCAATCCTTGTAGGCATCATCTCTGACCATTGGCCACCCCCCATCAAGTATCATCTTCATATTGAAGTGATTCTCTTTGGATGCGCGTGCAATCGTAATGCCAACATCACGCACAACATCATGCAATCTTACATAGAATCTCTTGTTGCCATCTAACAACAAAAAACAACTTTTAAGTTCCCTAGTCAATGCAAGAACTCTGTCCCTTGCTTGTGTTAGTAACTCAATGTCTTCAAACAACCTCAACCCCACCCCATATCTAACCAAATCTTCAAGTGAGATATTTGAATCTTCTGGATAAAAACAACAAAGCAGAAAGAGTAACTTTGCTTCCTTACTTCCCAAATGATCATAACTTAACCGAAGTGATTGATACACCTTTGACCCCACTTCTGATAGGGTTGCTGGAACAATAGACTTTCTCAACTGATTAAGGGCATTATCCCACTCTTCCTTGCTTTTGCCATTCAATGCCTTCCCAACAGTTACTAGTGAAATAGGCAAACCTCCACATTCTTTAGCAACATTAGAAGCTGTTAGATATAAATCTAGAGCATCAACGGAGTCACCAGCCATCTCCCTAAATAAACTCCATGCTTCCTGTTCAGACAAGACTTCAATTTTGAAAATCTTTCCACATCTCATCTCATTACACACATCGTCACTTCTTGACGTCAACACAATTTTGCATTTTTTGTGTTCACCTCCATAAGGAATTCCTATTTTCTTCAAATCAAAACTTTCCCACATATCGTCAAGAATTACAAGGTTTACTTTACTACTTTGCATAAGTCTTTTCCATAGGCAATTTGCTCTTACAGTTAAGCTGCTTTTCTCCTCAAATTTCATACCCAAATGATATGCAATTTCGTCTTGTATCTTAATGAAGTCCTGATTTTGGGACACTACTGCCATCACAATCTCATCAAACATTTTTTCGTCTCTTACCCTTCTTGCAATTTCGTTGACCATGGTTGTCTTGCCGACGCCTCCCATTCCACATATACCAATCATGGAGACCTTGTCACCTTTCAAAAGGTTGATGATATCTTTTATAGTAGTTTTCCTGGATTCAAAACTCTTGAAATCTCCCATGGAAGTGAATCCTACAGCCAGTGGGGGTGCAGAGGTAGATATTCTGTTTAACAATTCTCCTTCTTTTTGGAGTTCCGTAGCCTCCTCAGTCTTCTTCGCAGCTTTCTTGCTCAAAGTGTAACATGTCTTCAAATTCGGACACCAGCCTTTCAAACAACCATTGTTTTCTTTAACTTCGCCTTCATAAAAATTTGTTGCATTCGCACAGAGATCATCTACTCTTTCCAACCATCCTTGAACGTCAGGTAGAATAATGTCTCCGTTTCTTCTTGCGGCATCTACTATTAGCTGTAATCCGGCTCTTTTTTCCTTCAGCTTCCCAACTTGCTTCATCAAATTCTCAATGTTTCTTTTATAGTGAATCAAATATTCTAATTGGTGACCAATTTGACCAATCAAATATTCTCCGATCTTGGACCCAACTGAAACAGCAACTTCGGTGGACATTCTCACTTCTATATGTCGATGTTACTTTTGACTTCCCTCGTACCTCTGTCGTCACTCCTATAAATAACGTATAACTCATGAGACCAACAGACAACAACAAGAACATCTTTACATTACTTTAGTAAAACAACCATAGTGCTACCACTTATAATATGAATATAATTGAAATATACGAGACAAAAAATATGATATTCTATATAGATATCGTTATATTTTTTTCATCTTTAGTTTAAATACACTCTCAAAGCTAATATTCTCATATTATTATCTATTTATCAAACAAGATATCTACAAATTACTAGTTAAATGAAACATATATACTCTTATGCACATATTTAAAAAGCGTGAGCAATATCAAAAATTGTTTCTTCGGACTTATTATTTTCATGTTAAATATCTTATTTGGTCGATTTTTGAAAGATAAGTAACATAAATCAAATGATTAAATTAATGAAATTATATTAAAATTTTGTATATAGCTGAGTTTTATACATAAAGTATAATACTTTTAAGCTTTGTCATGTATCAAACGGTTCAATTTAAAAATACAAATATTTTTAATGAAGTTTGGTTTGAGTACGATAAACTATACCAAAAATATTTTTAATTATTTGTATGTATGTGCATTTTACTCGTTATTTTCTATGACTTAAGAACTCGTTTTTGATACTTAAAAGGGTTAATGACATTACAAGTTCCTTGACTTTGGCTGATTCCACTATTAGCCCCTTAAGAAAATTTCGTACAAAATTGTCCTAAAAGTTTCAATTTGTCACACGGTCAGTCCTTTTGACACATGTCGTTAGAAAAATTCCACAAAGTACCCCATGTGTCTCCCACTTACATTTGAGTAAATGAAATTTCTCATACCTAACTATATTACAATTTGCAATTAAGTCCTAGGGTTTGGAAAAAAACCACAAGATCTTGTTCCTTAAATTCATTTCCATCCCATTGAAATAAAACAACGAATTACTGTTACGTTTGGTTTCAAGGTTTCGGTTTTTAAGACGTCATCATCCATTTCAATTCTTTTTAGGGCAAACAATAATTCGAGATTTCGGAAATCCCAAAGCTTATAGTGGTTAAATTGAGCATAAACACACATCTAAGACAATCAACAAAACAAACCCTAACCTCCTTGAAAAAGTAAATCTCATCCTAACTTAAACATGTACAATAGATCTAATAGAGAATATTGGAATGCAATTTTCTGGCAGGAGTAGAAATGACTCACACATGCATCGGTTTCTTGTACTTCCAAGTTGTTTGATTGAAAGGGGGGGTTGGGAGTTTGAAATAGAATTGCTTATAGTGGTAAAATTGAGCATAAACACACATCTAAGACAATCAACAAAACAAACCCTAACCTCCTTGAAAAAGTAAATCTCATCCTAACTTAAACATGTACAATAGATCTAATCGAGAATATTGGCTCACACATGCATCAGTTTCTTGTACTTCCAAGTTGTTTGATTGAAAGGGGGGGTGGGAGTTTGAAATGGAATTGAATCTTGTTTGTTGTTCGTCTTCGTATTGGATCCTCATAGTAGTTGTCGTCATCGTTAGAAGTGGCACCTTGGTTGCTTATAAATGTTAGAAAAGTCGGACTAAGCTTTTCATCTCATTTGTAAAATCTTCTGCATTTCCCCCACCTGGACTATAACTCTTTTCTAACTAGATTCGTACCCAAGGACAGAGATCTAACAAAATTTCATTATTTCTTTGTTGTGGTGGTAGGCGGTGATGAAGAGGGAGATTTGGGTATAGCTGAGGAAGTCAGATTGGGTAGAGGTGGTGGTGGTGGAGAGGGTTTCAGTAGTGAATTGGAGGTGCTTGAGGTGTTTAATGTTGGCGTATATGGTATGAAGTTGGTGGAGAAGGTGGTGATTAATGAGAGTTTCTCAATTTCTTTGGTGAATTTGATGTAGGCCACTGATAAAAAATTTAAAGTTAGATTCGAAATTGAGATTGGAGATATGGCTATCGATGTTGGGTGATTGGATGTAAATGAATTTGGGGAAGAAGGCCCTGTGGTCTTTTTCCAAACCCTAGGAGCTTAATTGCACATTATGATTTAGTTTAGGTGTGAGAAATTATATTTTAATCCTTACCCTAATGCATGTGGGAGTAGAGCTGTCAAAACGGGCAAACGAAGCGGGTTTTCCCGCTGGCCTGGAAAGCCCGCAAACTTGACGGTCCTTGAATCTATTGGCCCAATCCGCCCCGCATAGGGCTGTGGCACCCTAGCCATTCGTCGCTTGTGTTCATGCATTCATATTACTTGTGAGCATGTTTACTTAGTTTATAAATGTTTTAGAATCATTTATAAGTCATTCATAATGCTCTTAACACGTTTAGAATCATGTATGCATGCTTGTTGGATCGCCGGTTCGATTGCTTGTTTAGTTCTCCTTCTCCCTCCTTCGCTTGGATTCGGGTGTTGTTTGAGGGTGCTTGTGATGAGTTTTAAACTCATTTTTGTTGGGGTTTGAAACCCCATTGATTTGGCTAAGTGTTTGGGGGTCTCTTAGGTTGAATTTTGAGCCATTTTGGGTATGCCGGGCTTGCCCTCGCAAGGTGGAATGACCTTGCCCCCGCAAGGTAACCAGAAAATGGTGTGTTGTGTATCCAGGGAGGATGCGGTCGCAAGCCTAGGGGACCATGCGACCGCAAGGTCCCGAATCGATTTGTCTGTTTTCTTTGCTTTGTGATTTTTACACCTAAACCCCTATCCAAAACCCTTTCTAAACCCACCTAAACCTCCCTAACCCTCATTACTTGTGTCCTAACATCTCTAACAAGTTTTAAGAGTGGATTAAAGAGAGCTTTAGTGATCAATTAAGCCACAAATCTGATTTTAAGAGACACATTGTGTTGACACTTGTCCCACTCACATTTTGACCATTCTTAAGCCACAAATCAGATGTAGAGACCTCATTTCTCTCCCTCACTCTCCAAAAACGAGATTCATCTTCCTCAAGCTTCTCCCATGGCTTCTTGAAGCTTTCTTCTTGGTTCTCCATGATCCTCCCTCCATTTGCTCAAGCCACCTCCATAAGAAGTGTAGAGCTTGAAGAGTAGATCACTTCCAACCAATTAATCTTCTCATTTGCTTTCTTGGGTGTAGAATACATGTAAGTTACTTCTCTTCTTGCGTAATCGCTACTTGCTAGAAAGGAAGACGAAGTCGCTAGAGTGACTGGCTGGCGGTTGCGTGAATCGTGATGCCGAATTACCGATTGCAATTGAGACTTGAGAGGCGCTTGAGTCTTTGGACTAAGGTGAAGTGACCAGCTTGGCCGGAGGCAGGCATCGCCGGAATTGACCGTGCGGTAGATGCGTGCGTGAGAGAGAGAGTGAGAGGCTGAGAGTATTTTGCCCAATTTTGAATTTTGAATACAACTACTAACCCTAAGTCCCTAACTGACTCTACTTACTAATTAGACGGAAAGGACACCAAATGGCCCAAATGGGTTTGGCCGCTTGAGCTTGGGCAGTTGGGCTTTCCAATGTTTTAAAAAATTGAAGAATTATTATTATTATTAAAGTGCGGGCAACCGCCTACCCGCCAGCTGCGGCCGCATATGGGCAAAGCCCGAAAAGCTCGTTTTTCAAATGGGTATCTAATGCATCAACCCAACCCGCCCCTAATGGGTGGCGGGACGAGCATGCCCGCATGCTTTTGCCCTATTTGACAGCTCTACGTGGGAGACAAATTTTTTTAACGACGTCAATCAAAAGGACCAACCGCATGACAATTTGAAACTTTTAAGACAATTTTGTTATGAAATTTTCTTAAGGAACTAATGATAGAATTGGTCAAAGTCAAGGGACTTGTAGCGTAATTAACCCTAACTAAATAAGAAGAGGGAGAAAAATTTCAAGGACAGTTGCGGTATTTCCATTTGTAAATCCCGGTGAAGGACCTAATTCGTAATAACGCCAAACTCGAACCGTTGTTAAACCATTGGACAAGAATATCTATATTATAAAAGTGCTCAGGGTCTAACTGGTGGCCCTGATCAAATTATGTTAAACACAACTGACGGTCCAGATTGATTCATAAATATGTGAGTTACAAATAAACCTCTCAATTATCGGTTATGCTTGAATTACCCCTCTACAATTACATATGAAACCTTCAGTTGTGGGTATTGTTTGAATTACTCTGTCAGTTATGAGTTTTGTTTATCCCGACCATTCATTGAACTGATCTCATACTGACATCGTGCCTATGACACGAGCACGTATACTAGTATAGTATAATAGAAAGCATGGGCTCTCATCCCTATTATCAAGCGTCTTCTTTATACACTTCCTTCGTTATTACCAGTCTTTTGTTTGATAAGATACACGGACAAGGAAAAAATACTTGACTCTATTATAAATATAAAATTTTTCATTCCTAATTAATTGTATTGTTTTTTTTGTTCGTTTTATAAAAAATACCATTTTTAATACTTTCCTCTTTAAGAAATTACTTTTACTCCCTATGTTCCTAAACTATTGTCTTACTTTCCATTTTTGTCCATCCAAAATTTTTTTATCTTGTTTATAAGTTTTCTTTTTAGGACAACATTTTCGCTATGTTGCCCTTATTTTTTATTTTTTATTATCTTTATTATTTAATTATGGACCCACATGCAAAAGGAATCAAGTCAATTATATTTTCTTAATTTGTTTACCAAGTTAAACATGAAAAAACTATAGGAACGAAAGGAGTAAGATAGTCTCTATTTTCCAATGGTCAAATGGTAAAAGTAAATTCCAAAAGAGGAAAGATTAAAAGGTCGACATTTTTGGAATAGCAAGATGATTTTTTTAAAAGAACATATTGAATACTATACTTTTATTTGTAAAACTTACAAGTTAAACGTCGCATCACACCCCATTAAAAAGACAATTACTAAAGTGCCCTTCTTAGCTAAAAAAATTAGTTACTTATTCTCTCTAAATGAGTACTATTGCTCTCTCTCTCTCTCTCTCTCTCTCTCTCTCTCTCTCTCTCTCTCTCTCTCTCTCTTATGGTGTAAAACCATTTGTCCTAGGTGCCATTTCCTTAAAAAATATGAAATTAGCAAAAATTCCCAAACACATGACATTTGTGAAAAGAGTTTTGTCAAAACAAAAAAAAAAATCAAACAATTATCTATTAGTTGTTTACAAAAAAAAAGCATTGCAAGAAGAACAACCCTTAACAACAATTAACTTAGTCAACAAGCCACATCAGCACAAATAAAGAAACAGTCAATAAAAGATACTGTGGCACCCTAGCCATTCGTTGCTTGCATTTATGCATTCATATTGCTTGTGAGCATGTTTACTTAGTTTATAAATGTTTTAGAATCATTTATAAGTCATTCATAATGCTCTTAACATGTTTAGAATCATGTATGCATGCTTGTTGAATCGCCGGTTCGATTGCTTGTTTAGTTCTCCTTCTTTCCCTCCTTCGTTTGGATTGTTCGGGTGTTGTTTGAGGGTGCTTGTGTTGGGTTTTAGACTCATTTTTGTTGGGGTTTGAAACCCCCATTGATTTGGCTTAGTGTTTGGGGGTCTTTTAGGTTGAATTTTGAGCCATTTTGGGTCTGCCGGGCTTGCCCTCGCAAGGTGGAATGACCTTGCCCTCGCAAGGTAACCAGAAAATGGTGTGTTGAGCATCCAGGGAGGATGCGGTCGCAAGGGTAGGGGACCATGCGACCGCAAGGTCCCCCGAATCCTGAAATGCCCTGTTTTGCTGCTTTGTGAATTTTACACCTAAACCCCTATCCAAAACCCTTTCTAAACCCCACCTAAACCTCCCTAACCCTCCTTACTTATACCCTAACATCTCTAACAAGTTTTAAGAGTAGATTAAGAGAGCTTTAGTGATCATTTAAACCATAAAAATCTGATTTTAAGTAACCACAATACCATGACACTTGTCCCACTAAGTTTCTAACCCAATATACACCACAATCTGGAGAGTTGACCCTCATTTCTCACCCTCACTCTCCAAAAACGGGATTCCTTTCCCTCAAGACTCTCCCATGGCTTCTTGAAGCTTTCATCTTGGTCTTCCTTCATTCCTTCTTCCTTTGCTCAAGTCACCTCCATAAGAAGTGTAGAGCTTGAAGAGTAGAGCATTTCCTACCGAATAGATTTCTTCTTTGCTTTCTTGGGTGTAGAATACATGTAAGTTACTTCTCTTCTTCTTTGTTTTAGTTCTCATTGACCCTAAGGAAAACAAAGCTTCTGATGATTGAGGTCAATGAGGACACTTATATGCTTCTTATGCCTTTATCTTGTGTTTTGAAAGTATGAACTTGTTAGGAGCATGTATAGGAGGATTTTATGCTTAGTAAAGATTGTAATACTCTTTCATCTTGTCTATTTAAGATCATGAACATGTTAGAAACATTTATTATATGTATTGCTTGAAGTGGTTCTATATGAGAATGCCATAATTTAAGCCTACATGACATGTTGTGAAGTTGTTATGTGTTCTATCCTCAAAATTGGAACCTATGATGAATATGAATCACATTACAATGCCATGGTGAATTTATGACCTAGATGAACTTAGTAATGGCCTAGGTTAAGTTATGAAGCACATAGCTTCAATTACCCGAAATTTGGAATTTTTAGTAAAGACTCAACGGAGTCGATTCTAGGGAAGATTTGAACATGTTGAACTCTAATTTCAATCCCTATGAAGTTTGGACACCGTTTGGTCGGGTTTACTCAAGTTTAAGTTGAGTTTAATTATGTGCAATTGAACCCGTTGTGATTATTTGGTTATGAGCAATTAATTGCCTTGACATGATTTATTTTTGAGATTAATACCCTACTTGGTCGGTCGAGTTCGCTCTTGTCGAATTCGATCATTATTTGGTCTTGACGAGTAAATATCTACTTGTGCATTGCATTAAGCCCAGCTGGCACTATTTGGTTTGATTTTTATGTCAGGGTAGGACGATGCATCGCCTTCACGAATTGAGAGATTCGTGCTCGCTATGGATCACCGTACCTGGGACCTCACACACACCTCCATTGTTGGCCGCAATGGGGAAGTAGCCCCTTTGCCGTAACAATACGTGCGTCACAGGCTGCTATTAGCCGGCGGAGTTCGGTATATTGATGCGAAGTCACGAGCATCGTAGTCACGATATTGGGTTAACAAACTTTATTGCATGAGCTACGAAGCGGCCGTGCCTATATCATATCTTACTTGTATGATTTATTTTCCGCACTTACGTGAATAATGTGCTAAGTGCTATAGGATGAACATGAGCCATAATTGTGATAAATGCCATGCTATAACATGAACATGCATTTTAGTAACTTACTAAGTCTTTATGACTTACCCTATTTGTTTGTTTTGTTTCCCTTAGATCCGAGCCAAGGAGACGGTTCTCGCTAGATTCGCCATACCCGCGTTTGGTTGCTTGCGAGCTAGAGGTTGTTCTTTTGGGTCTTGTAGCTAGACTTTTGTTTTGGCAAGGACGTTGGGAAGCAAGTCACTTAGACTTGTCTTTGGGTTTTGTTGTTGTAGTATAACTTAAATACTTGATACTTATAATCTTTTGTATGCCGACTTATATGTCGATCTTGTTTATATGTTAATGGTTCACTACAGTTCCTTCCGTTTAAGCTCTTTTAAAGTATTATTGGTGTTGTTGTCTCCGGCATGTTGACTGGACAGGTTGATCTCTGTTTCGTTGCTCAACAATGATGATTTTCGAATCAAAAGTGTGTTGCCGAAGCTATTGAAGGAGATGATGACATGTTTGGAACAATATTTCGAAAAATTGTCTTTTGCGGTTGAAAAAAAAAACGATGGATTTTTGAGGTTACAAACTTTGAAAAAGGTATCGGCCAGAATTTTGCGCTAAATCAAATCACCACATCAATGAAAGAAGGAGATGATGGCTTACAAAATGAGAAGCAATGATCCTCGGAAATAAAGGATCAACAATTATTCCAGGGACCCGTTTATCTTGAAACCCAGCGATTCTCGCAGATTAGGAATCAAAATGAAGAGGATTGAAGCAAGCGATGCTTTGATCATGAATCCTTGCAGCCAGTCCGTGCTTGTAGTCATGTTGGAAAAAGAAGGGATCGCATCGAAAACTCCGATGTTCTTGTAGGTTCACTTATTTCCAATTTCTTTTAGGCAAATGGAGTTCAATAGCTATTGGAGCAGGAGCAAAATTTTGAGTGGATCCTGAATTTCTCAAGTCCTCTACAGGTCCACGAGAAAGGTTGTAGATTATTAAGATTTGAGAAATATTCTTGTAATATATGTAATAAAATAGATTAACTTACTTTCCGTAATTAGCATAGATCAAATCCCACAATTAGTGGACAACACTTTCTTAGCCTTAGAAATAGGATTGATTGGTCATTATATATTCATATAAAAAGCTGTACACCATTCATTGGAATAATATGGTGAATTGATTCAAACCAAACTGTTCCCTTACTCTTCTACTTCCTACACCTTCCCATAATCCATTTTTAACATGGTATCAGAGCCAACTTTCCTATAAAGGCTGTTTTTTTTCAAACACAACTCCCATACCAATTCTCATGTCGATAGAAAATCAAAAACCACAAACAAAAGGCTCCAGCAATTGGAACTCAAGTATGGATTCGTCAAATCCATACTACCTTCATCCTTCTGATCATCCCGGTCTCGTGCTCGTCCCGATAAAATTGAATGGTGCCAACTATCAATCATGGAGAAAATCCATGATCCATGCTCTCATAGCCAAGAACCAAATTGGCTTCATTAATGGGTTAATCAAACCTCCATCAGAAGAAGAAAAACCAACTGAATTTGGTCTTTGGAAACAATGCAACAACATGATTGTATCGTGGCTCACTCATTCCATGGAACCTGATTTGGCAAAGGGGGTTGTTCATGCAAACACAACCCACCAAGTTTGGGAGGACCTAAAAGATCAATTTTCTCAAAAGAATGCACCAACAATTTATCAGATTCAAAAATCTTTGGCATCTCCTGCACAAAATAACATGATTGTCTCAACCTATTATACGACAATTAAAGGCTTATGGGATGAGTTGGACACACATAGGACCATGCCTATTTGTGATCAAACCAAGGCACACACTGAGCAAAAAGAAGAGGATCAAATGATGCAATTCCTTATGGGTCTTAATGATACTTTTAGCACTGTTCGCAGCAACATTCTCTGTATGACACCACTGCCAAATATTCATCAAGCTTATTCTCTTGTTATTCAAGATGATACTCAAAGACAAAAGACATTCGGACCCACAGAAAGCTTCTCCATAGCAGCATCATTTCAAAGTCGCCAAGGGCATCAGACTAACAAATCTAAAGAAAAGCATTGTGATCATTGCAAAAGGGATGACCACACGATTCAAACTTGTCGCACTTTGAAGTTCCATTACAAATATTGTGATGGAAAAGGACATACCGAAGATCGATGCAAATTCAAAAGTGGCACTTGGTCTTCCAGTAATTTAGAAGGTCAAGGAAGTCGTAATGGGTCTCATGGCAACAACTCTTACCCCTCTACTAATGCAACATAGTCCTCAAAAAACACACACGACCCTTCACTTGGACTAACGGCAGATTAAATTCAACAGCTGGCTCGTGCACTCTCTATGATGACATCGATTCTAGTGGTAATAACAATGCTTATGCAAATGCTACAGGTATGTCCAATTTACCGAATGCATCAGTCAATTCTATATTCATCAAACCTTGGATTCTAGATAGCAGAGCTACAGACCAAATCATTTCTGACTCTAAATTTTTTACTCAAACAAAACCCTCATTAATATCTACTGTCAATTTACCCACCGGGTCTTCCGCACCAATTACTTCAACATGCACTGTACATTTCAATTCCAATATAACCTTAGACAATGTTTTATATGTTCCTTCATTCCATTTAAATCTGATTATCTATGAGCAAACTCACCACTGCCTTAAATTGTTGTGTGAATTTTTTTCCAATCCTTCTATGTCATACAGGACTTGGCTACGGGGAAGATGATTGGCTCGGGTAAGCAACACAGAGGTCTTTATTGCATGTCCCCTTTACAAAGGATACCAATCTCTAACCAAGTCTCTCATTCTCCAAATCTATGTCACATGCATCTCGGACATCCATCCTCATCTCGTCTTAAATTGGTTTCTTCATAACTGCCTTCCAATAATATTTCTCATGATAAGAATTGTATTGTTTTCCCTATGGCTAAGCAAACAAGACTTCCTTTTCCTTTAAGTTCAATATCAATCCATGCTCCATTTGAACTGTTACATTGTGATATTTGGGGTCCACATAAAGTCCCTACAGACTCGAGGGCACGTTGTTTTCTTACCATTGTTGACGATTATACACGTTGCACTTGGACATTTCTTATGCAGAACACGTCTGAAACACAAAACATTCTTATGTGCTTCATTGATTTTGCCTATATACAATTCCATGCTTATGTTAAACTGTTCAAGTCGACAATGGTTCTGAATTCCTAGCCATAAGAAATTTCTTCCTATACCATGGGATTGAGTACTAGTGCACTTGTGTCTACACCCCCACAACAAAATGGAGTTGTGGAGTGAAAACATCGCCATATTCTTGTTGTTGCGTGTGCATTACTTTTCCAATCTAGATTGCCACTTATTTTTTGGGGCGAATGCGTTTTAACTTCTGTTTACTTCATCAACCGATGACCATCACCATTGTTATCAAATAAATCTCCTTTCGAGTTATTGTACCATCGTTCACCGACATTTGATCACTTAAAAGTCTTTGGTTGTTTATGTTATGCAACTGTTGTCCATCCGGTGGCTCAGTGGTAGAGATGTGACTTCACAATGTGTGAGGTTTCAGGCCCGATCCCTTCCCACGCCCCCCTTAGGAGAAAAAAAATAATTAAAAAAAACTGTTGTCTATCCTACTAAAAAAATTGACCCTCGTGCCAAGCGTTGTAGTTTTGTTGGATACCCTATTGGCCACAAAGGATACAAACTCTATGGCATGGAAACGAAACAGTTCTTTGTAAGCCGTGATGTAGGGGTGAGCAGAAGTTTTCCGGAACCGGACCGGACCAATGGAACCGAACCAGACCAGTCAAAAATGGACCGGACCAATACTTTGGATTGGTCCTGGATCTGAATTTTTACAGAACCGGACAATTGGGTCGGTCCTCGGTTCCAGAAACCAAAAACGTGGAACCGGACCGAACCGGACCAATGTGTATTTATTATTATTTTATTATATATAATATACTAATATAGTATAATTAGTATATATATATATATATATATATATATATATATATATATATATATATATATATATATATTGATAAGAAGATAATAAAAGGGATACAACTTACAACGTAAAGAAAATATATAATAATTTGATTCAATATTCAACCAAGTTTCCTTATTTGATTAAAGAGAAAATAGGAGGGAAAACATTGTTCTTCCATATTAATTAATTTTCTGTCTCTTTTTGTGATTCCAAACATTATTAGTTTGAAGGATTGTTACCTATAAATTAATTAAATTAATCATAAGGGGATCGGAGAGGAAGATGAATTGCAATAAATTTCCTTACAACTTTCTTTTTCGTTACTCTTTGTTAATTTGGAAGTAATGATTTTTACCTTTAGTTTATTTTCACAAGAACAACGAACCCAACAAAATGTTGTATGAAGGAAGAACATGATTTGATTATTGATCATTGTTTTTTTAGAAAATATAGTTATCCTCTTGATCAAAGATACACATCGTATTGGTCCGGTCCTGGTTCTCGTACGTCTTCAATTGGTTCTGGACCGGACCAATGTATTGGTTCTCAAACATATTGGGTTGGTTCTGGTTCTATATTTTCTAAGAACCGGACTATTGGTCTGGTCCTGGTTCTCTCAATTTTTCCAAAAAAGTGGACCGAACCGGACCAAGCTCACCCCTACCGTGATGTCAAGTTTTATGAGAACATTTTTCCTTTTGCCAATGTTCCAACTACATCTCATGATCCTGATACTTCCTTTGACATCATAAACTACGAACCTATCCCATCAATCAAATCTTCTAAAATTCAAGAAAATGAGCTACCTCCACCAGAGTCTGAACCAACAGCACACAATTCTTCCACACTCGAACCAATACCGACCCTAGTTTAGTCCACTACAATTATATCTCATAACGAGCCCACTCTTGCTATTCCTCCCATGAGACATTCAACCCGTCCTAAGCAGACTCTGGCATGGCATAAAGACTACGTGCTGACATCTCAAGTCAATCACTCAACTTCAAAGTCAAGTCTATCAAGTACTCGGTATCCTCTTTCTCATTTTCTTTCATATTATCACATTTCTCCAACCCATTGTATCTTTCTAGCTAACATTACAGGACATACAGAGCCTAAGACTTATGCCCAAGCTATCCTTGATCCACATTGGAAAGAAGCAATGAATGTAGAATTAACAGCATTGCATCAAAATAAAACGTGGAGTCTTGTTTCCCGTCCTCCAGGACATAAACCAATTGGTTTGAAATGGGTTTACAAAATCAAGTACAAGTCTGATGGGACCATGGAGCGCTACAAAGCCCGTCTCGTTGCTAAAGGATATAACCAAGTTGAGGGCATTGATTATCGTGAAACATTCTCTCCAACAGAAAAACTCACTACACTTTGTTGTCTTCTCACTGCCGCTGTTGCTCGAAATTGGTTCACACACCAATTAGATGTTCAAAATGCTTTTCTTCATGGAGACTTACATGAAATTGTATATATGGAACCCCCACTGGGACTTCCACGACAGGGGGAGAATATGGTATGTCGTCTCAATAAGTCCCTATATGGGCTCAAACAAGCCTTAAGAAACTGGTTTTCTACCTTCTCAGAAACTATTCAAAAGGTCGGCTACCAACAACCAAAAGCAGATTATTCCCTCTTCACAAGAGCTTGAGGTACTTCATTAACTATAGTTCTCATATATGTTGATGACATCCTTCTCACAGGCAACGATATTCAAGAAATTGAACGACTCAAAGAGTTCCTTCTCAAGCACTTTCGTATTAAGGATCTCAGAGACTTAGAGCATTTCTTGGGTATTGAATTTTCTCATTCTAAAAAAGGTATCTACATGTCACAAAGAAAGTATTCTTTAGAAATTTTGCAAGATTCTTGACTTATAGGCGCACGCTCTGAAAAATTTCCAATGGAACATAATGTGAAACTAACACCCACAGAAGGTGCATTGCTAAATGATCCAACTAAATACAGAAGATTGGTTGGACGACTAATCTATCTTACCGTCACAAGACCAGATATAGTCTACTCAGTTCGAGTGTTGAGCCAATTCATGCAAGAACATCGAAAGTTTCATTGGGATGCAGCTCTACAAATTCTCAAATACATAAAAGGCACTCCTAGACAAGGTCTATTACTGCCTTCAGGTAACAATCTAACATTAAAAGCTTTTTGCGATTCGATTGGGTTTGTCGTACACAAGAAGATCGATTTAGATATTGTATATTTCTTGGGAATTCACTCATTTCATGGAAATCCAAGAAACATGTTAATGTTTCTCGATCATCAGTAGAGGCAGAATATCGAGCTATGACAAACACATGCTTGGAACTAACTTGGTTGCACTACATTTTACAAGATTTAAAGGTTTCATAACTAGCTCCGACATCACTAAATTGTGACAATCAAGCAGCTTTACACATTGCAGCTAATCCCGTTTTCCATGAGCGTATGAAACAAATTGAAATAGATTGTCACATAGTTAGAGAAAAATTGCAAGCATGTTTGATTAGTCCTTCCTACATTCCTACTCGATTCTAGTTAGCAGATGTCTTCACAAAAGCATTGGGGGAAGGATCAGTTTGTGATGCTGCGTGGCAAGTTGGGACTTCATGATATCATGTCTCCAACTTGAGGAGGAGTATTAAGATTTGAGAAATATTCTTGTAATATATGTAATAAAATAGATTAATTTACTTTCCCTAATTAGCATAGATCAAATCCCACAATCAGTGGACAACACTTTCTTAGACTTAGAAATAGGATTGATTGGTCATAGTATATTCATATAAAAAGTTGTACACCATTCATTGGAATAATATGGTGAATTGATTCAAACCAAACTGTTCCCTTATTCTTCTACTTCCTGCACCTTCCTACCATCCCTATTTAACATAGATAACTGATGCTTCACAAAGTTAACGACTGATGTGGTCGCCCCCTATGGTTAATAACTGGCCACATCGATCATCCACCTATTTTTTCATATTTTTTTTTGTGATTCGGTCCCAACCTTTGTAAAGTTTGACGGAGTTCTAATAGAATTTAATGAAAACTAAGAAAAAGGGTTGATTTTGTTTTTAATAAATTCAAAAACATTGGTAAAAGGGCCACTCGACTGTTCTGTCCATCACAAATTGGGGGTGGTTGATGTGGTCGAACATTACCGGTAATGACCACTTGTTTTGCCCCCACCCTCCCAAATATAGCACTTTTTGTTACTAAAAATAAATTAAAAGTTTTAGAGATAACCATTAAAATATGAAGATTAATGTAAAATGTGTGAAACAAATGTTGTGAGAAAAAGTTTGCATCCATGTTTTGAGAAAGAAAAAAACTAAATTTTGTGAGAAAAAGTTTGCACCAATGTACTCACATTGTTGTGAAACAAATGTTTTATGTTACAATATAGGTTTTTTTTCCCTTTATTTGTGTAAGGACGAAATAATAATTGCTCACATAATTATAGATGGCATAAGGGTAATTTATTCAAGTCCCTTGAAAAAGTACTATATTTAGCATATTATACACGCTAGCTACTTTTAGTACCTATGCGTGTGTGTCAACAAATAGGTTAGTGAATAAAATTTCATGTATCTAATTTAGTCTATAAACATGCACACGAAAATATAAATAATGAAGTAGGTCTCCTGTTGAACGGTCTTACGGATTGTAATTCGTAAAACGGATTTATACATGTTAAATGAGCAAAGATTCAGTAATCTCAGTGCAACCCCTCGACTTTTGAAAATTACAGCGTCACATCTCACGTGTATAAATGAAGAAGATCATTTTTTAGTATTAAATGTATCACTTTTCAGTATTAATTGTGTTACTTTTCAGAAAAAATGTATCACATTATGTTTTTAATACAAATAATCATTTTTTTTCTTTAAAAGATGTTACTCCCTCCGACCCTATATATAAGCAAAAAATACCAAATTTTGGTGGACTTAATTATAAGCAAAAATCATCATATTAAACTCTACTCAAAACTTTCAAGAAGTTTTATACCAAAAATACCCCTTGTTAACTTTTTATTTTTCAAGATGGATGCACATTCCCTATACACAAAGAGCCACTAATAAAAGGAGTTATAATGAATTGATGACAATGAGTTAATATTGCATTAATTGTTATCAGTTTTGAGTGAGATACTTAAGGGTATTTTAGTAAGTATATTTTTGTTTTATATAAAATCAAAACAATTTAACTAATTTAACTTACTTTCTTAATCTGTGTGAAATCGGTTAGTTTTGCTTATATATAGGGCCGGAGTGAGTACTTTTTAGCCTTAAATGTGTTACTTTTGCTTTGAAAAGTGCTACTTTTCATTATAAATGTATAAATTAAAATTATCACCGTTAGTTTTAAAGTGTCACTTTTTAGTATTAAATGTGTCACTTTTTAGTATTAAGAGTGTCACTTGTTAGTATTAAGAGTGTTACTTTGAATTTTAATGAAATTTTTTTTTCACATAAAAAGAGTCACTTTTGACCTCAAAATGTGTTATATTTTAGTATTAAAGGTGTCACTTTTGCCTTTAAAATGAGTCACTTAGCATTTCATCAAAATCCGTTAGAGTCCGTCAAACATTTCAAAGTAAATAAGGCTAACGGAGCTAACAGAGGATGAAAGTGTAAGGCGTGGGAAACATAAGAATTTCGGCAGTAAACTTTGAAAATGCAAGGGCACCGGAGCAAAATGAGAAAGTTCTCATTAATGTGCTGTCATCTTTACTGAGTTGACACGTGGCACCCCTCCTTTTGAGTGGTGTGTGTGCTATGTTGTCGGATCTAGGTTGATCCACGGGTTTTAGCCCAATTTGTTCAATTTTTAGCCCATTTTCACTCACATTTTGACCCGATTTCTTATTGGGTAACCCATGGTCTTTGTTGATGGATTACCCGCTCCATCAACCTTAATTTATTATTTTTAAGGTTTCATCTTGCGAATTTAGGATCTGTAAAACCGTCCTACACAAGATTTTGCCTAAATAATGGGTTAAATTTATCATTAGTCCCTGTACTATGCCAAAATTCACATCATCCCCCAAATTTCAAAAGTGATCTCCATTGAGCAAAGATCACATTTTAAAATCACAATTAGCCCCTAGCTAACCCCAACACCGTTTGTGTAATCCCCATTAATGAAGACATCTGTACCTCATGTGCACAAAGTTGAGGTTAATACTCCTTCCATCCCAAAATTATTGTCATATTTGACCCGATATATGGATTAAAAAAATATAATTGACTTGATTATTAATACTAGTTTGACGCATAGTTGTCTTTAAAGTTTGTGTATGTGACACATAATTAAAGAATGATGAAAAACTAACGGTAGAGTAGTAAAAATGTTGTTCTAAAAAGGAAAGTTTCAAACAAAACAATTATTTTGAGACAAACGAAAAAGAAAAGTAAGACAATGATTTTGAGATAGAGAGAGTATGTCTTTTCCATGTTGGGAGCAGAGGGTTCAAGTCATGTAAAATAATGTCAATGTCCTTAGTAAAATGTCAACATCGTTAGTCGTGCAACAATTTTTGTAATTGCAACAAATAATCCAACTCAAAACTAAAACACACTTCCTTGAGATGACAAAGGGGGCGGAAAATTCAAACCCTTAGACTGAGATACATTAGTGGTTGGGCGAGACTATACAAGCTCATATGAGTCGGGATATACCCCAAAGTTGTGTTCAGTCTTCTTAAGATTGAACACTACTTATAATGAACAATTCTTAGATGGTAAAGCTCTTGCTTTTTTCATGATGAACAATTCTTTTACTTTCACCAAAAGGTGGGATGAGATAGATAAAGAATATAGAGCACTAACTTCACCTATACTTAGATGATGAAACTCTTGTTTTTTTCAATTGGAAAATGACACTTTTGGACGTGAAAAAACAACGATATCCTTAATGAGCATGACGTGCTACAGAAATGAATCGCGGTGCATTGACTATTGAACCGTGATTCATCAATTTTATTGCATTAAATTTTGCACTGCAGTTTAATAGTTTAATTGTCTAGTCTAATTGAATCGTGATTCATCAATGTTATTGCATTAATTTTTGCATCGCGGTTCAATAGTTTAATTTTCCTAGTCTAATTGCATCTTGATTCATCAATTTTATTGCATTAATTTTTTCACCGCGGTTCAATAGTTTAATTTTCCTAGTCTAATTGCACTGCGATTCATCAATTTTATTGCATTAATTTTTGCACCGCGGTTCAATAGTTTAATTGTCTAGTCTAATTGCACTGCGTTACCAATTTTTATATACCGCGATGAATTAATTTTTCAACCGCGTTACATATATCTAATCCAAGTTGCACCGCGGTATCAACTTTGATGTACCGCGATTAATCAATTTTTGAACCGCGATACATGAAATATTATCTAATTCATTTTTGTATCGCGATACAAAACGATAATGAACTAGACCATGTCCGCCATATTTTTCTTCCATCTCCTCTATTGTAAGCCTTCTTCTTCCCCTCCTCCTTCGCCTTCGTCCTACTGAAAAATCCTTCAACCCAGTACAGATCCATTACAGTTACGTATATAATGAATCAAACAAGTCGTTTACCTTTCGGGGACATTTCCCCCGAACCCCCACGACAGGACACTGCTCCCTCGACCCCCACGACCTAACTGGACAGGTTGATCTCCGTTTCGTTGCTCAACAATGATGATTTTCGAATCAAAAGTGTGTTGTCGAAGCTATTGAAGGAGATGATGACATGTTTGGAACAATATTTCGAAAAATGGTCTTTTGCGGTTGAAAAAAAACGATGGACTTTTGAGGTTACAAACTTTGAAAAAGGTATCGGCCAGAATTTTACGCTAAATCAAATCACCACATCAATGAAAGAAGGAGATGATGGCTTACAAAATGAGAAGCAATGATCCTCGGAAATAAAGGATCAACAATTATTCCAGGGACCCGTTTATCTTGAAACCCAGCGATTCTCGCAGATTAGGAATCAAAATGAAGAGGATTGAAGCAAGCGATGCTTTGATCATGAATCCTTGCAGCTAGTCCGTGTTTGTAGTCATGTTGGAAAAAGAAGGGATTGCATCGAAAACTCCGATGTTCTTGTAGGTTCACTTATTTCCAATTTCTTTTAGGCAAATGGAGTTCAATAGCTATTGGAACAGGAGCAAGATTTTGAGTGGATCTTGAATTTCTCAAGTCCTCTACAGGTCCACGAGAAAGGTTGTAGATTATTAATATTTGAGAAATATTCTTGTAATATATGTAATAAAATAGATTAATTTACTTTCCGTAATTAGCATAGATCAAATCCCACAATTAGTGGACAACACTTAAACCCACATTAATATCTACTGTCAATTTACCCACCGGGTCTTCCGCACCAATTACTTCAACATGCACTGTACATTTCAATTCCAATATAACCTTAGACAATGTTTTATATGTTCCTTCATTCCATTTAAATCTGATTATCAATGAGCAGACTCACCACTGCCTTAAATTGTTGTGTGAATTTTTTTCCAATCCTTCTATGTTATACAGGACTTGGCTACGGGGAAGATGATTGGCTCGGGTAAGCAACACAGAGGTCTTTATTACATGTCCCCTTTACAAAGGATACCAGTCTCTAACCAAGTCTCTCATTCTCCAAATCTTTGGCACATGCGTCTCGGACATCCATCCTCATCTCGTCTTAAATTGGTTTCTTCATTACTGCCTTCCAATAATATTTCTCATGATAAGAATTGTATTGTTTGCCCTATGGCTAAGCAAACAAGACTTCCTTTTCCTTTAAGTTCAATATCAATTCATGCTCCATTTGAACTCTTACATTGTGATATTAGGGGTCCACGTAATGTCCCTACAGACTCGGGGGCACGTTGTTTTCTTACCATTGTTGACGATTATACACATTGCATTTGGACATTTCTTATGCAGAACACGTCTGAAACACAAAAGATTCTTATGTGCCTCATTGATTTTGCCTATATACAATTCCATGCTTACGTTAAAACTGTTCAAGTCGACAATGGTTCTGAATTCCTAGCCATAAGAAATTTCTTCCAATACCATGGGATTGAGTACTAGTGCACTTGTGTCTACACCCCACAACAAAATGGAGTTGTGGAGCGAAAACATCGCCATATTCTTGTTGTTGCGCGTGCGTTACTTTTCCAATCTAAATTGCCACTTATTTTTTGGGGCGAATGCGTTTTAACTTCGTTTACTTCATCAACCGATGACCATCACCATTGTTATCAAATAAATCTCCTTTTGAGTTATTGTACCATCGTTCACCGACATTTGATCACTTAAAAGTCTTTGGTTGTTTATGTTATGCAACTGTTGTCCATCCGGTGGCTCACCGGTAGAGATGGGACTTCACAATGTGCGAGCTTTCTGGTTCGATCCCTTCCCACGCCCCCCTTAGGAGAAAAAAATAATAATTAAAAAAAAACTATTGTCCATCCTACTAAAAAAATTGACCCTCGTGCCAAGCGTTGTATTTTTGTTGGATACCCTACTGGCCACAAAGGATACAAACTCTATGGCATGGAAACGAAACAGTTCTTTGTAAGCCGTGATGTCAAGTTTTATGAGAACATTTTTCCTTTTGCCAATGTTCCAACTACATCTCATGATCCTGATACTTCCTTTGACATCATAAACTACGAACCTGTCCCATCAATCAAATCTTCTAAAATTCAAGAAAATGAGCTACCTCCACCAGAGTCTGAACCAACAACACACAATTCTTCCACACTCGAACCAATACCGACCCTAGTTTAGTCCACTACAATTATATCTCATAACGAGCCCACTCTCGCTTCCTCCCGTGAGACATTCAACCCATCCTAAGCAGACTCTGGCATGGCATAAAGACTACGTGCTGACATCTCAAGTCAATCACTCAACTTCAAAGTCAAGTCTATCAAGTACTCGGTATCCTCTTTCTCATTTTCTTTCATATTATCGCATTTCTCCAACCCATTGTATCTTTCTAACTAACATTACAGGACATACAGAGCCTAAGACTTATGCCCAAGCTATCCTTGATCCACATTGGCAAGAAGCAATGAATGTAGAATTAACAACATTGCATCAAAATAAAACATGGAGTCTTGTTTCCCGTCCTCTAGGACACAAACCAATTGGTTTGAAATGGGTTTACAAAATCAAGTACAAGTCTGATGGGACCATCGAGTGCTACAAAGCCCGTCTCGTTGCTAAAGGGTATAACCAAGTTGAGGGCATTGATTATCGTGAAACATTCTCTCCAATAGCAAAACTCACTACACTTTGTTGTCTTCTCACTGCCGCTATTGCTCGAAATTGGTTCACACACCAATTAGATGTTCAAAATGCTTTTCTTCATGGAGACTTACATGAAATTGTATATATGGAACCCCCACTGGGACTTCCACGACAGGGGGAGAATATGGTATGTCGTCTAAACAAGTCCCTATATGGGCTCAAACAAGCCTCAAGAAACTGGTTTTCTACCTTCTCATAAACTATTCAAAAGGCCATCTACCAACAGCCAAAAGCAGATTATTCCCTCTTCACAAGAGCTTGAGGTACTTCATTAACTGTAGTTCTCATATATGTTGATGACATCCTTCTCACAAGCAACGATATTCAAAAATTGAACGACTCAAAGAGTTCCTTCTCAAGCACTTTCGTATTAAGGATCTTAGAGACTTAGAGCATTTCTTGGGAATTGAATTTTCTCATTCCAAAAAAGGTATCTACATGTCACAAAGAAAGTATTCTTTAGAAATTTTGCAAGATTCTTGACTTATAGGCGCACGCTCTGAAAAATTTCCAATGGAACAAAATGTGAAACTAACACCCACAGAAGGTGCATTGCTAAATGATCCAACTAAATACAGAAGATTGGTTGGACGACTAATCTATCTTACCGTCACAAGACCAGATATAGTCTACTCAGTTCGAGTGTTGAGCCAATTCATGCAAGAACCTCGAAAGTTTCATTGGGATGCAACTCTACGAATTCTCAAATACATAAAAGGCACTCCTAGACAAGGTCTATTACTGCCTTCAGGTAACAATCTAACATTAAAAGCTTTTTGCGATTCTGATTGGGCTGGTTGTCGTGCCACAAGAAGATCAGTTACGAGATATTGTATATTTCTTGGGAATTCACTCATTTCATGGAAATCCAAGAAACATGTTAATGTTTCTCGATCATCAGTAGAGGCAGAATATCGAGCTATGACAAACACATGCTTGGAACTAACTTGGTTGCACTACATTTTACAAGATTTAAAGGTTCCATAACTAGCTCCGACACCACTAAATTGTGACAATCAAGCAGCTTTACACATTGCAACTAATCCCGTTTTCCATGAGCGTATGAAACACATTGAAATAGATTGTCACATAGTTAGAGAAAAATTGCAAGCATGTTTGATTAGTCCTTCCTACATTCCTACTCGATTCTAGTTAGCAGATGTCTTCACAAAAGCATTGGGGAAGGATCAGTTTGTGATGTTGCGTGGCAAGTTGGGACTTCATGATATCATGTCTCCAACTTGAGGAGGAGTATTAAGATTTGAGAAATATTCTTGTAATATATGTAATAAAATAGATTAATTTACTTTCCATAATTAGCATAGATCAAATCCCACAATCAGTGGACAACACTTTCTTAGCCTTAGAAATAGGATTGATTGGTCATTGTATATTCATATAAAAAGTTGTACACCATTCATTGGAATAATATGGTGAATTGATTCAAACCAAACTGTTCCCTTATTCTTCTACTTCCTACACCTTCCCACCATCCAGTTTTAACATAGATAACTGATGCTTCACAAAGTTATATAGCAATTTTTTGTTGTCATTTTGAGAGGCAGTTTGGGGTTGAACATGGGGAAACCAAGATCTGTTGGTCTCTTTCTTTTCTTTCTTGGAATCGTGACAACCGGTAAGTAAGGTCGCTGAAAATATGACCTTGCATTGTTTTCAAGTTCAGGGACAGTCTCGCACACTCTTCTGGACAACTGTCATCATGGGTTGGAAAGATTGTTGCACATGGTATGGCTTGTGCTGTGAATTGTGATGAAACCACTGGGCACGGAAATCATAATGAGCAACTCTGGTGGGAATACGTCCGGCTAGCACTTAGTGGGTTGTGCTATTAACTTCATTCCTATTGAGTTGGGGAGGTTGAGTAGAGAAAGAGGAGGGCATTTTAGGGAGAAAGTTACGAGGGAATTGACTTATGCGGTTTGAAAAAAAAGGTACTAGAGGGGTTGCAAATCTCTAAAAAGGTATCGGCCATTAATTATTCCTAGAATTTTCTTATAATTAGCCCATTGATCTAAGTTTATCTTATATTGGGTCTCTATTAGACTCCCAAATTTTACTTGGACTTTCTTATCGTTCCTAGCACGAGGAGAAAAGAGGTAAAGCTTTCCAATCTAATAATTAAAGAATTTCATTTATTATATTTCTTTTTTTATATAAACATAAAACAAAATTGAAATCTCATTTTCAAACTAAGTCACCTCAGTTTGAAAAATGCAAATATTCATATATGGTTAATTTGAAGATAATTGATTAATAATATATTTTCTATATATTCTAAAAATATTATATATATCCATCTATTATGAAATAAAAGAACTAAATACAACATACTTATTTTAACGTTAATAAGTAACATAAAAGATTCTATGCATTCTAGACATAGGAGGGTCTATTTGAAAAATTACCTGAAGGATAGTGAGAATCCTAACAACAATTACTTACCTAACTAATTTAAGGTTTTGTTAGGTACGAATATGTTAGTCTTTACAGCTACTTGTAGTAGTAAAAATTTCAAGGGATGAAAATGTAAATTTTAGCTTTCTTCTCCAACAAAATACACGGATTAATAAACTGGGTTCTTCACTTTTTTTTCTTCATCTTATAAAAACTATAACTCTTTTCTTAACCCATTTTTAATAATTTGTTCACTGATAATTAGTAACAATGCCACCGATTTACTTAATATCTCGATAACACATCAACAAATCTATCATTTTTTCTTCATCTTGTTAAGGTTGCTTATTATTATTATTATTCACTCTCACAGTTGTTGTAATTCCTAAGAAAAATTTCTTCTTTTTTTAGCAATATCTCAAGCCTCTCTATCTATCTATCTATCTCTCTCTATACTATGCTATTTGTTGTCTTTTGAGTTTCAAAAAGCTCAAATGTCTTTCACCTACACGCAATCCGTTGTATGTTTCCATTGAAGTATAACCCTTTTATATTCTTTTGTTTTCTCTCTTATCTAGTCAATTTCATTTCAAATGCATGTCTCAACAGTACTATATCTATAACTTTAAATTTTGTCATACTAAACCACAACCTAATGAATCTCAAATCACGAAATGGACACATTCCTTTGCAACGAGCTCCTCTACAAAATCTTCCACCACCTCTCACCCCTAAACGGTGGCTCGCCTCTTCTGCTCCTCCCTTTTTCTTTTTTTCACAATCACGCTTTCCAAATCATGTCTCTCCATTGGCTTCTCAATTTTTAATTTGTAAGAGACTATTCATTCACTTATACATAGAGATAAAACATCATTTTTTAGATTCATATAATTTTTTGGGAAATTTCTAACGATAGCGGTAGGTGGAAATATTGTACAAAAAAAAAACTGACATTAAAGATCAAATTAATAGAATTCAAAACAGCAGGACCCAACTTAAAGGTAGGTACAAGTTGATGGAACAAATTGTTATTTGGCTCTTCATGAATTTATGAACCCATGATAAATTTACTTGTTTGGCATTTATTCATGTTGAGTAGTTTATTAAATGTAGGGCTATTTTCACCTATACATAATTTTCTACTCATGGCAAATATACATGTTTGACCTTTATTCATGGTTAGTGGTTTATTACATGTTGGGTGATTTTTCTCTATACATTAATTTGTAAAAAATAACTCCTACTTTTATAGATAGAGAGGTATAGGGTCTTTAAAAAAGTTATTTAGTTAACTGGATATAGATTTGCTAATAATATCTATAAGTTAGAGATCAATATGATAGTCTTTTAAGAGTACTTGCAGTGGTAAAAAATTCAAATGAGCAAATTGTAGGTTTTAGCTTTCTTCTCCATTAAAACACATATATTCATCAATCGTATTCTTTATTTTGTCTGCATCATCTTGAAATTAAAGCACATTTTGCTTAACTCTTTTAACTTAGCGTATTCACTGGTAGTTACTAAACACGCTACCGGTTTGCTTAATATCTCAATACTCACAAAAAAAAAAATCTATTGTTATAGTTGAAATAGTAAATATATTTCTAATCATGTTTACCCAAATTTCTTTGTAACAAACCTTAAATATTTTAAAAGGTAAAACTATATTATTTTCTTATATTCAAATAAATTTTTGGTAACCTCAGCTTAGTAAAGGTTTTTCGTCATATTCAAAAATATTTTAGAACATGCTTGGATTACAACCAAAAAACACAAAACATGGATTTTAGAGAGATGAGGCAAAGCAACCAGCTGAGGCAAAGCAAACACACAACTCGGGATCCCCTCAAATCCCTAAAATGAATCATAACTCTACTAAAAAGAAGAAGCTCATTAAGCATGTAGTAACTAAGGCAGTAACTATAAGGTTCAAACCACAAAAAGAACTACACCAACATCATAGAAGGACTTAACAAATAGAACAGGCTTGGATTACAACCAAAAAACACAAAACATGGATTTTAGAGAGATGAAACAAAGCAACCAACAATATATGAGGCAAAGCACACAACTCGGGATCATTTAAATCCCTAAAATGAACAATAACTCTACTAAAAGAATAAGCTCATTAAGCATGTAGTAACAAAAGGCGTGGTAACTATAAGTCTCAAACCACACCGGATAATGAAAAAAATGAAGACATCTATTGAAGAATTTGATACGAGAATGAGGGAGTAACATTAGTTAGCTATGGGTAGTCCACTTAAAAGTTCATAAGCCATGTTAACAAATAAGAGGATTTTCTGCAAGCAGTAACCTCACTTGGAGTACATAACCACGCTCTAGAATCAATCACAATGGTAAAAAATTAGACCCTTGATAGACTAGGCAAAATTAAATGATACACTATTACTAAGAGTAAACTTCACTTCCATTTTAAAAACTTGCTAAACAGTAAACAAAAAACTCAAAACTCAAAACTCAAACCCAAAAACATGGAAGAATTGGATTATGAAATTGTGAAACAAAATTTGTAAATTGGATCAATAGTAGATCCCCTTATCTATTTGCATCTTTAAAGTTTACTGCTGAGCATGTATTGATTTATTTAACTTCCTTAAGTACATTTTTCTTGGGTTCATTTTGTTTATAAGAGACTCAGATTTTATCACACGATTCCTAAAAGCTCGTACAAAGAAACAATTGTACGTAAAGAGATTACTATTCTATAAAATCTTAGCATGTAAATCCTTAGTGCTGCCAGTTAAAAATAATGTGCACTTGGATTAATTGCTTTTGTTTAATGTGAAATTGTAGCAAATGTGAATATGTAAGTTGTTCCCTTTGTGAAAATAGCACATAGAAATTAATAATATATATATAAAGATGGTGAGGAGCACTATGCTTGTGCCACCTCACCACCTTTGGATAAATCTTCATTCTAAAACATCCATGTGGAAGCTTTAAAAACTTTTGATTTTTTAGTCATTAGCCAATAATAATACATAATAATAATCAATATGATAAGGGGTATTAGTATTAGTATATATAACTTCTTCTATTATCAATAGTAGAAGACTTATATTTAAAAACTTTTACAACTAATATTACTTTTAACCAATGTTGGATAAAACTCTTCAATGTGAGATATTACTTCTAATGACTCACTTTTAACACCATACTTTAAGCATTGATATCTTATTCATTCAAAACTTGATTTGGACAAATAAATATATTATTTCGATGTTCTTGCCGAGTAGAACACATTCGCACAATTACTTTTATCAACAAATAAATGACACGTAAAGAAATTTGTGTCTCAAGTTGCACAATTTCTTTCACTAAAAACACTATTTTTTTAATAAATATTATACTTTAAGTCTCGATATCTTATTCATCTAAAACTCGATTTAGACAAATAAATATATCATTTCGATGCTCTCACCGAGTAGAACATATTTGCGCAATTACATTCGCCAATAAACAAATGACACCTAAAGAAATTTGTGCCTCAAGTTACACAATTTCTCTCACTAAAAACACTAATTGTTTTTAACAAGTATTATATTTTAAATCTTGATATCTTATTATCCAAAACTCGATTTGGACAAATAAATATATCATTTTGATGCTCTCACCGAGTAGAACACATTTGCACAATTATATTCGCCAACAAACAAATGACACTAAAATAAATCCGTGCCTCAAGTTGCACAATTTCTTTCACTAAAAACACTAATTTTTTAACAATAGAATAGATGCATCTCACATTGGTTAGAAATTGATGTTGGTTTTAAAAATAATATTATTAAGTACTAATAGAAGAAATGCATCATACATTGGTTAGAAAGTGATGTTGGTTTTCAAAGTCATTTGATAAAAGACATTTAACATTATTACCAATAGAAGATGTATATCTCACATTGGTTAGAAATTGATGTTGAGTTTAAATTATTTTATATTACTACCAATAAAAGAGATGTATAACACATTGTTTAAAAAGAAAATGTTAGATTTTAAAGTGTTACTTTCACTTTTACAAAATATTCTACTATTATTACTATTATTACATAATTATAAAATATTCTACTATTATTACTAATGTTAGATGTATCTCACATAATTATAAAATATTCTACTATTATTACTAATAGAAGAGATGTATCACACATTGGTTAGAAATTGATGTTTGTATTAAAAATAATATTATTAATTACTAATTGAAAAGATGTATCATACATTTGTTAGAAAGTGATGTTGGTTTTCAAAGTTTTTTGATAAAAGACTTCTACCATTATTACCAATAGAAGATGTATATCTCACATTGGTTAAAAATGATGTTGATTTTTAATTATTTTAGATTATATAAAAGACTTACTATTATTAGCAATAGAAGATATATATCACACATTTGTTATAAATTGATATTGATTTTAAATTACTATTATTACCAATAAAAGATATAAATATTACATTGGTTAAAAAGTGATGTTGATTTAAAAAGTTTTTTAATAAAAAGACTTCTACTTTTATCATTAATAAAAGAGAAGAGAAGATATGTATCTCATTATATAGAAAGAGATGTTGGTTTTAGATATTTTTTAGATAAAAAACTTCTACTACTATTATCAAATGATGAGATGTATTACACATTGGTTAGAGAGTGATGTAGGTATTAAAAGTCTTTTTATAAAAGACTTAATACCAATAGAAAAAATATGTATTTCACATTAGTTAGGAAAATGATATTAATTTAAAATGTTTTTAAATAATATACATCGCATTGGTTACAAAAAGATCCACATTATTTAGAAACATATATTGGCTATAAGATTCATAGATAAACGAATTTTTATATTATTATCAATACAAGAGATGTATTACACATTGTTTACAAAGAAATGTTGGTTTCAAAACTATTTAGATAAAATACTACTACTACTACTACTACTATTATTATTTTATGTTATAACCAATAGAAGATTTATCTCACATTGTTTAGAAAGAGATGTTGATTTCAAAAGTTTTAATAAAAAGACTATTATTATTACTATAGAAGAATATATCTCACATTTGTTAGAAATTAATGTTGGTTTTAAAAATACTATTATTATCAATAGAAAAGATGTATATCTACATGGTTAGAAAGAGATGTTTGTTTTAAAAGTCTTTAGATAAAAGTTTTAAACTTTTATTATCAATATAAATAGAAAAAAGTATCTCATATTGTTAGAATATGAAGAAAAAAAATGTATCTTACATTGTTTAGAAAAAGATGTTAGTTTTAAAAGTCTTATTGTAAAGACTTTTTCTCTTATTACCAATAAAAGATATGTATCTCACATTGTTTAAAAATAAATGTTGGTTTAAAAAATCTTTAGATTAAAGACTTTTTGTTACAAATAGAATAGATGCATGTATCTCACATTGGTTAAAAAGTGTTCTACTATTATTATTAATAGAAAAGATGTATCACACATTTGTTATAAATTAATGTTGGTTTTAAAAATATTATTATTACCAATAGAATAGATGTATCATACATTTGGTAGAGGGTAATGTTTGTTTTAAAGTCTTTAGATATAAGACTTCTACTATTATTATCAATAGAATATGTATATCTCACATTGGTTAAAAGTGATGTTGATTTTAATTTTAGATAAAAGACTTTTACTATTATTACTAATAGAAGAGATATCATACATTTGTTAAAATGATGTTGGTTTAAAAATTTTTTAGATAAAAAACTTTTACTTTTATCATCAATATAATAGAAGAAATGTATCCCATTATTTAGGAAGAGATGTTGGTTATAAAATTTTAAAAAGAAAAGACTTCTACTATTATTACCAAATGAGGATATGTATTACACATTGGTTAGAGAGTGATGTTGATTTTTAAAAAG
>CM028380.1:121790290-121867575 GCA_013146195.2 Codonopsis lanceolata
TTCTAGACTCTTGAGATTCGGATTGATTACCTTGCTTGATTCTTGATGTCATGTAATAGAATACCTATTTGACATGTTGAGTTCGCTCTTGTCAACTCATTCTGCTGACTTTTGATGATAATTCTAGACTCTTGAGAATTGGATTGATTACCGTGCTTGATTCTTGATGTCATGTAATGGAATACCTATTTGACATGTTGAGTTAGCTCTTGTCGAACTCATTCGCATGATTATTGATGAGAATATTTACTTGTCATGAACAGGCTCGAGATCAATTGCGTCGACCTCGTTCTAATTTGTTAAGTAGACACTACTTGACATTTGCAAGTCAGTGGCGTCTGTCATTGATTCACACACGCCTCCAGTGGCCACGTTGAGGAATGCTCCTCTTCAAAACTTCAAGAGCACCAGTGTCTATCCGGGCATTCCTCGGAAGGTCGATGTACTTCTGCGCATCGACACATCATGCACCGAGTAAGCATCTGCGAGAACTACGTAGCGGCCGGTTCTCCATATATCCTTATCCTATGTGATTTAATTTCAAGCACCTATGAAACAATGTGCATCTTGGATATATGATCTCTATGCTATGTGACTCTTGCCTTGTATGTTGCATATTGCCATGACATGCATGATTGATAGCTTACAAGTCTTTATGCTTACCCATTCCCCTTTCTTGCTTTAGATCCTAGCAAGGCAGTCTCGTTGAGGATTGCGGTGTTAGATGCTTTGCTGCTTTTTGTCGACGTTGAAGTTGAAGAGGTGGATTAGATGTCCTCTTCCTTTCTTTTGTTATTTTGCAAGGGCGATGGGTTTAAGCAAGTCAATTAGACTATGCTTGGGAATGTGTATAGAACTTAATCTTGATGCTTTGGCTGCTTGTAGTACTTGTAACCTCTTTATGCGGCAATTGTGTAAGCCGAGTTTTGGTTATCTTGTATAATAGTTCACTACGTATAAGTCTTTCCGCTTCGAGCATACTATTAGCTCTTATCTAATTCATGTCTATAAAGCGTTAGCTTGTTCCGCATGTAGTGTCGCCGATGACTTGCTCAAATTGTTTAATCGTTTATCATTTAAAAGTTTTAAAAATCTCGCCCTTGTGGTCGAGGCGTGCTCGTCCAATGTTGCGTCACGTCGCTTTTCTTGAATTGAGTCCTTCTTATTGTCCACTTGTTTTTCCCCCTATTTGGGCGGTCACTGCGGTTCCTCCTCGGGTCCGGTCGGTCAGTCACACATGCTCTCATAGCCAAGAACAAAATTGGCTTCATTAATGGGTCAATCAAACCCCCATCAGAAGAAGAAGAACCAACTGAATTTGGTCTTTGGAAACAATGCAACAGCATGATTGTATCGTGTCTCACTCATTCTGTGGAACCTGATTTGACAAAGGGGGTTGTTCATGCAGACACAGCCCACAAAGTTTGGGAGGACCTAAAGGATCAATTTTCTCAAAAGAATGCACCAGCAATTTATCAGATTCAAAAATCTTTGGCATCTCCTGCACAAAACAACATGATTGTCTCAACCTATTATACGACGATTAAAGGCTTATGGGATGAGCTGGACACACATAGGACCATTCCTATTTGTGACCAAACCAAGGCACACACTGAGCAAAAAGAAGAGGATCAAATGATGCAATTCCTTATGGGTCTTAATGATACTTTTAGCACTGTTCGCAGCAACATTCTCTGTATGACACCACTGCCAAATGTTCATCAAGCTTCTTCGTAGCAGCAACATTTCAAAGTCGCCAAGGGCATCAGACTAACAAATCTAAAGAAAAGCATTGTGATCATTGCAAAAGGGATGACCACACGATTCAAACTTGTCGCACTTTGAAGTTCCATTACAAATATTGTGATGGAAAAGGACATACCGAAGATCGATGCAAATTCAAAAGTGGCACTTGGTCTTCTAGTAATTTAGAAGGTCAAGGAAGTTGTAATGGGTCTCATGGCAACAACTCTTCCCCCTCTGCTAATGCAACAGAGTCCTCAAAAAACACACACGACCCTTCACTTGGGCTAACGGCAGATTAAATTCAACAGCTGGCTCGTGCACTCTCTATGATGACACCGATTCTAGCGGTAATAACAATGCTTATGCATCAGTCAATTCTATATTCATCAAACCTTGGATTCTAGATAGCAGAGCTACAGACCATATCATTTCTGACTCTAAATTTTTTACTCAAACAAAACCCTCATTAATATCTACTGTCAATTTACCCACCGGGTCTTCCGCACCAATTACTTCAACATGCACTGTACATTTCAATTCCAATATAACCTTAGACAATGTTTTATATGTTCCTTCATTCCATTTAAATCTGATTATCTATGAGCAAACTCACCACTGCCTTAAATTGTTGTGTGAATTTTTTTCCAATCCTTCTATGTCATACAGGACTTGGCTACGGGGAAGATGATTGGCTCGGGTAAGAAACACAGAGGTCTTTATTACATGTCCCCTTTACAAAGGATACCAGTCTCTAACCAAGTCTCTCATTCTCCAAATCTATGGCACATGCGTCTCGAACATCCATCCTCATCTCGTCTTAAATTGGTTTCTTCATTATTGCCTTCCAATAATATTTCTCATGATAAGAATTGTATTGTTTGCCCTATGGCTAAGCAAACAAGACTTCCTTTTCCTTTAAGTTCAATATCAATTCATGCTCCATTTGAACTGTTACATTGTGATATTTGGGGTCCACATAAAGTCCCTACAGACTCGGGGGAACGTTGTTTTCTTACCATTGTTGACGATTATACACGTTGCACTTGGACATTTCTTATGCAGAACACGTCTGAAACACAAAACATTCTTATGTGCTTCATTGATTTTGCCTATATACAATTCCATGCTTATGTTAAAACTGTTCAAGTCGACAATGGTTCTGAATTCCTAGCCATAAGAAATTTCTTCCAATACCATGGGATTGAGTACTAGTGCACTTGTGTCTACACCCCACAACAAAATGGAGTTGTGGAGCGAAAACATCGCCATATTCTTGTTGTTGCGGGTGCATTACTTTTTCAATCTAAATTGCCACTTATTTTTTGGGACGAATGCGTTTTAACTTCTGCTTACTTCATCAACCGATGACCATCACCATTGTTATTAAATAAATCTCCTTTCGAGTTATTGTACCATCGTTCATCGACATTTGATCACTTAAAAGTCTTTGGTTGTTTATGTAATGCAACTGTTGTCCATCCGGTGGCTCAGTGGTAGAGATGGAACTTCACAATGTGCGAGGTTTCAGGTTCGATCCCTTCCCACGCCCCTTTAGGAGAAAAAAATTAATTAAAAAAAAACTATTGTCCATCCTACTAAAAAAATTGACCCTCGTGCCAAGCGTTGTATTTTTGTTGGATACCCTACTGGCCACAAAGGATACAAACTCTATGGCATGGAAACGAAACAGTTCTTTGTAAGCTGTGATGTCAAGTTTTATGAGAACATTTTTCCTTTTGCCAATGTTCCAACTACATCTCATGATCCTGATACTTCCTTTGACATCATAAACTACGAACCTGTCCCATCAATCAAATCTTCTAAAATTCAAGAAAATGAGCTACCTCCACCAGAGTCTGAACCAACAACACACAATTCTTCCACACTCGAACCAATACCGACCCTAGTTTAGTCCACTACAATTATATCTCATAACGAGCCCACTCTCGCTATTCCTCCCGTGAGACATTCGACCCGTCCTAAGCAGACTCTGGCATGGCATAAAGACTACGTGCTGACATCTCAAGTCAATCACTCAACTTCAAAGTCAAGTCTATCAAGTACTCGATATCCTCTTTCTCATTTTCTTTCATATTATCGCATTTCTCCAACCCATTGTATCTTTCTAGCTAACATTACAGGACATATAGAGCCTAAGACTTATGCCCAAGCTATCCTTGATCCACATTGGCAAGAAGCAATGAACGTAGAATTAACAACATTGCATCAAAATAAAACATGGAGTCTTGTTTCCCGTCCTCCAGGACATAAACCAATTGGTTTGAAATGGGTTTACAAAATCAAGTACAAGTCTGATGGGACCATCGAGCGCTACAAAGCCCGTCTCGTTGCTAAAGGGTATAACCAAGTTGAGGGCATTGATTATCGTGAAACATTCTCTCCAACAGCAAAACTCACTACACTTTGTTGTCTTCTCATTGCCGTTGTTGCTCGAAATTGGTTAACACACCAATTAGATGTTCAAAATGCTTTTCTTCATGGAGACTTACATGAAATTGTATATATGGAACCCCCACTGGGACTTCCACGACAGGGGGAGAATATGGTATGTCGTCTCAATAAGTCCCTATATGGGCTCAAACAAGCCTCAAGAAACTGGTTTTCTACCTTCTCAGAAACTATTCAAAAGGCCGGCTACCAACAACCAAAAGCAGATTATTCCCTCTTCACAAGAGCTTGAGGTACTTCATTAACTGTAGTTCTCATATATGTTGATGACATCCTTCTCACAGGTAACAATATTCAAGAAATTGAACGACTCAAAGAGTTCCTTCTCAAGCACTTTCGTATTAAGGATCTTAGAGACTTAGAGCATTTCTTGGGAATTGAATTTTCTCATTCTAAAAAGGTATCTACATGTCACAAAGAAAGTATTCTTTAGAAATTTTGCAAGATTCTTGACTTATAGGCGCACGCTCTGAAAAATTTCCAATGGAACAAAATGTGAAACTAACACCCACAGAAGGTGCATTGCTAAATGATCCAACTAAATATAGAAGATTGGTTGGACGACTAATCTATCTTATCGTCACAAGACCAGATATAGTCTACTCAGTTCGAGTGTTGAGCCAATTCATGCAAGAACCTCGAAAGTTTCATTGGGATGCAACTCTACGAATTCTCAAATACATAAAAGGCACTCCTAGACAAGGTCTATTACTGCCTTCAGGTAACAATCTAACATTAAAAGCTTTTTGCGATTCTGATTGGGCTGGTTGTCGTGCCACAAGAAGATCAGTTACGAGATATTGTATATTTCTTGGGAATTCACTCATTTCATGGAAATCCAAGAAACATGTTAATGTTTCTCGATCATCAGTAGAGGCAGAATATCGAGCTATGACAAACACATGCTTGGAACTAACTTGGTTGCACTACATTTTACAAGATTTAAAGGTTCCATAACTAGCTCCGACACCACTAAATTGTGACAATCAAGCAGCTTTACACATTGACTAATCCGTTTTCCATGAGCGTATGAAACACATTGAAATAGATTGTCACATAGTTAGAGAAAAATTGCAAGCATGTTTGATTAGTCCTTCCTACATTCCTACTCGATTCTAGTTAGCAGATGTCTTCACAAAAGCATTGGGGAAGGATCAGTTTGTGATGTTGCGTGGCAAGTTGGGACTTCATGATATCATGTCTCCAACTTGAGGAGGAGTATTAAGATTTGAGAAATATTCTTGTAATATATGTAATAAAATAGATTAATTTACTTTCCGTAATTAGCATAGATCAAATCCCACAATCAGTGGACAACACTTTCTTAGCCTTAGAAATAGGATTGATTGGTCATTGTATATTCATATAAAAAGTTGTACACCATTCATTGGAATAATATGGTGAATTGATTCAAACCAAACTGTTCCCTTACTCTTCTACTTCCTACACCTTCCCACCATCCAGTTTTAACATAGATAACTGATGCTTCACAAAGTTATATAGCAATTTTTTGTTGTCATTTTGAGAGGCAGTTTGGGGTTGAACATGGGGAAACCAAGATCTGTTGGTCTCTTTCTTTTCTTTCTTGGAATCGTGACAACCAGTAAGGGTGCTGAAAATCTGACCTTGGATTGTTTTCAAGTTCAGGGACAGTCTCGCACACTCTTCTGGACAACTGTCATCATGGGTTGGAAAGATTGTTGCACATGGTATGGCTTGCGCTGTGAATTGTGATGAAACCACTGGGCACGGAAATCATAATGAGCAACTCTGGTGGGAATACGTCCGGCTAGCACTTAGTGGGTTGTGCTATTAACTTCATTCCTATTGAGTTGGGGAGGTTGGGGAGAGAAAGAGGAGGGGCATTTTAGGGAGAAAGTTACAGAAATTGACTTATGCGGTTTGAAAAAAAAGGTACTAGAGGGGTTGCAAATCTCTAAAAGGTATCGGCCATTAATTATTCCTAGAATTTTCTTATAATTAGCCCATTGATCTAAGTTTATCTTATATTGGGTCTCTATTAGACTCCCAAATTTTACTTGGACTTTCTTATCGTTCCTAGCACGAGGAGAAAAGAGCTAAAGCTTTCCAATCTAATAATTAAAGAATTTCATTTATTATATTTCTTTTTTTATATAAACATAAAACAAAATTGAAATCTCATTTTCAAACTAAGTCACCTCAGTTTGAAAAATGTAAATATTCATATATGGTTAATTTGAAGATAATTGATTAATAATATATTTTCTATATATTCTTAAAATATTATATATATCCATCTATTATGAAATAAAAGAACTAAATACAACATACTTATTTTAACGTTAATAAGTAACATAAAAGATTCTATGCATTCTAGACATAGGAGGGTCTATTTGAAAAATTACCTGAAGGATAGTGAGAATCCTAACAACAATTACTTACCTAACTAATTTAAGGTTTTGTTAGGTACCAATATGTTAGTCTTCTGACTACTTGTAGTAGTAAAAATTTCAAGGGATGAAACTGTAAATTTTAGCTTTCTTCTCCAACAAAATACACGGATTAATAAACTGGGTTCTTCACTTTTTTTTCTTCATCTTATAAAAACTATAACTCTTTTCTTAACCCATTTTTAATAATTTGTTCACTGATAATTAGTAACAATGCCACCGATTTACTTAATATCTCGATAACACATCAACAAATCTATCATTTTTTCTTCATCTTGTTAAGGTTGCTTATTATTATTATTCACTCTCACAGTTGTTGTAATTCCTAAGAAAAATTTCTTCTTTTTTTAGCAATATCTCAAGCCTCTCTATCTATCTATCTATCTATCTATCTATCTCTCTCTCTCTATACTATGCTATTTGTTGTCTTTTGAGTTTCAAAAAGCTCAAATGTCTTTCACCTACACGCAATCTGTTGTATGTTTCCATTGAAGTATAACCCTTTTATATTCTTTTGTTTTCTCTCTTATCTAGTCAATTTCATTTCAAATGCATGTCTCAACAGTACTATATCTATAACTTTAAATTTTGTCATACTAAACCACAACCTAATGAATCTCAAATCACGAAATGGACACATTCCTTTGCAACGAGCTCCTCTACAAAATCTTCCACCACCTCTCACCCCCTAAACGGTGGCTCCGCCTCTTCTACTCCTCCCTTTTTCTTTTTTTCACAATCACGCTTTCCAAATCATGTCTCTCCATTGGCTTCTCAATTTTTAATTTGTAAGAGACTATTCATTCACTTATACATAGAGATAAAACATCATTTTTTAGATTCATATAATTTTTTGGGAAATTTCTAATGGTAGCGGTAGGTGGAAATATTGTACAAAAAAAATGACATTAAAGATCAAATGAATAGAATTCAAAACAGTAGGACCCAACTTAAAGGTAGGTACAAGTTGATGGAACAAATTGTTATTTGGCTCTTCATGAATTTATGAACCCATGATAAATTTACTTGTTTGGCATTTATTCATGTTGAGTAGTTTATTAAATGTAGGGCTATTTTCACCTATACATAATTTTCTACTCATGGCAAATATACATGTTTGACCTTTATTCATGGTTAGTGGTTTATTACATGTTGGGTGATTTTTCTCTATACATTAATTTGTAAAAAATAACTCCTACTTTTATAGATAGAGAGGTATAGGGTCTTTAAAAAAGTTATTTAGTTAACTGAATATAGATTTGCTAGTAATATCTATAAGTTAGAGACCAATATGATAGTCTTTTAAGACTACTTGCAGTGGTAAAAAATTCAAAAGAGCAAACTGTAGGTTTTAGCTTTCTTCTCCAATAAAACACACATATTCATCAATCGTATTCTTTATTTTATCTGCATCATCTTGAAATTAAAGCACATTTTGCTTAACTCTTTTAACTTAGCGTATTCACTGGTAGTTACTAAACACGCTACCGGTTTGCTTAATATCTCAATACTCACAAAAAAATCTATTGTTATAGTTGAAATAGTAAATATATTTCTAATCATGTTTACCCAAATTTCTTTGTAACAAACCTTAAATATTTTAAAAGGTAAAACTATATTATTTTCTTATATTCAAATAAATTTTTGGTAACCTCAGCTTAGTAAAGGTTTTTCGTCATATTCAAAAATATTTTATGACTATTGTAGTAGTAATGACAGAAAGGGGAATTTGACAAAACAAAAGTTGACATATAAGACAAAATAAATAGAATTCAAAAAGGTGGAATCAAATTTAAAGTTATCTACAAGTTGATGGACCAATTTATTATTTCATTCTCCATGGAATTGATTAGAACATACAAATTTACTTGTTTAGCCTTAACTAATGGTGGAATTGTTTATTAAATCTAGGATTATTTATGTCTATACATTTTTTTTATTTATAACAAATTTACTTGTTTGACTTTAATTCAATTGTAGATGTTTATTAGGTATAGGGTTAGTTTTGTCCATTTATTAATTTCCAAGTGACAACCTTTGCTTTTATATATATTTAATTTAATAATTTAATAATATATATATATATATATATAAATAAAAAGATAATACATTTTTATTTATGAAAGTCTCTATAATATAAAACAACAACTTATCATAAAATTCACTATTGTATTATATGTTATGCCACTATCGTAAGATGAAAATAACTTATCGTAAGATAAATTGTTATATATGATACACACATAACCAGGCCGGTTACGAGGAATGTCTTGAAGGGCGACGACAACGGACCCCCAATTTTGAGGTGCCCCAAATTTATATATACAACCTTATATATGTATATATAATATAATGTTATTAATTTAATTCAAATGACTATGTATATTCCTTTGGTGTGACTCGAATAAATGGTGCCTTTGGTGAGGCTTTGAACACACGACCTCTTAGTTGAGAGTAATAAAGTACCAGACAACGGTGCCTCTGACGATACTTGAACACCCGATCTCTCTACTGAGAGTTTTAAAGTCCAGGGTGTCTCTAGTGAGATTTGAACACCTGACCTCTCCGTTAGGAGAAGTGAGCAGTACCAGTTGAACTTGAGCTCGTTGGTATCAAAAAGTTATTTAATATCTAATTACCTTTTTTAGCTGTGAATTTAGCGTATCAAATATATATATATATATATATATATATATATATATATATATATATATATATATATATATACTTACAAATGTAACTAGAGATTTTTTATTCAAACTCTAGCATAGTTTTCCAACTTCATTTTTTATTTTGAGTCTTATCAATATTTTTGGGAAAAAAATTGATTTTCGGTCTCCTGACTATCATTTTCATTGCTTATGTTTGTCTTATTATTAGGTTCATTAGTTAATTGTGTATTTTAATTTTTAAATTTGAATTTATAGTGCAAACATATTTTTTTTAAAATATATCTCTGGAAGTCAAAAAAGAAAAAGAATTGATGAGATTATTAAAATTCAAAGAGTAGATCTTAATTGATAGAAAAATTTATACTAAATTTCTAGTCGAAGATCTAATTGATGGGTTACAAGGAATGAGTAATCTTGATGAATCAAATGAACGAATATCAAATATCTTATATATAGGCTTTTAGACATTTTTCGTATTCTTAATATACAAGAAATTACCAAATAGAGATAATCAAGATAGAAAATGCAAAGATTCAAACGAAGTAATTTTACATAAAATATTTATACTTATTTTTTGTATTAAAAATTTCATTTTTATATTTTTATAGGGCCCCTTTTATTCTTTTTGCCTATGGGCCTCCAAAAGTGTAGGGTTGGCGTTGCACATAAGATGTGCATCGATCGCTCTCATTTTTCTATTGTAAATTATTGATAACTATGCACCAAAAATATTAACAAACAAATAAAACAGAAGCTCAAAAGGTAGTATTTCTCCTCAAACAACTACAAAGAAAAAAATGAGAGAGAAAGAGAGAAAACTTACCACTTAAAACCGCACGTTGTGAAGAGCAAATGTCTTTGGTTGATGGGTGGCGTATGTCAAGTAAACTGCTTCTGGCCCTTCACATAAGAAAACAAAGAAGTTGAGATAAAGCAAAATTAAAAGCCACTTTATGAGCTATGAATGAGTGAGGGTTTAAATTAAGGGGCGAAGAGAAAGAGAAGAGGTAACCTAACTTTGGCTTCATAAAGGGGAGGTAGCATCATAACTTCTGATGCCAAAAAATATGGAATTATGCTGAAATTTAGAGTGTACTCGAAGCTAAAATTATTGAGTTATTATGATTCTTACTAGATTTTGAGCTCGGACGCCAGTATGGGATGGTGTCAAATATTCAAATAAATCAATATATGCTTTATACACAAAGTTTGATACATAAATTGAAAATGAAAAAAACACAAAAAGAACAACACCAGCATCATTGAAGGATAGCAGCATAGAAGGACTAAACAAATAGAACAGGCTTGGATTACAACCAAAAAACACAAAACATGAATTTTAGAGAGATGAAACAAAGCAACCAGCTGAGGCAAAGCACACAACCCAGGATCCCCTTAAATCCCTAAAATGAACAATAACTCTACTAAAAGGAAGAAGCTCATTAAGCATGTAGTAACAAAGGCAGTAACTATAAGTCTCAAACCACACCTAGATAATGAAAAACTAAAGACATCTATTGGAGAATTTGATACAGGAATGAGGAATAACATTAGTTAGCTATGGGTAGTCCCTTAAAAAGTTCATAAGCCATGTTAACAAATAAGAGGATTTTCTGCAAGCAGTAACCTCACTTGGAGTTCATAACCACGCTCTAGAATCAGTCACAATGGTCAAAAATTAGACCCTTGATAGACTGGGCAAAATTAAATGATACACTATTACTAAGAGTAAACTTCACTTCCATTTTAAAAACTTGCTAAACAGTAAACAAAAAACTCAAACTCAAACCCAAAAACTTGGAAGAATTGGATTATGAAATTGTGAAACAAAATTTGTGAAAACTCTTTTGGGTTAGTACTCTACAACATACCATTGATTCACTCTGTTTGTGTAAATTGGCAGTTGTGGAAACTTATTACAGGTTATGCAAAATGGAAGAATCACAGAAGCTGCAACATCTAAAGAACTACTGAAAGAAAAAGTTGGAGCGCATAACCAAGCTCTAGAATCACTCACAACGATCGAAAATTAGACCCTTGATAGATTGAGCAAAATTAAACGATACACTATTACTAAAAGTTAACTTCACTTCCATTTTTAAAACTTGCTAAACAGTAAACAAAAAACTCAAAACTCAAACCCAAAAACATGGAAGAATTGGATTATGAAATTGTGAAACAAAATTTGTAAATTGGATCAATAGTAGAGCCCCTTATCTACGTTGCATCTTTAAAGTTTCTGCGATCGCATGTAAGCAGTTTGTTTAACTTCCTTAAGTCTGTTTTTTGCTGGGTTCATTTTGTTTATAAGAGACTCAAATTTTATCACATGATTCCTAAAAGCTCGTACAAAGAAACAATTGTACGTAAGAGATTACTATTCTATAAAATCTTAGCATGTAAATCCTTGGTGCTGCCAGTTCAAAGTAATGCACACTTGGATTAATTGCTTTTGTTTAATGTGAAATTGTAGCAAATGTGAATATGTAATATGTTCCCTTTGTGAAAATAGCACATAGAAATTAATAATAAAATATATACTAAAATAAAAGAACATCAAAATCACTAACTGGACTAATACATTTTACTAATTGTAGAAACCACTAAGAGTAGCACTGGAAGCTCTTACACAATAATATCAAACACTGCTTCAAATTTATTTCGATATATCAAATTCCCATGAACAGTAACAGTTAAATCATGAACACTAATTGCTGATCTAAATATATCAAGTTCTGAAGTTCAGATGGCAGTCGACAAAAGAAATTGTTAGGGGAAAAAGCCATAACTGAAACTAATATTTAACTCAAACCCAAAAACTTGGAAGAATTAAAACCCACAAATCACTTATTTTCAATAACCAAACGAAATTGATTAAAAAAAAAGAGACGAAGAAACAAACAACTACAAAATTAAAGTTGGGAAGAAAGACAAGAAGAAAGACAAACTTACAATTTCGGCGTATAGGGCAGGGAACCGGCGATGGGACGATTCCAGTGGACAGGAAAAGAAAACCCAATTTTCAACGACGGGGAGCAGCTCTCTGTAGAAAGAAACTCAAACTCAAACCCAAAAACTTGGAAGGGGACAAAGGGATTACTATTTTGTAGTCTACAGAGAGGGGCAACATTTTTTTACACCTTATAAGATCCCCCATAAGGTGCTCCATATACACATAGCAAGCAAACAATCGACCATGCTTAGAATGCAAATGGATGCAGAACATTTTGAATCCAGATGACTAATACCATAATAAGTTGACTAACTCATCTAAAAGTTTAAGCCACTCGACAGCGGCCAACAAATTTATACCATGCTTTAACAACATTAAATCACTTACGAATGGGGATAACGTAAAGAGGAATGAATTACCTAAGTTAACTAAGTACATGGAAAAAAATTGTACTAAAGTTGTGCATCATCCCATTCTATTTCTTTTTCATGTTCTCATCTTTAAGGATTGTTTGGTTAGTAGGGTCAATGGATGATGATTAGTGTTGGTCCGCAATAACGCTCAAATAGGCTAGAGGGGGTGTGAATAGCCTATGATGACGATTTAAAACTTTTCTTTTTATATTCATAAAGAGCAGGTTTTAAAGGCACAAGCAATCGACATAGCGAGCATGCTTGCTGGTAACATGGAACAACAGACTTGCCCTGAGTAGAGTAATGAAAAGCCTGGTTAAAGAGTTTTAGCAGCGGAAATTGTAAGGCTTGGATTTGTTGAGGAAGTCTTAAGTGGTTGTACACGAATATATGTTCAGAACAACAGCACACTTAATCCTTCTTCCAAATGCAGGTTTAGGAAGTCATGAGAGAATAACTTTTCAAGAGGTAAATCAGTTTATAAAAGCTCTTATTGAAATTAAGGCTGAATATTAAATAAGATATAAAATGAAAGAACATCTGAAGTTTATTCAAAGACAAACTTACATAATACATCAACCTAGACTCTCTATGTACATTATCTATTCTCATGGTTCCAAACTTTAATCCTTACTTAATTATCCATAGAAGGAGTTCTTAAGTAAAGATAGCAGTAGGAGATGACAACGAGGAACAGATATAAGAAGACAATTTTTTAGGGTCGTTCAGCTATGAGATATCTGAACAACTGAGTGCAGAGCACTCGACTTCCTATTATGATCGATGATTGCACAATCAGCAACATTTGTAATGGAATACAAATCTGAAGATATGAATGCAATGCATACAGACAACTCTTCATCTTCCTTGGGCATGATTCAAAAATTTATCTTCAAATCGATCTGAAGTGCTTGGCCTTTAGCTTAGGAATAAAGTCCAGAAGCTCTGTTAGAGACTGAGATCTTCAAAGGAGGTTGAAGAACTCAAATCAAGAAACAGGTTCTTGACCAAGACACCGATCTCTGTCTTAAGATATTTCTGATCTCTCTCTTTTCCTTTTCTTTTTTCTTTTTAGCAATCCACATAAAGTGTTTTTGCTAAGGTTTGGGTTCTTTCACTGCAATCTTTTGTGGGGATCTAAGAGAATCGTTGTTGAAGACGATTTTTTTGTAGATCTCACAGCCTTGTCGAACAGATCAACTTGCATCTATGTTTCACCCACTTATGCATTCGTTGTATATGTGTTCTTATAGGAGAGAAGAAGGGATTTTTCTTTTATAGACATGGGTCTTTTTGATCGTTGAGATATGTCGATAGATTTCTTATCCATTTGAAATAGTGTTGTCGTTGAAGACTGTTGGATAAAGATGTTGTTTGCTGGATCTCTAATTGTTGGGTAAAGACCTTGTTCTGCAGATCCTTAAACGGTTGTCCGTCAGACTGAGTTGACGTGTCTCTAAAAAGTAAGTCTGAACATAGTGCACTGATGGGTGGTTTATCCAATAGAGTAGATTTTTTTGACTTTCCAAACCAAGTGTAGAGAAAGAAGATTTTGCAGCATATGAGGTGTCAGGCTTCATAAAGATCTGAATGACTTTTGAGGCTTGAAAATTTTTGTCGCTTTTTAAGCATCTACAATCTTTTCTCTTTGTAGCACGTGCAGAGCCAAGTCTGCTGGTAAGATGTTCATTTCTGAAGGATGAGTCTTCCAGCAGAGAAGACTGCTGGCTGTCATGGTTACGGTATGAACAATCAAACTATAACATGTATGCTGGTGATAAGTCTTCAAGATATTTTTGTGCTTATAACAAGTCTGCTGGTGACAAGTCTTTAGAAGATTTTTCACACTTTAGCAGGTTTGCTGGTGCTGGTGCATATGAATCGCTAGTTTGTTGATCATCAATGAGAAGGTAGGACTAGACCAGGACAATCCTAATCTAAGACCTATGTGATATCAAACAAGTTGTCATACTAAATGGTACACAGACCTTTTAGCCACTTGTTATGACACAAGGTAATGGGAGCAATCAAATTAAAATATTTGGAATATGCAAAGAGATAAGTTGTTCATCAACAAGCATATTCCAACAATTAGCTGTGAAGAGGCTTACATTAAATCAACTCTACCACCCTTAAGGGAGCTGAGTTGAACCTGCCACTTCAATCGAGTCGAGCCTAATCTTTAACTTGCCATTCTATTTATTTTGTTTGTGCTCTTCCATAACTGAAACTAATCTTTAACTCAAACCCAAAAACTTGTAAGAATTAAAACCCACAAATCACTGATTTTCAATAACCAAACGAAATAAAATTAAAAAAAGAGACGAAGAAACAAACAACTACAAAATTAAAGTTGGGAGGAAAGAGAAGAAGAAAGACAAACTTATAATTTATGGCGGATAGGGCAGGGAACCGGTGACGGGACGATTCCTGAGGAGAGGAAAAGGAAACCCAACAATGGGGAGCAACTCAAACTCAAACCCAAAAGACGGGGAGCAGCTCTCTGTAAATTCCGTTTGAGATGGAAGGGAAAGCCGGATAGAGGGGTTGAGGAGTGGGAGAAGACGATTGGAGCAGCGGCGGGGATGAAGGGTCGAGACGAAGGAAAGACAAAAGAGGGAAATCCGGAACAAACACCACAAAGGTAGAACGAAGCTTGAACTGGCAGCGTAAGAAAATGTGGAGAAAGATTCGAAAAGATAGAAGGCAGTTTCAACTGCCGTCGCACATGTGTAGAAATGTTTTGATGGTGACCGTAGGATGTCTATAAAAGGATAAATCTCAGCCTCTGAATAGCTTTTGTCAATTGGGAGCGTGCGAAACTGACCTCTATTGTATTATAGATAGGTATACATACATATCAAACACAAGAGGTAAGGTTATGTTTATATAATTATAGTTTTATAGAATATGAAGCTCATGTATTTAACTATGAGTAACTTTCTTGTCTGACCGTCTTACGGATCTTAATTCGTAATACGAAGCCTCACTCTCTCATAACTCAACCAATTAACATTTGTTGGGTCGGGTCAAGTCAATTTGTTTTATATAAAATATATGTAGACCGTCTTTTCAGTAGGTCTCCAGTGAGACCATTTTACGGATCCTTATTTGTAAAATAGAGCCTCACTCTCTCACAATTACTAAGTCTATTAACACACGGTGAGTCAGGTCACTGAGATCTCTGTAACGGAAAATACATGTAAGACAGTCTTTCTTAAGTTTTTGCCTTTATTTATTTACATCTAAGATGTTGTCAAGAAGAATTCAACTTATTGTTGTTCTCCATTAAAAATTAAAGTCAAAAAATTTATTCTTGAAGTTCTTAGCATTTTATTAGGACCATTTGAATAAAGGTGTCAAAACGGACTAACAGGGAGGACGAACCCGCAAAATGATGGACCCTACCATTTGGAGGGGCACGGCTGACCAACCTACAAAAATGGCTGACCGAAACCACTTTGATTCAACCCAACCCACCTTGGGTTGGGAGGCAGACCAATTCGCTTAAAATAAACCATCGTTTCTCTCCTCTATTCGTCCTTTCAAACCCTCCACCAATTGAAATCTTAATCGCCTACACAAATTGTCAATCTCATTGACACACGATGACGCCTTTTCTCGACTGATTTGAAGTTGAAAAACCTTTATTTTTGGGAAAAGCAACCAATTTTGGAGAGAGACTAAGAGAGCGCATAGTGGATCTCGCAACATGTTGGTGTCTGAAAAAAGGGGCTCGCTAGAGAAAAATGGATTTCAATGAAATTAGTATTAGGTGTTGAGTTGAATGGTGGAGGAAGATGGAGGTTGTTCAATCTAAGTAGATATGAGAAATTGAGGCTTTTTAGATATTCACGAAACCAGAAGAGAGAGAGAGAAAGGAGGGTTGGGACATTCTAATTTTTTTGGATGAAGAAAATCGAAGAAGAGGAGAGATAGAGTTATATATGTATACAATATATAAATAAATAAATAATATATATATATATATATATATATATATATATATATATATATATATATATATATATATATATATGTATAGGTGGACCAACTCGCCCAGCTTCGCTTAAACCCAAGACCCATGCGGGTCTAACCTAAAAAGCACACCTTCTAGCGGTGTCATATTTTTCTAATCCAATCCATCTTTTTAAAATGACAGGGCGGACCAACCCAGCATGTTTGACCCATTCTGAAAACTATACCTTTGAATTGATTAAGTTTTGATGATTCTAATTAGATTAGAATTATCCTTAAATCTTGGGGTTAATCGCATTATTGGTCCCCTGACTTAAGCCGATTCCAGCATTAGTCCCTTGACTTTGGCCGATTCCAGCATTAGTCCCCTTACATACATACATACATACATACATACATACATACATACATAGTCAATTTGTTATACCAAAACTACATATTATACCAAAAATTAAAGTCAATTTGTTATACCAAAACTACATATTATACATACATACATAGACTTTAACGAAAACTACATATTATACCAAAAATTATATTATAGTCGATTTGTTTTTCTTGATTTGTGTGCCTAGTCAAGTAAGATGATTATTTAGAAACGAAATCAGTAGTATATTTTTTTCTAAATGAACTACTGATTACATAGGCAGAAAATAATATTTTTTCTAAATGAATTACCGATTACATAGGCAGAAAATAATAATTGCTACACTACCAATTCAAAGCTAATGAAGACTATGAAGTGCAGCCCTATCACAACATTATGCATTAGGACCATGTTTAGAATTCCTGATGTCTATGTGATTGTTTGTTGTAGTACTAATAAGCCCATCTTATATTGGGCCTCTTTTGGACTACCTAGTTTGACTTTCGTTGGTCCATGTCTTTAGAACTCAAATTTCAAAAGTACTAATAATAATTAGTATAATGTGACATACATATTTTTTTATAATAATAATATAGCTTTTTGAGATTATAATTGAAATGTTAAACTCTTCGATAGTTATTATAATTTAATTTCTTTTATTGTTACTAATATTAAACTTTTTTTTACCTAAATACTTTTAAAATCAACATAATTTTCTAACTAACGTGAGATACATATTCTCTATTGGTAATAATAGTAAAAATCTTTTATCTAAAGACTTATAAAACTAAAATCTAACTTAATAATAATAGTAGAAGTCTTCTTTAAAAAAAATTAAAAAAATTATTTATTTTTATATAATGTGGGATACTTGTTTTCTATTTCTATTTGTAATAAAAGTTTAAGTCTTTTATTTAAAGACTTTTTAAAAAGACATCATTTTCTAATCTTGTCGTATACATATTTTCTATTGATAATAATAGTAATTTTAAAATCAACATCAATTTTTTAACAAATATGAGATACATCTCTTCGATTAATAATAAAAGTAGTCTTTTATCTAAAGACTTTTAAAAAAACATTCATTTCTAAACAATGTGAGATACATATTTTCTATTGGTAATATTATAAAAATTATTTTATCTAATAACTTTTAAAACCAATACTCGTTTCTAAATAATGTGTGATATATCTCTTTGTAACCAATGTGAGATACATCATCTAAAAAGTTTTTAAATCAATATCATTTTTCTAACCAATGTAAAATACTTATGTTCTTTTAGTAATAATGGTAGACTTTTAAAACCAACATCACTCTCTAACCAATGTAGGATACCTCTCATAATTTGGTAATAATAGTCGAAGTATTTTATCTTAAAAAATTTAAAACCAACATTTTTTTCTAAAAAATGTGAGATACATTTTTTCTCTTAGTGAAGATAAAAGTAGATAAAATATTTTATCTAAAGACTTTTAAAACAAATATCACTTTTTAACCAATGCAGGATATATCACTTTTATTGATAATAATAGTATTTTAAAACCAACATATATTTCTAACAAATGTGACATATATCTTTTCTATTGTTAATAATAGTAAAAGTCTTTTTATTTAAAATTAAAATCAACATCACTTTCTAACCAATGTGAGATATATATATTCTATTGGTAATAATGATAGAAGTCTTCTATCTAAAGACTTTGAAAACCAACATCTCTTTGACTCTTTCTAACCAATGTATGATGCATCTCTTCTATTGGTAATAATAGTATTATTAAAACCAACATCAATTTCTAACCAATGTGTAATACATTTCTTCTATTGGTAATAATAGTATAATACTTTGTAACCAATGTGAGATACATGCATCATTTTGTAATAAAAAGTTTTTAATCTAAAAACTTTTTAAACCAACATTTATTTTTAAATAACGCGAGATACATATAGTTTATTGGTAATAAGAGAATAAATCTTTAATACTCCTTCTGTCCCAAAATTATCGTCTGGGTTGACTTGACGCACAGTTTAAGAAAACACATTTGACTGGATTATTACTATTAGTTTGATGTGTAGTTTATTTGAAAGCTCATGTGTATGTGGCTCATAATTAAATTAGAATGAAAAAGTAAGGGTAAAATGATAAAAGTGTTGTCTTAAAAATGAAAGTTTCAAATAAGACAATTATTTTAGGATGGACGAAAAATGATAGCAAGACAATAATTTTGGGACGGAGGGAGTATAAGATTTTTAAAACTAACATTTCTTTCTAAATAATGTAAGATACATCTATTATATGGTGATAAAAGTAGAAGTGCTTATTTGGTAGTCGGACATGAATAAACATTATTATGAATCCTAGTACTATTAGTATTCTCACTATTATTCCTCACTTGTTTATGTGGGTAGTTTTGAGATAAAAAATGTTAGTCATAATTTATTTTAGTGAGGGTGCTAATAATATCACCATCTCCTTTGGTATTAATAGTGAGGGGATAATGACTTTTTCCGTGTAACTCGTGCTATTAGTCCAGATTACTTATTGTGTAACAAACATCCAATAACTTGACTTATTAATTATATCTAACTTAATCATTGTTATCAAACGACCCCCAAAATCTTTTTATCAAAAGATTTTCAAAACTAATATTAATTTATAACTAATGTAAGATATTGCATTTTTTCTATTGGTAATATTAGTAGAAATTTATTTTCATATTCATTAAAATTGATTTTGCTTTTAAAAGTCATTAGACTAAAAATATATTTTTATTACCAATAAAAGAGTTGTATCCTACATTGATTTGAAAATAATGTTGGTTGCAATTTTTTTATATATAAGAATTCTACTATTAACAATAGAAGATATTAATATCTCATATTTATGTTAAGTATTATTAATAGGTAATGGTTGAAAAACAAAAAATCACACATAATATATGAACATGAAGATTTATCTTTAAAAACTAAGGTGACACAACTATCTATATTATAATTAAGTTCAATCTTTCTGAAAAGTTAACTACTGGCCAGGATTCATTTTTACAAAACATAACTACTGGCCAGGATTAAGTCATTCTAAAAAGTTAACTATTTGCCAAGATATTGCTAGATTTCGTGAATCTCAATAACAATATAGGAGATATCTGTATCCTTTTCATTCTTTGCATCTTTTTCCTTATATTCTCCGTATCATTTCCCTTTTCATTATATAACCTTTCTTTCAAGGACAATGATGGTTGTTCCCCTCAAGTTTGTTAAAATCTAGCAAGGTACCGCCCATGTTTTCCTTAAAAAAAATTACAAAACTAACTTTTAATTTTTTTCTCAATATTGAATGATCATATTGTTTTAATTGATTACCGAGAGGTGTTCATTTTAAATTGTTTATTTTGAATTCTGACACCGTCATATACTGACGTCGTCCCATACTAACGTCGTGCCATAGACATGAATACAAAATCTAGTAATAATATAATACTACTCATCAACTTTATATATATGAGATATTAATATTTGTCCGAAACGGATGGAGTAAATCAGTATGTTTAGAATCTTTAGATTCAGTAGATAATGTTTCAATTAATGTGTAGGCTTCGATCTTAAAAAATAGAATGTTGGCTTTGAGCGATTAGCTCATTGCTGTGGATATTAAAGTCGTGTTGTCCGATTAAATATTTTTTTCTTAAACTATTGTCATGATTTTTTTAGTTAAACGGATTATATTCTACGTGAAAATTTGAGTTATATTTTGTCATACGTGCTAATGCAATTAAAAAGATATTAAAATAATATTTATTGTTATATTTATAATTAAATAAGATAACTAATATAAAAACATGATAATAAGGCACGAACATAATACAATAACACAAAATACAACTCATTTCCTTAATGCAATTCGGGGTGCACTAGGACACTATTTAAAAAAAATCATGTTGAAAATCTAGAAAGTGGACCGATATGGAATTTTCGATTGGTATGTTTATCCGTCTTAGGCGAAGGGGTATTTAAGGTAGAATTTAATGAAAGTAGTCTTATGCGGTCAAAAAGAAAAGATGTACTAAACATATTGAAAATTTAGAAAATAGACCGACCTACAATTTTTATATGCGTCGACACTAATTACTTCTATAAATCAATTGTATGTATCCAATTTAATATATAAACATACGGCAATATTACTAAACAAATATATAAAATAGGTGCTCAAAAGTAATGCTCCTCTTCAAAAACTACAAAGAAAAGATAAGAGAGAGAGAGAGAGAGAGAGAGAGAGAGAGGTGTTACCACATATAATGACACGATGTGGAAGAAGAAATGTGATATATTGGTGATGCACCGGCGTACGAAGAGTTGAGATTAAGCAAAATTAAAAGCCAATATTTATGAGTGTGATATGAACGAGAGAGGGTTCAAATTTAGAGGTGAAGATCGAGAAAGAGAATGAGAAAGAGAGAGAAAATGTACCCAATTAACTTTGGCTTCATAAAGAGGGCAAAATATGGAATTATGCTAAATTCTAGAGTGCACTCAAAGCTAGGTATCATTGAGTTATTATGATTCTTACTTTGCATGAAAAGAAGAAATAAGAATATATACTTGTCAAGAAGAGTTAGTACCCCAATTTTCAACCAAGACGTATTTTTGACAATATATTTAATTAGATAAGAATTAATTCATGTAATTTTGACAAAAAATGAATAATCTTTTCTTTAATTATTATAACGTCATTTATTTTATGACGATTTTTTTCCTTCTAAAACGTAATTTATTTTGCAATGGAGGGAGTACAAGAGTACTTGGAGGGCCAACAGCTTGGCCCTAATTCCTTTCTCATCACTTTCTAGGATTTGGAGATACTTCTTACAATGAGACCTTTTAAGGACACTTACTAGTTTTAAAAAATAATTAACGTTTCCTAAAACTCATAATTGCCATTTTCATATTAGTATAAAATATCATTTTATTTGAAAAAAAAAAAATCAAAAGATTAATAACATCAATCAAATGATTAAATTAATAGTGAAATTATTTCAAACCTTTGTATATCAATTCCTAAATTATGGTCAATGTTTGACCTTTTGTGTCAAACTTAATGTTTTTCAAATGAAATATTTTACGTATGTTTTTTTACTATTTTTCAAAATCATAAATTTGATTACGTATTTAATATTCCCTCCGTTCCAGATAAAGAGTCCTCATTTGAAAGTCTAACTTTTTAAGAAAAAAAAAACACTTTTAGTAGCTCATTAGTAATAAAATGACACTTTTAAACCTTAATTTTTTAATGTGAAATCTTTAAGTGAAACATCCAAAAATGAAACAATAGACTCTTTGCCTGAAACGGAAGGAGTACAAGGGAGTATAAGATACAATTTATATTAACATGAAATACAAGACAAAGTTCTTAAGAACGAAATATTATACGTTATAATTTAGGAACGAATAGAGTATATTGAGACCCTAAGGGGTGGTCAAGTGGTAGAGTTGTGACTTTACAATTAATGTGATATTTCAGATTCGATCTCTTTACATACTCCTAGAGGAAAAGTCTACAAAAAAAGAAGAAGAAGAGTATATTGAGTTTTTAAAGCTAAGTATTATAAGTTACAAGTTCATTATGTATATTATAACTATATGATTTGTGTTTGAAATACAAGAGCTCATTTAGTAATATTCATCGTATTTATATTAAATGTGTATTATATGAGTTCTTTATAAATTAGCTGTGTCTCTACAAATGAATAAATTCATAATTATAAATCTACCGAAAAGCTCTAGTTCAACTGGTACCACTCACTTATTTTAATAAAGAGAAGTCAAGTGTTCAAGCCTCATTAGAGGCATTTGTTGCTTAAGTCTCACAAAACACACCGTTGTTCCAGCCGCATGGCGCTGTTTCTCAAGTGTAGACACCCAAATTTCGTATCCCTTTTATAATGTCCTATAAAATATTATTACAAATTTAAAATGCAATAAAAAAATCATTTTTTGTACATGTTAAGGACCAAAACGTCAAAAAGACTAAATGGAGGACTCAAATGACAAAAGGAAACAAGAAAGGGGCCAAAGAGCACAAAAATGAATGAAAAAAGAAAAATGGGCAGGTTACACACCAAAATGGGCGCCGCGCCCGGAAGCTCATGTGCCGCGCCCAAAATCCTTTGTATGGCACCCATTTTGACCGTTCATTTTCCTCCACAACAATTTCAACGCAGTACACGTTTATTCCGACGGGACACCCATTTTGCCATGTACGACGCCCATTTCCTTTATTATCCAGCCCAAAGAACTTGCTACAGTACCCGGTGGCTGAACCCCTACACATCTAAATGCCTAGCTCCTAATTCTTTAAGGAGCATCACTCGTACAAACGAAGATATCCCATAGTCTCTGTATAAAAACTCCTCTCAGTTATTTTCAACAGGGTGGACGAATAATATTTTTCCAGACAAAAAGAAGAGAACTCCCTCTCATTTTCTGCTTGTTTCTACAAACTGTTTTTCCTATTCTGGGTGGAGCTAGCGGCACATCTCTTTCAACACGCAAACACAAATAAAATAAAAAAAGAACTTCCTTTCTCGGGAAGACAAGAGAAACACAAGAAGACAGCCGAAGCCTAGGCATACTGGGTACAGAAATCACGCTCCAAATGTGTTGGATCTCTGATATTCTGTCCTCATAATTATTTCATTTAGTCTGTAAATAAAATGTAAATATATATATACTTTGTGGATCTGTACATATTTCTGCAGTTTGTATATGTAGTTAAAATTAGTTTTCTTTCTCTGTTTATATTTTTAGCCTGAACAAAATAGTTATTCTGTTTGGTTAGATTATTTTTATATACAACGTAAAAAAGTGTTATCATATTTAATTTTCTGGCTTGTATAAATTAGTGTATAGAATATTTATTCTTCCCTTTTCTTTGATTCGCTTACTTTTTTTTTTTGTTATTATCTTTTTTTTACTTACTGAAGAAACAACATTTTGACTTTTCTTTTTTATATATACACATATTATTCCCGAGATTTGATTATATATAAAGAAAACTGACCATGTTTAGCAAAACCTCGTTTTGAGACCAGAAGGGCGAATCGAGTGTCTAACCCCTTTCCGAGTCGTAATTAAGCCCCGGGCCCAATATTTTTGACTTTTCTCCGTTTACCTTTTAAATGTAGGTTTAGCTATAAATGGAGGTGTCGCCTCTGTATTTTTTTTAGAGTCAACACCGAGCTCAAACGTATTTCACACACTTAAGTTTGAAACAACTTGTTTCTTACGTAATGAGGCGAGATCGAAATGGGGTTCGCACATCAAGCTTCACCAGAGACATCATTGTTCTAGCCAAAGCCTTACACGCATTAATAATAATATTAAGGATTGGAGATAGGTCAATGTCCCATTTGAGGAAAACTCTACCCTTAAGCTATTGTTGAAGTCAGATGATTATGCGCTAGGATTGCATGAAAACTATGAAGAGAACCAAATCTATATAAACGGAAAACCTCAATTACCCCCTCCATTATAAGAAAAGAATTCACCATATATATTATTTTAGGAAGTTTCATTTTAATAGTCCACTTTCAAAAATTATTTTACAATTTCTATAACATTTCATTTTTATCTTGAAGCACTTTGCTTTCTTTTGAGGTTGGACCTTGTATGTGTTATCAGTTGCACTGTTCTCAAACCCTGTATCATTTCGGGCACATCTCGCGATTTTCCTGGTAGTAGCAATAAGGGACCGGAACTACTACCCCAGGATTCAACCTGGTTAAAAAAAAAAAAAAAGTACGTGTTTTGTGTTAAAGTATTTTTGTAATTATGACTAACTCCAATGACATTAATATATTCTTTTAATAATTTGACTTTTCGAACGTGGATTTTTTGAGTGAAACGGATAAAGTATATTATATTCTGCTTCCGAGCTTACCATTCCTATTACAAGACGGCAATTTCTTATTAGGTTGGCGTTTGCAATGATTATAAATAAATCACAAGGTCAATCGATTAAATTTATCGGCATTGATCTTCGTACCCCAGTGTTTACTCATGGTCAATTATACGTTGCACTTTCCCGATGTACTATATTCGGCAGAATAACAATTCTCTTACCATCACAAGAAGAAATTTCGATAACAAATATAGTTTATCCTGAAATTCTTCTATAGTGCTTCTACCACATGTATAAATCTCTATAATTTTCAACACTAAAATTAAAATGTTGTCAATTTATACACTGTTACATCAAAATATTTTTTTTACGATTATATAGTTTTTATCTAACACATACATGGTTTCAAATAGGTCACTGTAACTTCATTTGACACTCCACCTGCATCTCCAACTCCTCCTCCACCTAATTGTTATGATTCTAATTCTGTAGCGGAATTTGTTAGCACCCAACTCATATTTAGATAAGTGTTAATAAATACATATAATATAAATTTTACAATTACATAATTTTTATCTTACATATTGCTCCAAAATAGGTCCCAGCAACACCACATGTAACTCCACCTACAACTCTTACACCCCCTCCTCCTCCATATCAAATACTATTGTATGATGATATGTGGGAGGATTCAAGTTTTATAAATGAGGCGGTTTGTTTTTTTAATATTTTAATTAATTAATCACTTTTATACATAAAATATAGTTAAATTAATCTGTTTGAATCTTTCTTTTGTCTCACGTGTAGATGGAAATACTGGACATAGTTATTACGTCTCACGTTTCAAAACCAGAAATTGTTGTGAAACAAGAGCCTCCAGAAGAAGATTAAGTTGTGATATAATTATGGATGCCCAATGTTTACCTCCAATTCAAATTTCTTAGTTTTTATTTGTTGTTTGTATTTCCTTTTCAAAGTCAGGTTCTTCCGTCCTCCCTCCTATAAGGGCAAGGCTGGTTGTCCCTCTCAAGTTTGTAATATTATTTCTATTAATAAAATATAGCAGGGTACCGCCCCTGTTTCCCTAAAAAAAAATACAAAAGTAACTTTAGATTTTTATTCCATTGTGGAAGATCATATTGTTTTAATTGTTTATCAAGATATGCTAATTTTAAATTGTTTATTATATTGATTTATTTGAATACCAGTACCTTTTCATATTAACATCGTCCCATGCATACTGACGTCGTACTATAGACACGAGTACAGAATCTAGTCTAATTACATAATCAATCGCTCCCTTGAATACCATTTTAGGCCATGAATTCCATCTAATAAATAACTTAAATAATTTTTTGTTTAGTGGAACTTTTTCTTCCTTTTTTTTAGTTTTCCAAAGGTATCCGCATGCTAGAAAATTCAAGACTAATCCAACAAGCCAGCTCCATAAAGTGCCGATAGAAACGATCGCAACAAATATTTAACACATTTGCGTTTTGGAAGGAGTTTGGTTAACTATAGCTAAAATGTATTTAGATTAACAAAGATGTTTAAAGCCAGAAAAGCTGCAAAAAGTTGCAGACTAATAATGAGTTCTTTTCTCCCCTGTTTTTAATTAAAAACTAAATACAGCTTTGTTGTTAGGTATCTTAACTACAAAATCTGGAGCTTTGACCAATTAAAACACTTGTTGTATGAGATTTTTTTATAAATATCTCAATAAACATAAATATCTTAAGTTAGCTAGCAGAAATATCTTATCCGTACCATTTATTTAGTAATTGCATGCATGATAATTTCTCTACTCTTTCCACATGGTTGATGTGTGTGTGTGACTGTCTTAAGTGTCTCCCTATAACAGTGACCATGTCAATAATACAATTTATGTTTTCTTTTGCTTCTTTTAAATTAATGTGGTCTTTATCAGTTAATTTTACAAAAACTGGAAGAAAATGGTGGTTAATTTTAGTAAGAGTGGGTAGTAATTTACTTATTTTGTTGGGGGGGTAATTTTGGTAATCTTGAATAGCGTAATCGAGTTTCATCGATCCACCCTATAAGGGTAAAATAAGCATGACCTATTTTAGTTTTGTTTCTCTTTTCTTGGTTCTTAAGTTTAGGTATTTTTGGAAACAAAAATCTTTAATTAGATTTTGGTTTTTTTGGTCCTAAAATTTAGGAGTCATTTTTAGAAACAAAATATTTTATTATATTTTGGGTTTCTTGATCCTAAATCTTAAGAGTTGTTTTTGAAAACAAAAAAATTAGAAAATGGGTTGGATTTAATCTCATACACAACACACAAAAGCATAGTAGATGATCGTGCTTCAATACTTGGTTGCTTCCAGCAAACAAGTTTGTTAAAATAGTTAGGCTAGTGCTGGTCAAACATTGTCGGTTGACTGAGGGAGAAGGGGTTGTGCTAGGGACGTTTTGATTTGGTTTGGTGTCCTGCTGATACCGTGGTCCGCGAGGGCCTGAATGGTTGGCTTTGCCTGCATTGCGAATTTTCCTTCTTCGTTCTTTCTTATGAACGTGCCATGGAGTCTTTGGTATATTTGGTAATGAAATCTAGTGATTTTAGGAAGCTTATTTAATTACCAATTATATCTCATTATCCTCTAGTGTATTGGAGTTTGTTTCCTTCTTTATATGTAGGTCTCCTTCACAATATAAATAGAGGACATGTTCAAAGGCTGAACACACGAATTGTTAGAGGAAGAGCTGTTTCAGAAAAGTTGAGAGCAGAAAATAAAAATTCTAGAAGCTGTTTCTGTTCAGATGTTAAGCAGAAAATGATTGTAGCTTCCAATGTTACAGCATTAAGAACTACATTGAGAGCTGTTGCTGTTTTATCTTCCTAGCTGATTTTAGGAAGTTGTTTATTTCTTCCCACGTTTGTTATACCTATTTTTTTGTAGGTGTATTGCTCTCCAAGACTTGTTGTTTTGTGAGAGTATTTTGTTTGGTGATTTCACATAGTTTTTGTAAAATAATTCATCTTTTTTAGTGAAATCGTTTTTGCCATGAGGCTAGATCTACAAGTATAGTCTTGTAGATCGTTTGGTAAACCATTGTGTTCTGATTTGCTGTCTGATTTATTCGCCTTCTGCTGTTTTGTTATTTTTTACCATTGTGACTTCCATTGTACATACATCAGAAGCTACATTGAAAACTACATTGATTTCTCTTAAGAATCCGAACTATTGTATTCTTTCACACCCCTTTGCGCTCTTTCACACCCCTTTGCGCTTAATAATATTGATAGATACGTGCCTATATATGTGTATGAGAGAGTCACGTGTGTTTATTTTTATTTCTCTCCTCGCAAAGCTAATAACTTTAAATACATATGTGAAGATTGGTAATCGAGCATAGTACTGTTCCCAACAGGATCGCAACTCAAAGCTATCAACATTCTTCCATGCATACTTTATGGCAAAAACTGCTCCAAATATTTTAACTCACTTCCTGTTATATTCTTTATCTCATTGATTTTACACATGTCAGTATAAAAAGAAAATCAGATAAAATAATTAACAAGAACATGTGATAAAAACTTAAGCGATGCAAAAACTATCTTATACAATAATGTAATTTTATTTAGGACAACAAAAGCTGCAAAAAGTTCCTTAACTGATATTTTTTTTTGTTATTAATTAAACCACAAAATACAGCATGCTGATAAGCTCTTAGAAATCTTGGCTTTGACTTAAACAGTTGTTGTATGTGATTTAATTATATAAATAAATAAATACCTCAAAAAGTACAAATATCATAAGTTGGCATAAGTATAGTTTGAACTATCTCATCCACAATGATAAATAGATCACTTAAACCCTAATAAAATATAATAATAATAATAATAAATTAAATATAAACAAATAAATTAAATTGAATGAGATCTCTTAACTATTGTAATTATATTTTAAAACATTGTGTAAGGAGGTAAGTGACGGGAAGTTATTAAGTGCAACGGTAATAAAAGTGACAGTGATATCACCAATTAATCAAACTTTACCAAATCAACATTATTTTGATATCAATATTAGGGTTAATATCATTTTTGATACCCCAATTTTACTCATTTTTCAGTTTTCATATCCACTGTTTCTAGGCAATCAAAGTTAAGCCAAATCTTTCTAAAATCCATCACTTTTAATCTCAATCGTTAAATGGCCGTGAATTATTAACGGGTGACCTGTTTCTCCAGGTTGTTTTCTCTCCCAATTACTCCTTATTCCTTCCCCAATTTCATTCATTGATTCTAGCTAACCTCATTGGCAAAGCAACTTCAACTACACGGCACAATTACTCCTGATCGTCGACGCGTAATTCGTGGCACGGTGATTATGTCGCCGTCTTCCCATATTTGCCTTGACGGAATATCTTTTCTCGATCCTATATGGATTTTCATGGATACAACTTTCTGGATTTTGATAGCAGGCAATAGGCTTGCCCCCGAGTGATATTATCCCTTCCCTCCCGTCTCATATCTCTCCGGTCACTTCACCGCCATATCCCTCTCTCTCCCTCTCTCTTCCGAACCTGCCCCAACTATCTCTTTCTCTCTCTCTCTCTCTCTCTCTCTCTCTCTCTTTAACTCACACTCACTCGCACGCTCTCTTCTAACTCAGGAAACACCCTTCATCCATGGCTGAAACGCCCAAGAAACTCAAAAACCTCCAATCAACCCAACATTCTTCTCCCAAATCCCCAATCCCCCCTATCCCACCAACCCAAGCCTCCACCGTCCGCCGCTCGTCCCGCTTCATTTCCTCCCTGGACCCACCAAAATTTCCCTCCCCAAGAGCATCCCTAAACTTCAACAACAAAAAAACCCAACAAAAATCAACCAAACAAACACCCAGAAAATCAACCAGCCAAACCCAAAAGAAGTCAACCAGTCAAACCCCCAATTCTAACAGAAATTTTGAAAATCAAAACGAAAAAAAGTATCGAAGAACCTGATGCATTTTACCATGCTTCTCCCGATCGATTCGGTTGGAGATGATGTTTATGTGAAGAGGAGAGAGGATGCTAACTCGGATGAAGATGACCCTGAAGTAGAGGAGTGTAGGGTGTGTTTTAGGGCTGGGAGGGCTTTGATGATTAAATGTGAGGATTGCTTGGGTGGGTTGTAACTAGGGAAGGAAATTGGGGACGAGAGAAATTAGGCACAGAAGCAAATTGGGGGAAATGGAAGAATGAAGAAATTACGGGAAATGAACATGGGATGTAAGGATATACCTGTTGCCAAGACAGTTGTCGGTTTCCAACCTAGGATATGAGGTAAGTCGTTAGTAATTCACGGCCATTTAACGATTGGGATCAAAAGTGATGGATTTTGGAAACATTTGGCTTAGCTTTGATTGCCTAGGAACAGTGGGTATGGAAACTGAAAAATGAGTAAAGTTGAGGTATCAAAAATGATATTAACCCTCAATATTATTAGGCTGGGCAATTATAACTCATTAAGTCACCCAACCTAACCCACTAATTACCCAACTCAATCCAACCCATTAATATTTTTGAGTTGAAGCGGGTAACTCGTTTCGACCTAATAATATTAATGAGTTGGTTCTGGTCGGATTAAAGTGGGTTGGACCCGTTACCTATTTTGACCCGTGACTTTTTATGCTATAAATGGATATTTTTGGGGGGAATTTTTTTTGGTTGAGACGGGGCGACCCGCTTTAACCCGTTATCCGTTTCAACCCGATTCATTCCGACCCAACTCATTTCAACCCGTTCCACATTTGAGTTCTAATGGGTTTCGACCTGTTTCAACTCATTACTCATTTCAACCCAACCTACCCAATTGCCAGGCCTAGATGTTATCGTAAATGTCCGTATAAATCTTCAGAGGTCTGATATTAATTACGAGATCGAACTTATAGTATTTCTACAAGTTTTAGTGTTAGTGTCCTTATATTAGATTTACTTATCAAATATGTTATTTTATAAATAAATAAGTAATCACAAATTATTATTTAAAATTGTTATTTAAGGCTTGAAAAGCTGCAAAAAGTTCATAATTTCTTAAGTATTTAACTAAATACATGTTGTGAAGTAGTTAAGTAGTACCTTCCAATCTTAGTTTTGATGATTGAGTTAAGATTATGACAGTTGTATATATGGGATTAATAAGTATAAATATCCAAACTAGGAAATACTCTCTCCGTTCCACTTAAGGAGTCTTTATTAATCTAATTATTAAAGAATATATTATTGTCATGAAAGTTAGTTATAATTACAAAACTAGTTAAGTACAAAAAATAAGGTTACAATACAAACGGATGATAAATATAAAATATTAAAAAAATTATAAATATAATTTTTTAAATTCGACTCTTATAATGAAATATCCATAAATATAATATAACTGACCGTTTGGGTAAAACGAAAGAACTAGCAGAGTGTCCTAAACTTTCCATTTGAAGTAAGATCTGATCCACTACTAGTATTATAAGCATGCATGCACTATGCAGGCATATATATATATATATATATATATATATATTATGACTCACTCTCTCTCTAAACACCTTAGCGGGCAATAGGGATCATGGTAGTTTTGTCACCAATATAGGTATTGTCGTTTCCATGTGCTTTTTAGTATTTTTCACATTTTCTTTTTATTTATTTATTTTTAGTCTTGGAGGGCTGAAAATGGATTAAATTTGAGATATTACAATTTGTAAAATTAACCTCCTTCTACCACCAATGAGCCACTTGGAACTTTGTATTTTCAGTATTCTCTGTAAAATCTTAGCTCTATCATTGAGTCGTCTCTCACCTTCGTATTTTTAGTAGTTAATAGGAGCATGAAAGAGAATCGATCGCATAATCACTTAACATACTCTTTTAAAAACAACAAAATTGTTAAAAATTAAAATGGAAGGGAAAATTTTGGGCCGGTCCCAACTTTTATTGTTGTTAATTGACCAATAAAAAATAGGAAAATTGTTAACCAGTCTACTTTCATAAATTTTAACCTCTCACAAGTTCATCTTTTTTTTAACCTGAAAAATGTATATTTATAAAATTGTCCGTAAAATACCCTTAATTTATCAGTCACACAATTATACCCTACTGATCAAATTTAATCTCACTCCATTTTCTTCAAAATCTCTCTTTCTCTCTTTCCCTCTTTCTCTCTATTTGTGAATCACGACCTTGATTATCCCTTCAAGTTCAGAATAAACAAGCCCAAATCTCCCCAAAAAGGTTATATCAACATCGTCTCGTGATACATGCTTGTAGTATGTGAAATGTTTGGTTTGTTTGTTAGCAGGAAAAACAATACTCCCTTCGTCCCAAAATATATAATATTTTGGGAGAGTTTTTTTGTTCTAAAATAGATGACACTTTTTAATTTTCAAGGAATTTTTTTCCTCCTTTATCCCCTTTTTCCTTTATCTTTATAAACTTGATGATAAAGCTTGAAAAGCAACTTGATGATAAACAACCACATGGAGCTGATCTATGATGATTTCTTACAATGAAGATTTATCTGGGGCATGCCCAGACTTCGATCTCTCCATGCAGACTTTATAAATTTTCGATGTATTTTAATACATAAATTGAAAGTAAAGATTATATTTTGTATCGCCGTTCACATATGTATTTTGTATTGCGATTCATCAGTGTTAACATTCATAATTTTAAATAAAGAAATTGAAGTAAACCAGTGTTCTAAAACTCCCCGCCTAGCTCTGCCTAGGCGCTAGGCCCCTCTCTACCGCCGCGACTTTCTTAGTCGTCGCCTAATCGACCAAGTCGGCGTCTACGTTGCCGGTCTGCCAGATAGATAGTAGAAAGAAGAAAAAAAAAAGATGAAGAAAAAGGGGACTGTCTCGAGACTCATAATTTAGAATAAGAAGGGATTAGGAAGGATATGTTAGATTGTGGGTTGTAAGGGTAGTAGGTAGGTGGAGTAATATTTTTTTTGTATTTAGTTCTAAACTTGGCTGGTTTATTGTTTTGGGGTTGTTGAGAATTGAGATTAAAGGTAGGTTTGTATATTTTTGTTCATTTTACAAATATAGACAAGTATTTGATAAAATGACAAATATAAAAAAAAATTTAAATTTGTAGTCAATGTGGTTGATCTTTGATGTAAATTATCAAAAAAATTGTAATTTTGCCTTAATTCTAGGCTCCGTCTAGGCCCCGATTACGCCTCGACTAGTCCCCTAGGCGCTAGTATGATGCCTAGAGGCCGCCTAACGATTTTTAGAACCTTGAAGTAAACATGTATTTTGTATTGCGGTACATATATTTATATACCACGGTTCACATAAATTTCTGGTTGTTGATACATAAATTAAAGTAAACATGTATTTTGTATCGCGGTACATATATTTATATACCGCGGTTCACATAATTTTCTGGTTGTTGATACAAAAATTGAAGTAACACATGTATTTTGTATCGCGGTTCACATATTTATACATCGCTATTCATCAGTGTTAATATTCATAATTTTGAAATACATAAATTGAAGTAAACATGTATTTTGTATCGCGGTACATATAATTTATATATCGCAATACAAAAATAAAATAAGTTTTGCACCACGATTCAAAGTGATACACGCATCTCATGTTTGTTAAGGTTAATATAGTCTTTTTGCATCCAAAAGTGACTTTTTCGATTAAAAAAAATAAAAAAAATACTTGAACGATTAAATTCTTCAAAAAGTTGACCGACCGCAGTTAATTCAAAAAAATTGCATGAAATAAAGTGCATGTTATCGCAATTTGTCTAGAGCCATGTCCAGAACTCCTGATGTCCATATGCTAGTATTGATGAGCCCATTGATATGAGCACATTTTATTGGGCTTCTATTGGACTCCCCATTTTTACTTTATTTTAGCCTATATTTCTCTTATTTTGAACTATGTAAGCCTAAAAATACTGGGTGAAGAGTACTATACAAAGTAAAATATTGTGTAGTTGTACACTTGTACAGTCCAACCCCAATCCTTTTCTCATTACCTTCTAAGAGCAACCACAATAATAACACCCAATATCACACTCTACCCACCTCGTTTTCTGTTTCTTTTTATATTTTTTCAATACTCTAAAAAATAATTTACTCTAATAATCACCATTTATACAATCCTCTAAAAAATTCAAACCTCTCACATCTCAACTAACAAACCTAACTATTACAATATTTTTCAATTTTTTTATTCATATTTTTCACACAATTTGAGTAACTATTCTGCTAAGCCTCACTCAATATTTCCGGTGAGCCTTAGCAAAATTTAGGGATAGAGTGGGTTTAAACAGGTTCATTGTGGCATCCAGTGTTAATAAAAGGCTGTAGAATAGCTTTAAAAGGTTGATAAAAGCTCCCATTGTGGAAGCTCTAAGCTATTCAAGAATATCTTTTATGCTTGCCACCTATACTGCATAGTTGAAAAGAGAGTTTTTATCACTGTTTACTTATGGCTTGCGATTGAGTGAGTCGGGTCGGGTCGAAATGGGTATCGTGTCACATCCAAAATATTAAATGGGTCGAAGTGGGTTGGAGTTAAAACGGGTAACAGGTCGACCATTCTTCCCCACATTATCCGTCAAAAATCATACATTTATATAACGAAAAAATTATAGGTCAAAATAGGTAATAGGTCGAAACTGGAAACGGATCGACCCGTTTCGCCACATAAAAATTTTCAAGCCGGATTGGGTGAGATAATTTTCAAGTCGAATTAAGTGGGTTAACATGATTTGAGTTGAAATTGTCAGCCTTACTATTACTACTCATACATGAAATATAATTATTTTTAGTTACTAACTATAAATTCACATTTGGAGATCTATGTCACCGCAAAAGAACGAATGTACAAAGTAACAAAAAAAATCATGATTTTATGGTATATATGGAAGCAGCGAAATGTTGCTTTGTGGAACAATGTATGGCTTCCGGTTGAATCGGCTATTTACTAGGGAAGACTGTCTTTGTGGGCTTTGTTATGTGCCGATCTTGTACTCTAGGGTCAGTTTTGTTATGTTGCTCGTACTGCCAACATGTTTTGGTACGTCGTAAGGCCTCTAGAGCTTTTTCTAGCCCTTGGTGTTAGGTCGAACCTCCAATATTTGTAGATGGTCTTTTTTCCCTCAATAAGTCATTTTGATGCCATCTTGATAATTATAACATAACATTAAAAACTAATTAATTAGTACAAAGTACAAACACAGTAGAAAATAATAAGTAAAGCCTTGAATATGTTATTACAATTTCAAGGTGTACGAATCCAACAAACCTAGCTAGATCTATTTAGATTTAGTTAAAATAAAGATTAAAGTAGCTAATTATTAACACAGCTATATTTCTGTCAGTAAAGTGTAAATTAATTTCATTATTTAATTAATTAGAATTAACGACAGAACTAAAACTCTCCACGTTTCCCCTACATGTACGGAGCAAAAACACACTAAACTATTTAACAAATTTATTTTTATTTTAAAAAGCCAGAAAAGCTGCAAAAAGTTCCTCATTAATGAGTTATTTTTTTCTCTTATTTTTATAAACTATTTAAAGATTTGCTTCTTATTTAGGTATCTTTAAGTTGTTCACGACAGTCTACAAATATCTATAGTTGTCAAAAATATTAGTTCCAAATAACTAATTATCCATAGCATTTATTTAGTAATTACATGCACGAGAATTTCTCCTCTCTCACATGGTTGGTGTGTGTGTGTCCCTATACTTATATTTGTGTGTGAACATGTAAATGTATGTGTGTCTTTATTAGTCATGAATAGGGTTTAACATTATTACCGGTAAGTTTCCAATAAGACTGTTTACGGATTTTTATTTATAAAACGAAGCTCAACTCTTTTACAACTTAACTTAGGCTCCGTTTGTTTAACGGAAAATGATTTTCAGAAAATGATTTCCGGAAAATGATTTCTGGAAAATGAAAAGATTTCGTTTTCAGGTGTTTGGTAAATCTTTTGAAAATATGCCGGAAAACATTTTCGGGTGTTTGGCAAACGTACGGAAAATGCTACGGAAAACAATATATGAATAAATACAACAATATATTCTAATATTAATGCTCATATTGAATATAATATAGTGTTGAGATTTAAGTAATTTTCCATTAGTAACCTCAATTTATTATTAGTCGCGTCAAATCAATAAGGTTAATCATTTTTCAATCTCAAAAATACAAATAAAAAAATTGATAATTGATACGAAAAAAAAACGTTTAAAAAAAGAAAATGAACAATATTTGAGACGTCCCTAAATAATATAATTGACACTAATATTGTGATATAGTGAGTATTTATTAAAATGATAATTTATAAAGTGTGCACAAACTCCATTTATATTTCTAAATAATTTATTTGTTGAGGGAAATAGTGTGCGTATATGTAAATATGTGTACTTGTGGAAGGGGGCGGAGAGGTGCTCAAACTTTTGGAAAATGACTTACGGAAAATGAATCCGTAAGTCATTTTCCGGAAAATAAGGCTTTATTTTCCGTTGACTCGGAAAATCTTTTACGTTGACTACATTTTCCTAAGGTTACCAAACACCGGAAAATGAGGAAAACGTTTTCCGTAAATCATTTTCCGTGAAACAAACGGAGTCTTATTAATACACGATAGGTCGGATAAGGAACATCCATTTTACAAAAAATATCCATAAAATCGTATTACCAATTTTTTTGCTAATTATTAATGATGTTCGAGTTTGACTCATATTCGGTCTGCGCTACTTTAATATATATGCAACTGAGGCGGTTGCCTTAGGACCTCCATATTTTTAGGCCCCATAATTTTAAGGATTATATATATGGTAACCATATTTTTTCTATTTAGTGCTTGTTTGGTGAAGCGTCTTGATCCAAAACGCTGGTAAAAAACACAGCGTTTTCTCTTTAAAATTGTTTCAATGCAGCGTTTTAAAACGCAACGTTTTAAAAATATGCTACGTTTACAACTATTTTGTTTAAAAAATTACGTTTTGAAAATATTGCGTTTTAAAAACGATGCGTTTTTAAAATGCTGCACCAGACGAAACCTTAATCACATATTCAATCCCTTTACTAGGGCTTCAAAAAAAGAAACAATTATCTTTCATTCATTAACTTATAGGAGTAACATTGTGTAAAATTGAAATGTTTCCATCGTTTAGAAATTAGAAAAAAAAAAAAAGAAAGAAAGAAAAGAAGAAGCTATGACAATATCGATAACAGACGCTTCAGCGGAAAAAAAGTTTTTCAAAATTGAAACTAATAAAATCATACTTAAGATCAACTATATCGCAAAAAGAGTAAATGAAATGAGATTGAAAAAAGAATAGTAGAAAAATTAAAATCTGAAACATTATTAATAACTTTGCATCTCAAAAGGTTAAAAGGTTACATTTTAAATAAATATAAAGTTGAATAGTCATAAAGCTAATTGAATTAGGACTTAATTTTATTTTGCATACACTTATATTTTAGACCCCAATTCAGATAGATCTCTATTCGGTTTAACTCATATTTGGTTTGATAAATGCTAATTTGAGATTGGTGTATAAGATGATCAAACCAATCTCTAACAAAATTTCAAGCTCGTTAGACAATCTATACAATTTTTCTCTTGATAAGCTACACCCGATTTCAAACTCATTTGAAATAGATTCTAAAACAATTAAGCCATGTCAAAGCTAAAATTGTCAACTGACAACATTCAAATATTCAGCTCCTTTTACCATACCAATGTGCCTGCATGTACTTCTCGTTGCAAGGCTAATGTGTTCAAGCGATTGTTAGTATAATATAATACCCCTAATCTTATGTAAGGTAGATATGAGACTTGAATGTGCTTTATATGATGGTCATACATGCACACTACTAATAGCTAGGCACCAACATCATTAATTAACTTTTGAGTTGGTTTGTGGTAGGCTTGGTGATCTAAGACACTCCGTGTTTAGTGGACTAGTGTGGGCTACATGTAGTGAACATGACTCTTAGGCTCGGATCCTTAAATAAACAAAGAATTAAAAAAACATAAGCAATAATTAAAAATTATAGTAACATAAAAATAAATTTTGATTTTTGCTTGAAATATTGATATTATATGCCCAATCAATTGTTATTTTCATGACCCAGATAAAAAATTTGATGGTCAACTAACTTTTTTTAATAAGTAAATTTAGCGAACGCAAAATAAAATTAAGGTTGAATAATAACTCAGCTGAAACCAAATACAAAATATTTATCTTTATATAGTAACTCTTTATTCATTAGGTTTCGGAGTAATTAAAACATATATAAGTAGATTTGAGGTTGGTAACAAAAAAAATATTTAACCACAACCATTATACTTACAATACCAGTGGATGATAAATATGAAATATTGTGAAATTATAACCATATATTTTAAAAGTTGATTATTTATGTAAAATCTTTCAAAATAATATAGGAGAATATTTAACTAAATAGGGGGAGTATATGATATAATATGAATATAAAATAATATTTATAATAATTGACCGTAGACCCAAAATTAAAAAAAAAATTACAAAAATGGTGAGGAAGGTACTTGAACCTTGGACTTCCCAACTTCACACACCACTTACACTTACCCAATACATTGAGCCAAATGACAATTCATTCATTTATATTACATTATTTATAATATATCTAAATAAAACTAGCCTACACATATATAAAATTGGATCCTCTTACATTAGAGGCCTTGTTCGATCGATCACTCTGAACTCCTTCAAAACCGGGCCTGCGTTGGCAAAAATATTAGTTCCAAATAACTAATTATCCATAGCATTTATTTAGTAATTACATGCATGAGAATTTATCCTCTCTCACATGGTTGATGTGTGTGCCAGTGTGTGAACATGTAAATGTACGTGTGTCTGTATTACTCATGAATAGGGTTTAACATTATTACGGGTAATTTTAGTACTAGGCCGTTTTACGGATCTTTATTTATAAGACAAAACTTCACTTTCTCACAACTTAACTTATTAACACACGGTAGGTCGGATAAGGATGATTCGTCTTACAAAATATATTTATAAAATCGTGTTACCAATTTTTTTTACCAATTATTAATGATATTCAAGTTTGACTCATATTCGATCGGCGCTGCTCTAGTATGTAAGCAACTAAGGCAGTTGCCTTAGGACCTCCATAATTTTAAGAATCATATATATAGTAACCATATTTTTTTTCTATTTAATCACATATTCTATCCCTTTATTAGGGTTTTAAAAAAAGAAACAATTATCTTTCGTTCATTAAGTTATAGGAGTAACATTTTGGAAAACTGAAATATTTCCGTCGTTTAGAAATTAGAAAAAAATAAAAAAACTATGACAATATCTATTACAGTTGCTTCAGCGGAAAAACGTTTTTCAAAATTAAAACTAATAAAATCATAATTAAGATCAACCATGTCACAAAAAGAGTAAATGAAATGAGATTGAAAAAGGAATAGTTGAAAAATTATTAATAACTTTGCATCTCAAAAGGCTAGAAGATTACATATATATATATATATATATATATATATATATATATATATATATATATATATATATATATATATAGATATATCATGGCAAAGATACATTTTTCCATCCAAAATCTCACTTTTGAATTGTTGACTTTTGAGTTAACATTTCATTTTTGAGGTGGTCTCCTGTAAGACACGGTCTTACGGATCTTATCCGTAAGACGGAGCCACATTTAGAAATTCTCTGGTCATTATAAATTAATAATACGTTATAATAAATCACCAAAGTTAATTTGCTTAGTAGGTTCACATCATTGCTCTTAAGGCTTGGAAAATTGAGCGCACGCAAGTCTATGGTTCGAGACTCCCCAGCTAGGTGTTGTCACTTGTGGTAAAAAAAAACTCATTTTTATAATCATACAATTTGTGTCAATAAGAGTGTCACTTTTAGGCTTGGAGTGTGTTACTTTTAGGACTAAAGTGTGTCATTTTTGGGCTAGTGATTTTAACAGCAATAACCAATTGAACACTACTTAAATATATCTTCCCATTCATAGAAAAATATATAATCTCAAGTGTCAATCGTTAAAAACACAAAATCATAACTTTTTCAAGGTAAGTATATGTTTCGTACTTAAACTTACAAAATTTACTGAAAATATGTCTAAAATAACCAAGCATTAGGAGTCTTGGAACCAAATTCCTTGGCTTGATGGAATCAGAAAAATCAGTAGTCTTTTTCTTGCCCTTTTCAATACTTCCCTTAATTTTTTTTCTCATTTCCTTCATAACAGAGCGAGCAGGATCTAGGCATGTAGTAGATGAACTTGAAACACGATATGATTCATTTTGGCTCGGTAAATTCTTGAAGGAAGATAGTCACTTTTTAATATTAAGAGTGTCATTTTTTAGTATTAAGAGTGTCACTTTTTAGTATTAAGAGTGTCACTTTTTAGTATTAAATGTGTCACTTTTTAGTATTAAATGTGTCACTTTTTAATATTAAGAGTGTCACTTTTTAGTATTAAGAGTGTCACTTTTTAGTATTAAATGTGTCACTTTTTAGTACTAAATGTGTCACTTTTTAGTTTTAAGAGTGTTACTTTGTATTTTAATAAAAATTATAATAGATTTTCATTTATAGTGTCACTTTTAACATTAAAATGTGTCACTTTTTGTGTTTTTAATGTGTCACGTTTGGTTTTAAATGTGTCATTTAGCATTTCGCCAAAGTCCGTTAGGATCTGTCAAGTATTCCAAGGCAATTGATGCTAACGGAGCTAACAAGCATTGAAAGTGGAGGGGCACCAAGCAAATAGAGGAAATGAGCATTAAAAAAAAATTGATTGCTGGAGGGTGTCGAACCCTAGAGCAATGCGCTTAAAAACCTTAAGGGTTGGCACTTTACCAAATCATTCAACCAACTTTTGTAAATTATATTAACAGGTTTAGTTATTAACCCGCGAATTTATAAATGGGGCTCCGTCTTACGGATTTATCCTACACAAGTTTTTGCCTTCATTTTTTTCTCACTCCTATTCTCTCTCTGTTTTCTCTCTTTCTCTTTCTCTTTCTCTTTCTCTCTCTCCTCCCTATTTTCTCTCATCACCACCATTTCCTCTATTTTAATTATGTTTAAACAATTTTCTCTCTTTAAACATAAAAAATAGTAACTAAAATAAAAATAATAGTTACGGAGTCAAGAAAATAAAAATATAAGAGGTTAGTAAAATAAAAAATAATTTGTGGAACACGTCACTATTAAAATAAAATTTACAAAATCAACAAAACAAAAAAAAAAAAAAAAAATATATATATATATATATATATATATATATATATATATATATATATATATATATATATATATATATATAATGGCAATGATACATTTTTCCCTCAAAAATCTCACTTTTTAGTTATCATTTTACTTTTTATCTCTCCTATCCTCTCCCTATTTTCTCTCTTTCTCTTTCTCTCTCTCTCTCTCCCTTCTCCTCCCTATTTTCTCTCTCATCACCATCATTTCCTCTCTTTTAATTATGTTTAAACATTTTTTCTCTTCAAATATAAAAATAGTAACTAAAACAAAAATAATAGTTTCAGAGTCAAGAAAATAAAAATATAAGAAGTTAGTAAAATAAAAAATAATTTATGGAACGCGTCACTATTAAAATAAAAGTTACAGAATCAACATAACAAAAATAATTTAATTCGGAGGTTAGTAAAATAAAAAAATATGGAACAAAAGTTTTAAATAAATTCTTTAAAATATTTATGTAAAACAAAAATACATTAGTAAAATAAAAATATTTGATGGAATAAAAATAATAGTTACAGAGTCAATAAAAAACAATTTAAACTGAGGTTACTAAAATAATAAAAATAATTTACGGAACAAAAGTTTAAAACAAATTCTTAAAAATAGTTATGTAAAACAAACATACATTAGAAAAATAAAATTATTTGATGGAACAAAAATAATAGTTATGGAGTCAATAAAACAAAAATAATTTAAACTGAGGTTAGAAAAATTATAAAAATAATTTACCGAACAAAAGTTTAAAACAAATTCTTAAAAATAGTTATGTATAACAAAAATACGTTAGTCAAATAAAAATACTTGATGGATCAAAAACTATAGTTACAGAGTCAATAAAACAAAAACAATTTAAACTGAGGTTAGTAAAATAATAAAAATAATTTACGGAACAAAAGTATTTCGTAAAACTAATTCTTAAAAATAAAATAAAAATAATAGTTACGAAGTCAAAAAAACAAAAAAATATAATTGAAGTTAGTAAAATCAAAATAATTTATGGAACCAAAATAATAGTTAACGGTAATAATAATTTCGTTATTTTGATTTTAACTTATTTTCTTATCAGAAATTCCTTTATTCATAAAATACAAATATAATTTAATTAAAGTAATTATTCAAAATGAAGAACTTATTTGAGTTCAAATTTTATTTATTCGGCGGAAAAAATTCAAATTTGTTCGAAGAAACTAATAAAATCATAATTAAGATCAACCATTGTCGCAAAAAGAGTAAATGAAATGAGATTGAAAAAGGAATAGTAGAAAAATTAAAATCTGAAAAATTATTAATAACTTTACATCTCAAAAGGCTAGAAGATTACATTTTAAATAAATATAAAATTGAATAATCATAAAGCTAATTGAATTAGGACTTAATTTTATTTTGCATGCACTTATATTTTAGACCCCAATTCGATAGACCCGCCCTCTATTCGGTTTAAATCATATTTGGTTTGATAAATGCTAATTTCAGATTGGTTTATAAGATGATCAAACCAATCTCTAACAAAATTTCAAGCCCGTTAGACAATCTATACAATTTTTCTCTTGATAAGCTACACCCGATTTCAAACTCATTTGAAATAGATTCTAAAACAATTAAAAAGGCCGGTCCTGGGTTTCGAGAGGCTCGTGGCAAAAAAAAAAGGGAGGGGGGGCTCTTTATAAAAATGAATTCATTTAAAATATTGGAAAAAAGAAAAGTAAAAAGATTATAACAAGAACTGAACCCAAAATCTTTCATAATTTACCAATTATGTTAACCATTGGTTCATCTATTCTACATTAAATTATTCAACACGTTATAACTTATATTCTGTGAGGAAATCATTTAAAATATTGGGAAAAAGAAAAGTAAAAAGTTTATAGCAAGAATTGAACCTAAAATCTCTTATAATCTACCAAGTATGTTAATCATTATGTCATCTATTCTACACTAAATTAATCAACACGTTATAACTTATATACAGCTCACAGACTAAAAAAGTAACAGACTGAAATAAGTGATAACCTAAGATTCAAACCTATAACCTCTATCTTAAATTATGTGCATCATAGCCATTAGGTAAAACCAATCAATTGTAAATATTTTTGATACTATAATATATATAATAAATATAAAGTAATACCCAAACATTTGAAGCCCTAAAAATTAAGAATCCACGACAATAGCCCATCTTGCCACCTCCATGATCGGCCTGACAATTAAGCCATGTCAAAGCTAAAATTGTCAACTGACAACGTTCAAATATTCAGCTCCTTTTACCCTACCCATGTGCCTGCATGTACTTCTCTTTGCAAGGCTAATGTGTTCAAGTGATTGTTAGTATAGTATATAGGACAGTAATACCTCCAATGCTACGTAAAGGAGATGTGAGATTTGAATGTGTTTTATATGATGGTTTCACAGGCACACTACTACTAACTAGACACCAACATCATCCATTAATTTTTTAGTCGGTTTGTGGTAAATCTGGTGATCCAAGGCACTGTGTGAACTACGTGTAGTGAACCTGACTCTCGGGCTCGGATCCTTACACAGACACTATCAATTGTCACTTCTATGTAATGATACAATCACATACAATATAATGATACAATAACGTACAACATTTTGATGTTTTCTTCATTTTTGGAAAGTAAAAACATGTACACTCATGATTATAACTCATTCTTAGTTTGCTTGTTCCAACAAAGATAGTCACCATTTCTTATTATGATCAAGGATAAAAACAAACTCGTATTTTCGGAAATTAGACAATTTTTGTCATGGCCCAAATTATAGAGTGACTAAAACCAATTTGTTTAAGACATAAAATGATTTAGAAATACCGTTTTATGAGTATTTTATGTAAAACAAATTACATGACTTTGTACACGTGTGTTAATGAATTGAACTTTAAGAAAATGAGACACCGTTTTAAGAATTAATATCATCGTAACCTACTAATTATTACCTCAGTATCAGTTGGGGAGTAAGTACCGTCACTGAGTTCGACAACTCCTACATTGCTGGACATGTCTCCAAAAAATACCTAATGACAAAAACCATACAACATGCTCAAAACTACGTAATACGACAACGTCTCACGTGATTGTCTTCTTAATTTATGTAAAATAGCCATTTTATATTTTTATTTAGGGCTACAAAAAGCTGCAAAAAGTTCACAAGTAATGTGTTTTTTTATTTATGTCTTACTATTATATATTTTTTATTTTTTTAAGCACAACATACAGTTTGTTGTTAAGTTCTTACAAATCTTGGCTTTGACTTTAATAGTTCTTGTATGTTTATTTAAATAAATAAATATCTCAAAAAGTACCAATATCTTAAGTTGGCATTATTAGAAATATCTCAAAAAGTACAAACCTTACGGGTAAATCCTTGATCGGGTGGGTTGAGAAATTCAAATTGTTTCTTGCTAATCAATTACTCCCTCCGTTTCAAGTAAATAATTTCTGTTTAAAAGTCAATTCTTTTTCAAATGACATTTTAAATAATTTATTAGTAATAAAATTATATATTTATCGATTTTATGTCTTAATTTTAAAAGTTAACTTTATAAGTTAAATATCTAAAAATGGAATAGTTGACTCTTTATCCAAAACGTTGAGAGTAGATAATTTTAAAGATGTTTGATTCATTGATTTGAAAAATAGATTCATTTTTGGAATACTTGGGCTATGAGTGTAGAATCATACGACATAATTAATACTTCCTCTGTCAAAAAAAAAAAAAAAAAGGTTCATTTGACAAGACAAACTCTTTAAGATTGTAACTTAACTTATTTGTACTTTTTTCAAATTACGTTAATGACATAAATATTTCGGGTTGGTGAAAGTATTAACTTCAAATATCTGATCCAAAACTGAAGTACAGGAATGCATATATGCCTACCCTTGAACATGGTATATATATATATATATATATATATATATATATTATACAATAGAGCTCATACTCGCACGCTCGCAATTGACTAAAACTAATCAGGGGCTGAGATCAATTCATTTAGCGAGATCTGATGGTCCTAATTTTGTCTACCTTTCACACGTGCGAACGCCGGTTATTCTCCCGACTCCTTCTTCCGTGTCTCCGCACTCAAACCGAATCCACTTTCTCCCTCTCTACTCAACCCCTCTCTCCAGTGTCACTTTTTCCTTCTTTGCAACCCAATCACTCTTTCCTTTGTCCTTCCCCTAGAAGATCATAGATGCGTCGCACTTTATTGCCCCAGTTGTGATTAAGCTTGGAGTCGGCAAGGTTGTATTTTAGTTCTAGGGCTCGAGTAGTAATAGTTGGGGCAAAGGCGATAGTCAAAAGGTATGCTCTTTCCATCTCGATTCCCCGTGTTCACTTCGGCATTTGATGTATGCATTGGGGTTTTAAGAATTCTCTCTCTCTCTCTCGGCTCTAGCTCTAGCTACTAATCCTCGTAATTCCGTAGTTGGTGCCAATCTGTAATTAACCCCAATTCCGTAGTTGGTGCCAATTTGAATTTTCTCTCTAAAACATTCCTCGTGGTTGGTTTTGATTATTTATGTGTTCCTATTTTGAATTTGAATTTTCCATTTTAAAACATTGGTAATTTTGAGTGGTTGGTTTTGACATAGTATTTATGTGTTCCCAAATATTTTGAATTTGAATTTTCACGATCCAAAACATTTCAAATGTTTGAATTAGTGGTTGGTTTTGATTATTTATGTGTTCTAACACCGATTTGTTATGTTTGAACCCAAAAGGGGCGATTAATTTCCCAAATTCATCCATTTCAAATGGACTACTTTGGGGGCTGGAAAACCAAAAGGGGGCAGTTGGTTCTCTATATACATGCACTGTCATGTGTGTATGTAACAGAACTATATTTAAGTATTTTGTTGTCTTTATAAGTATATGGTGTTATAGATGCCAAATTTTATTCATACATTCTATAATAATATTTTTATTAGATAGAATTGCATTTAATTATGGGGTCCATGGATTACCCATGGAAATGAAAACTACCCTTCATGTATTCTAATGTGATCTTTATAGTAACCAAATCAAAAAAAAAAAAAAAAAAGAAGCTTGAAATGAAATTATTTCATAGGGCATTTGTTCATTTTAGTTTTTTGGCATTGCCTATAATTTCGTCATCCCATCTTCACTTGCTTTTCTTCAGGTTGGCTTTAAGATCAAGTATGAACTTTATTTCGCAATTTAAAGTTATATTCATTTGTATGTTCTGTAGGCATGTTTTTGAAGGTAATCCCTTTAAGACAGTTCCGGGCCCTTTTAAACTCTTACGGCGTGCATGCGCTCTAAGCTTTGGGTAAGTTTGATCTTGCTTTTCTTCAAGTTGGCTTTAATATGAAGCTGTGAAACATGTTGATTATATTTTTTCTAAATGCCTGATAAAATTATGTCAGTACAATTTGGAAAATAATGCTTGGCAGTTGGCACTGCACCTATGAAATCCCAAAAATGTAATTAAAGTAATAAACTAAACAAGGCCTAAAGTGGACGTAGGAACGGTGGATTCAACGTCTCCGTAGTTGGTGCCAATCTGTAAGATTTTTGTTCCTATTTTGAATTTGAATTTTCGCATTTTAAAACATTAATAATTAGTGGTTGGTTTTTGATTATTTATGTGTTCTAACACTGATCATGTTACGTTTTAACATAGTTGATTTCCCAAATTCATCCATTTCAAATGGACTACTTTGGGGGCTGGAAAACCAAAAGGGGGCAGTTGGTTCTCTATATACACTCACTGTCATGTGTGTATGTATTGAGAAGGTCAAACTGGTACTTGAAGGGCTGTACATGTATTTGAGGTACAAATCTATGAACTTCTATGTTTGTTCTCTTAGTTACGTTTGCATATCTGTATGATTCTAAGATAAAAGAAACACCAACAGCACAAAGCATGTTCTATACTTTATTGATGGCACTTGATTCCATTCAAAGCAGTCTAACGTGGATTGTATTAGTTGTGCAAAGCATAGTACCAATATGTTGCGTGCTTTTGTACTTGATTTTTAGCTTAGGTTCGTGGTTTAATTACTTTCTTTTCTTATAACTTGGAAAAATTAAACCGTCAAATACTTTATGTTTTTGTGTCTGATTTTTAGCTTAGTTTAGTGGTTACTTTCTTTTCTAATAATAGGGAAAAATTAAACTTTCAAATACTTAGTTTTTGTGTTTGATTTTTAGCTTAGTTTCGTGGTTTACTTTCTTTTTTTAATAATAGAAACACATTAAACTTTCAATATGATTCTTTTCTTTTTAATTTCATAAATCATGTTGCAAAGGTTTATAGAGAGATGAAATCTTTGGTGGGTTGATTTTGGCATGCTAGGCTATTCAGTTTTGCACACAAGAGTTAGAAAAAAAAAAATTAAACTTTGAATATGATTCATTTTATTTATAATTTCATAAATCATGTTGCAAAGGTTTATAGAGATATGAAATCTTTGGTGGGTCGATTTTTGCAAGTGCTATTCATATTTGCACACAAGAGCAATTCCCCCCCTCCCTATTTTATTGTTGTTGTAATAGCCCCTTATCTGTCCATTCCCATTTACTTAAAATTTGATAATCACCTTCTTTTTGAAGTTTAGGGAAGCTGATTCTTGGGAAGCACGTCTTTTAATTCTCGAAAAGTCTAAATCTAGGCCTCTCTCTAAAACAAGGGTTTCTAAATTGCTTCCGTTATGCTTTGTTTTTCAGTACTTTGAGACTTCTTCTTAGCCTGATGTTCCAGTTGTATACTTGCTTTGCTTGCTTCTTGAAAGTGAGAATTGAAGTGTTTTGGTTATGCAACTATAATTTACTCAGAATTATGCATGTTTCCGTATGTTCTTCACACATGATGCCCACATTTGATTTCAAATTTTTTGTTTATTTAAATTAGTTGATCATATTTATTGATTATTGTAATGCCATTTTGTATTCTACATCCATAGATATCTAATCTAAAGTTTATGTTATACATGGTATGGATACCACAACCACTCGGTCATAGATTTGATTGGGTTGTTAGAAATTCTTGCAATTTGAAGGGGGTTTTTTTTTTTACCTATTATTATACATTGCAAGGTTTCATGCTCTTGCAATTCTGTGATACTTCCAATTTGAGGTGACCAAATAATTGTTTTTGTCTCCTATATTTTTATTTCCTTCTACAAATTTTAATCCCTTTTCAACTGCCTACTACTGGTCAAGATTCATTTTTTACTACAATCCTATTGTTAGGACTTCACTCTAAGTTCACACGTGTGAACGACCATTTTTTACGTATGACTCCTTTCGTTGTTCTTTGCATGCGACTTCCGACTATCGACAAAACCCTTCTCTTTCTCTCTCCAACCCTTACCAACACCTTCAGGCTTCTCTCTCTCTTTTTTTCTCTCATAGTAGTTGTAATACGTGCACAATTTTTTGATTTCCAACAACAGCTTAAATTGAGGTAGAATTTAATTTATAGTTTGATTTTTCTTTTTCTCTATTTTCCCTTTCTCTATTTGCCTTTCTTTCAATTTTGTATTTTGTATTTAATCTTACTTGAAAGATTCAATTTTTTATTTGGTTTTTATGTCAATTTCTCACATGGCATTTATGTTGCTTAATCAATGTAATTGTTAGGTTTTAAGATTCAAATTATGTTGTTTAATCAATGTCTATTTTATTTTATTTTATTTTATTTTTGTGGATTTTGCTCAAGTGATTGTGACGAACAATGAGTTGGGTTTAGTTGAGTTGTGGGTTTCCTTAATTTGAGTTACCATTGATTAGATGATTTAAATATACTACTCCCTCCATTACTTGCTCTTCATGGAATTACTTTTTAGAAATATGACTAATTTGTGGAGCTACTGTTTTCAAATAAGCGTATGAAATTATGAATGCTCTGCCCTTACTCTATCACAGTACCTTCTATCTGATTGTCCCTATGCATTCCTGCTTCTTTCTCTGCCCTTTCTCTTTATTAGAGCTTCTACAGTTTCAGGCTTCTCTCTCTTACCTTTTTCTCTCACAGTAGTGGTAATACGTGCACAATATTTTGATTTCCAATAGCAACTTAAATTGAGGTAGAATTTAATTTATAGTTTGATTTTTCTTTCTCTCTATTTTCCCTTTCTCTATTTGCCTTTATTTCAATTTCGTATTTTGTATTTAATCTTACTTGAAAGATTCAATTTTTGATTTGATTTTAAGCCATTTTCTCACATGGTATTTATGTTGCTTAATCAATGTAATTGTTAGGTTTTAAGATTCAAATTATGTTGTTTAATCAATGTCTATTTTATTTTTGTGGATTTTGCTCAAGTGATTGTGACAAACAATGAGTTGGGTTTAGTTGAGTTGTGGGTTTACTTAATTTGAGTTACCATTGATTAGACAATTTAAATATACTACTCCCTCCATTACTTACTCTTCATGGAATTACTTTTTAGAAATATGACTAATTTGTGGAGCTACTGTTTTCAAATAAGAGTATGAAATTATGAATGCTCTGCCCTTTCTCTTTCTTAGAGCTTCTACCGTGAGATTCGGATTTTGTATTTGATCTTACTTGAAATATTCAATTTTTGATTTGGTTTTTATGTCAATATCTCATGGTATTTTTGCTGCTTAATCGATGTAATTATTAGGTTTTAAGAGTTAGGGGTATTGACAAAGATGAGTTTTCCGGTATATTTGCAATTCTTTTGAATGTTATTATAATGTTACAAAGTAATGTGTTAGGAGGTCAGTGTTTATGATATACAATTTGATTGATTACAGTAGTTGAATATCAATTTTTGAAAATCATCGAATTTGAGAAATACCATTTGAGTTGCAAAAGTTCAAAGTTGTTTGGGTTTATGAGGTGAAAGTAACAAAGATGTTTGTTTACTTCCAGTGTCAATGGAGGAAAGCGTATACTGCAGATTACTGAGCTTAGTCCGCCTTACAGAATATGTTAACTTTGCTTGGAAACAAAAATTTTGTTAATTGATCTAAGAGTGACATTCATGTGTATTTGGATTGCTTTCGTTTATGTGTGGGGTATGAATCTATGCATTTTCTTTATTATGTTGATCAATGAAACCCATTGTTTGTTAATCAATTCAGGTGGCTATTAAAGCTTGGCAGAGGTACAATTCTGTTGGTACAAATCCAGGGGTTTACATGAAGGTGTGAGCCTAAAAGCAGGCCCGATAAATTCAACCATTTTTTGAAATTGGGTATTGGCAACTTGACGAAAGCCTTCTTATTGTTTACTTGGTCCATCTAGCCAGTATGCGACTCGAGCAGGGAGCTGTGGAAGATGTTTTTTACTTGATTGGTTTGATTTTTGCAGTCATAAATCAAGAAGTGTCTTAATAGGAAAAGTGTGACAAAGTTAATTAATTAAAACGGTGATGGTGGGGCAGGGAAGACCGAAATTTATGCAAGTGCAAATATAAGGAAGATATTCTCCTAAATTTTGTTTGAGTATTTATAGCGTAATGTCAAGGCCTATATTTGTTAATGAAGTTATGTTTCCTTAAAATGTAGTTGCGCCCCAATTTGGTGTATCGGTATTGGTAGTGGATTATTTAGTTAAACAACATTTATTTGTACTTTTGGATGTTTAGTTATGCGAGTGTGTTAATAACGGTGAGACTTTAATACATGATGGGTCGCAAACTTTTCAGCCAATAAATGTTTTTTTCCTTAATTTATTTTTGGGTTTTATCCTATTTTTCGTTGTATGGTGTACATTGATCAATTCTTATATTGGCACCGTGCCATAGGCACGGGCACAAAATCTAGTACATAATACAATAGAGCTCATACTCGTACGCTCGCAATTGACTTGAGATAAGCACTGGCTAGGATTTACTGTTTTACGGTGATCCAACAGCCAGTATTTTTTTCAGCTCTCACATGTGCGAAGGCTCTTTTACTGGTTTGTGATTTACTTTGAAACGATTATTTTTCACGGAAACCTTCCTATTTTATCTCCTCATTCTATCTATTCAAGTCACTTTCTCTTTTCTTTTCTATCTCTCTTTCTCTTTCTTCCTCTCCTTTCTCTCCTTAATCTTTCTGGTTCTATTCCTCTTCCTATTCTCTCTCTCTCTCTCTTCGTCCCTATTTTATCTCCTCTTTCTCTCTCTTCAAGTTACTTTCTCTTTTCTTTTCTATCACTATTTCTCTCTCTTCCTCTCCTTATTCTTCCCGGTTCTATTCCTCTTCCTATTCTCTCTCTCTCTCTCTTCCTCTATTTTCTTCTGCATAATCTTTACAGAGAGGTTAGGGTATTATTGTAATGGGAAACTGCGAATAAGAGTATGGTTTTCCGGATTATTAATTTGAAAGAAGGACCCCACCTCTCATAACTTAAACTATTAAGTAGTTCGTCCAAAATAAAATACCCGGTAAAATCGTTTTTTAAGGTTTTTATCAAAAATTAATTGTATCTTATGAAAGCCGGTGAATCTATCTGTAATTTTAAATAAATATTAATAATCAAGTTAATATTCAAGTGAATTATTTTTTTCTAAATGATGTGTCGAGTAAAACAAGATAGTAATAATCTATAATACAATAGACGTCAGTGTGACACGCTTATAATTGACAAAAGATAAAGACGGTTTACAGTTACAAAAAGGTTTACCAAGTTTACAAGACGGTTTACAGTTATTATTTTACATTTTTGTTTTATTGAGATATTATGGTTTTACAGTTTTACAGTTTTATGGTTGCGAAATTTTGTATTTGTATTTTTTTTTATTTTTAATTGTTATCATAATTAACTTAATCAATTTAATTTTTTTTCCAACCCATAATTTCGTATACAAATTTAAATTTTTAAAAAAAAATCGTAAGTTTTGTAATTTGAAATATTTGTTTTTTTTTCCTTTTAACTGTTATTGTAATTAACTTAATCCATTTAATTTTTGTCAGGCCCGCAATTTCGTTTACAAACTATTAATTAATTCCTCCGTTCCGGGTAAAGAGGCCCCGTTTGAAAGTCAATTTTTTTAAGAAAATAATATTTTTGGTAGTTTATTTCTATAGTATCTGTATATATATATATATATATATATATATATATATATATATATATATATATATATATATATATATATATATATATGCACACACACATGTTAGCTAATATAGAAACTGCATATCTTGGGTATATACTATAGGGGTATACTTAATACATCACTTTTTGAAATAAGTTTACCAATTTGCCCTTTGTTCAATTTCAAAATTAAATTGAAAATTATAATTAAATGGAAAAAAAAAGAAGATTGGTGGTGAAGGTGGGTGGGTGGGAGGTGGTGGAGGTGGGCGGGAGTTGGTTTTTAATTAAATAGAAAAAAATAATATTTTTTTTTGGTGGAGATGGTGGTGGAGACTGCGCGGGAGGTGGCAAAGGTTGGACAGGAGGTGGTGGAGGCTAGGCGGTTGGGCTGTGGTGTGGGCTGGGTAAGGGAGGGACTGGGTGGCCCAGTCCGTGTAGGAGGGGAAGGGGAGGGAATGGGCCGGGCGGGGGTGGGTGGGGAGGGGGGCTTGGCCCAGCCAGGGGAGGCTGGGGGAGGGATGGGGGGGGCGGGGGTGGGCCCCTGGGAAGGATCGGGCTTGGCCCAAACGGGGAGGGCCGGGGAGGGACGGGGGGCGCGTGGGCCGGGGAAGGATCGGCTTGGCCCAGGCGGTGTGGGAGGGGCTAGGGGTTGGGGCAGGCGATGGTCCGATGGGCGGTGGGGGTGGTTCGGTGTTCAATTTTTTATTTTTTTTATTTATCAAGGGTAATATAGTATTTTTACAACAAAAAGTGTTGTATTAAGTATTTTATAGGTGTTGTATTAAGTACTTATGTATAGTGATAAAAAGAAGGACAAGAATTGTCTAGAGCATGTGAACCTATTGGTTGGAGACTTGGAGTATGGCTTGTAAGTGTTTGATTTATTTCGTAAGGTGACTCATATGAATTAATGGTAAATAAAGTTTTAACAATAAAGTGTTTCACTTTGATGGTTAAATGAGAATAAGAGGATGTTAAAGCTTGAGAGTTTTAAAGTGGTACTCCCTCTTCCTGTGCCTTAAATAATAGTATATAATATGCACATAATAATGTACATGTGCATATATGATATTTCCCTTTGGAGATAATTATCATTGACTTCCGTCAATGTTGATCGACAGCCCATCATTGCATTTGGGGCGGTGAGCCCATGAAGGTGAGAGAATTTGGCTTCCTTACATGTTAAGAAAGCAAAATAATGGAGTGCTCTCTCCATATATAAAAGGGGTATTGTGAGCCGGCAAGATAGAGTGATAAGGAAAAAATTAAGAGTAGTCTCCAGAAAATAAAGGGAAAAAGAAATAAAAGGTTCTCCTCACCATCCGAAGAAATTAAAGTGAAAGACAATGGCGAAAATTCCGCTTTCCATAATAATTGTAAGTCGACATTATGGATCCATGTTAGTTTCTATTACATGTATTTGTAAATTAAATCATGAGAATAACGTGTTCCAAGATTTTGGGTTTTATTAAAGTATCATGAGTTTCTAGAAAATGATTTATGTTTGGAACTCATGCATGTACAAAAGTTTAACAGTTAGTTGTTACCCACCTCTTCCCCAACTAAAGTATACATTATTTTGGTCTAAATACCCAAATTCACTACTTATTTTACAAGGTCTACCATTGCATGTCCTCCAACTGTGTGTGCGAAGGAGTGCTTGTGTTGTGTTATTGTGGTGTTATTTTACTATAGAGATAGAGAAAGAATAGAGAAGAAAGGAAGTATTACTTGAGGGGAATACCAACATGTACATATGGGCAAAGATCTTAAAGATCTCAATTTGACAAGTAGCCAAAAATCCCACAAACATAGCTATTCGAGTTTGGCTTGAGTTCGATTTGATAAAAACGTTCGAGACTTGTTCGTGAGATAATCAACATAACTAGTTCTAAACATAGCACATATATAATTCGTGTAGCATTTTTTTGGGCGGGACTTGACTAAATTTCCCTTATGCCCATTTTTTTGATTACGTGAGCGATTACTATTTTGTAAAAGAAAAAAAATGCATATTACTGGTGATGGCCACTCTTTGTAGCCGTCCTCTTCCGGTGATGGCCAGCTTTTTGCAGTCGGTTAACATTTTTTTTTCTTGCGAGTCAGTCCTAGTATATTTGTAAATTTTGACAGAAAAAACGGAACTTAATGAGGTCTAACGGAAAGTGCTCAAATAAAATAAATAATGACAAAGACTTGTATAGGACGGTCTTACGGATCCTAAATCCATAAGACGGAGTCCCATTTAAGAATTTGTGGGTTAATAACTAAACATGTTAATGAAAGTCGTGTTAATAGGTTAGCCGAATTGGTGAACGTTGAACTATATATTAAGGTTTAGTGTGAGGAGGATGTTGGTTTGAAACCCCCCATCCACAATAGTTAGTTTTAATGAGAAGTTCCGCTATTTGCTCTGGTGCCCTTGAACTTTCAATGTTTCTCGTCGAAATTCTTATATTTCCCACGCTTTGTGGTTTAATCCTTTGTCAGCTCCGTTAGCCATCCGTTCATCAATTGCCTTGGGATACTTGACAGATCCTAACGGACTTTGACGAAATACTAAATGACACATTTAAAGCCATACGTGATACATTGAAAACACAAAAGTGACACATTTTAATGTTAAAATTGAAACTATAACTGGAAATTTACTATAATTCTCATTAAAATACAAAGTAACTCTCTTAATACTAAAAAGTGACGCATTTAATACTAAAAAGTGACACATTTAATACTAAAAAACGACACATTTAATACTAAAAAAGTGAAACTCTTAATACTAAAAAGTGACATTCTTAATACTAAAAAGTGACACATTTAATACTGAAACGTGACATTTTCAATGCTAAAAAGTGACATTTTTAAGGTCAATAACGACAATTTTTATTTATATGGCAAAATGACACTTGTACGGTCAAAAGTAACACATTTAATTCTAAAAAGTGGCACTTTTAATGTTATAAAGTAACACTTTAATGTCAAACGTAATGATTTTTATTTATAAAAAATGAGACATTTTTCAAAGTGAAAGTAACACATTTAATACTAAAAGTGACACATTTAAGCCCAAAAAGTAACATTTTTTATGGAAAAAATATAATTTTCATTAAAAATACAAAGTGACACTTCTAAGGCCAAAAGTGACACATTTTATACTATAAAATAACACTGTTAATAGTAAAAAGTGACACTCTGCATATATAAACATGAGGGGTGGTGCTGTAATTTTTTAAAACAAAGGGGTTGCATTGAGATTTTTAATTTTTGCCCCATTTCAATGCAATGGAAATTCACGGGTCATAATAAATAAATAATACGTTATAAAAAGTCATAAAAACGAATATGTTGATATGATTCGCAGCACAACTCTTAAAGTTTGGAAATTTGAGCGCTTGTCTAAGATTTGAAGCTTTCTAGCGCTTTTTTTAAGTTTTATTGCTGAGATGTGTCATTTTGCTCCGGTGCCATTGTAATTTCAAGGTTTACCGTCGAAATTCTTATGTTTCCCGCGCCCTTACAATTTAAACCTTTGTCAGCCCCGTTAGTATCAATTGCCTTGAGATACTTGACGGATCTTAATGGACTTTAACGAAATGCTAAATGACACATTTAAAGCCAAACGTGACAAATTGAAAAGACAAAAGTGACACATTTTAAGGTTGAAAGTGACACTATAAAGGGAAATTTATTATAATTCTCATTAAAATTCAAATTAATACTCTTAATGCTAAAAAGTGACACTCTTAATACTAAAAAGTGAAACTCTTAATACTAAAAAGTGATACTCTTAATAATAAAAAGTGATACTCTTAATACTAAAAAGTGACACCTTTAATACTAAAAAGTGACACTCTTAATATTAAAAATTGACACTCTTAATACTAAAAAGTGACACATTTAATACTTGACGGACCTTAATGGACTTTAACGAAATACTAAATGACACGTTTAAAGCCAAACGTGACACATTGAAAAGACAAAAGTGACACATTGAAAAGACAAAAGTGACACATTTTAAGGTTGAAAGTGACACTATAAAGGGAAATTTATTATAATTCTCATTAAAATTCAAAGTAATATGTTAATGTTAATAAGTGACACTCTTAATACTAAAAAGTGACACATTTAATACGAATAAGTGACACATTTAATACTAAAAAGTGACACTCTTAATATTAAAAAATGACACTTTTAATACTAAAAAAGTGATACATTTAATACTAAAAAATGTTACTTTAAAACTAATGTTGACAGCTAAAAGTGACACATATAATACTAAAATGTGACATTTTCAATGCTAAAAAATGACACTTTTAAGGTTAATAACGACGATTTTTATTTATAAGGTAAAATGACACTTGTACGGTCAAAAATAACACATTTAATGCTAAAAAGTGATACTTTAATGTTAAAAAGTAATACTTTAATGTCAAACGTAATGATTTTTATTTATAAAAAAAATGAAACACTTTTCAAAGTGAAAGTAACACATTTAAGACTAAAAGTGACACTTTTAAGCCCAAAAAGTAACACTTTTTTAGGGAAAAATTATAATTTTCATTAAAAATGCAAAGTGACACTTCTAAGGCCAAAAGTGACACATTTTATACTATAAAGTAACACTCTTCATATATAAAGATGAAGGGTGGCGCTGTAATTTTTAAAAAACTAAGGGGTTGCATTGAGATTTTTTAATTTTGTCACATTTAAACTGGATAGATCCGACTGAAGGATAGAGATCCGTAAGACCGTCTTACAGGAGACCACCTCATAGAAAAATTATAGTGTGAAATAATATCGTAAAATTTTAAAATCTTTGTTGACCTATACAAATAATTTAACATTTTAATTCTTGAGTTGATTAAATCTAATATTCAATAGAATGCCTATCATATTGCTATTATTGAGTTGATTTCATCAATTTTGGCAGGCACTTCTACAAATTGAGGCCTTTCTGAAGAAATAGAAGAGTGTCTATGGGTGTGTATGTGAGGACCCGGGGGTAGCCTAGATCTATCAAATCCATTTAATTTTCCTTTTTGGGTATTTTTGTGCATTTATATAAATTTTCTTCCATAGAGAACTGATTACAAGGTTAAATTAACTTTGTTGGTGATGTAAGCATTATGCTTCTATTTTTCATTGGTAAGTCATGGCTCAATTATGTACAAATCATTTTTTGTCTATATCGTAGTGCTGAAGAATAAAATGTTTCACAGACAATTATTTTTGAAAAATATTTTCCTCCTTTTCGATGTTTGGCAACTATTAGGAAAATAGGTTGATTGTAAAATAATCTCGAGTCAATGGAGAATATCACATTTTCCTAGGTATAATGACATACCGGAAGAAGATCACAGTAAGTTAATTTTCAAATGCACGACTGTGGAGCGGCGTGCTTCTGTCCTTATTATGATGCTCCATATTCCAGTCTTTCTCCAGCCATCCAAAACAAGTGCGCCCTTTTTTTACTTTCTTCCTACTTTCAAAACTATTAGGATTCAAACATATACCATTCTATACCTCATACGTATTCTTTGTTTTTGGTTTTGTTATCATCAGGGCTTATTACTATATGTTTCCGGATTCTCGTAATGTTTCTTTGTTTTTCCGGATTCATGTGTTTGGGTGTTTGTGGGGGTTTATGTTGTATTTTCCATAATATAAATTTTTATTGACACTCTATTGCTTCGGTTCCATTTCCATTAAATTCTATGCTCACAGTCATTTTCAGGGCGTGGGGGCGGTTCTTTTATAGTTTTTTCCATACCTCTTGCTGTCTTTCTTTTCCACCTTCTTTGTAGTTGGGGTTTTGTTCTTAGACTTTACATTGTATTCTCTTTGTTATAATTTTCTTTTCCTATCAAAAGATTAAAAAGTTGATTAAAACTAAGGCTAGGCTGTTCATGGAGAATGAGTAGTTTAGTTCGTTCTTTGTGACGAGCATAGCCTTAAGTATATTTGACAATTGACAGATTTCTTCTTCATCAATATGATTGGGAGGATGCCTTTCTTGGTTAGGTCTAGATTGTTTCCCAAGGATTCTCTTTGTTTGTTTCCCGATTTCCCTACAGTCTAGCTCGCCTACATTTTTTCTTTGATTTGAAGAGCATGTGGCTCGTCCATCCGGGTATAAGGATCTTGTGGCTGAATGGTGGAACGAGAGGAAAGTCTTGAAGAGCATGAGCATCCCGAGGCTTGAAAATATATGACTCATTGTCATTACTTTTCAACTGATTGTGTCCCAACATACACATATTGTATCCCAACAATAGTTATGGACTAGATATCCCATCTCCATTGTAAATTTTAAGAGTTATAAAGCTCCTTTCAAAATTAAAATAAGGTTCATACCTTCCACTTTAGTTTATCCCAAAAAAAAAAAGTAGCCTTCCAAATTTAAGCTTCAAATCTTAATATTGTCAAAATACGACTCTTTTTGGAAAGGAGGGAGTATATATTTCGAAGAGGGAATTGCGAAGAAAGTTAAAAGAAATAATAGGCCATTTGATCCACTTTTTTACTTGGTTATGCCATTAGTGTGCACAACACAAATATATGAAGTGAAACTTACATAATATGTAATTTTTTAGAGAAACTCAATCTACAGAGTAATACATAAGTAGACTCGAATAAACATTCATGGTTTGTTTAGATTCTCTCCTCACCATGGGAGATATCAAATTTACAAAGTCTTTTAGCTGCATCTAGTCATCTGTTTCTTCTCCTCATTCCTCTCACAGTCCATGCTTCAGTCCACACATAATCCTAGGAAAGCTTGAAACACTTGTCCCTGAAAATTGATGATATAAATGAGGATCGTGCTAATATATGTTGTGTAGATTGATCGATACATAATGATATTTAGTCATACTAACCTGCAATAGACGTAGCTACTGGATTTTCTGACCCTGTTGTCAATGGAGCTCTTGTGTCAAGAGGCTTATCCCTTATATAGAAAATTACCCAATATAAAAAAAGAAAAATAAAAGAAGAATGAAGTCATTGGCTGAGCAGAAGAAGGATATTGTACATGAACTGTAACCTAGTTAATATGACCATGTTAGCAAGAATAAGGTATGTCTCTGAGAGTTGCATCATCTACTAGATCTTCCAACTAAGAGAAATGGCCATATATACATTTCGTATTTATTTATAGAGATATATGTGTGCGTGAGTGGGATTTTCGATTAAAACATTTTGAAGGGTTGGGGTTGCACAGAATAAGATAAAAACTTGATGTAGGGTAATATGCCAAAATGAAGATAAAGAAGAGAAGAATGATATGCATATGCGTTGAAGGAAGATAAAGATTAAAATGTGTGTAGAAATTAAGCAACTATAAGGAGCAGCTTTACCAATTTTGCATAATACTCTGTTTCTTTTACAGAGTGGATTATAAGAAAATAAAGGGAACCAACTTGAACTACTATTTGATTTCCCCAAGGAATGAAAGCATACCTTTTCTATGGTTTTGTTAAGATCCCCCATCCAAATGATCTCCTCGTGCCATCGATAAAATTTTACACCGTCTAGCTTCGGCGTCCTTACAAAACTTGAAGAGAATGTCGTCATTTCAAAGCAATTAGAGATATACACGTCTTTTAATACCGGTAGTTCTATGGTGTAATGGACATTGCAAAATCTCTTCAGCCTGGGCAACTCAACAAGTTGTAGTATTTCCAATGCAGGAAAAAGAATTTTATCTTCTCCTCCATCCTCGTCCACCTTCTCCATGAAGATTTCTTCTATCATTGGGCAGTATTCTACTTCAAGTCGCTGAAGATGCACTAGACCTCGGGCAATGGAAGAGGGGAATATATTTCTTATTTGATCACACCCTCTAACTGTTATACTTTTTAAAGTTTCAATGAGAGTTGCATGGTACCCTTCCTCAATGCTCACTCCCTTGGAATCAAACAGCTCTTCCATTGAATCACATCCGTATACCTTTAATTCTTCCAGACTTGAAAATACTTTGAGCAAATGTGATGGAATGATCACCAATTTGTCACATTCGAACACCTCGAGGACTCGTACTTTTTGGAAGCTCCCAGTTGGAATTTGGCTATTATAGCATAACTCCACCAAGTTGGGCAAATCATTGGTGCACAATTCTTCCAATATAGGAAATGTAACCTGTGACCCAAAAATGTTTTCATTATTTTAGCAAGATTCATCACAAGGTATAGAAATGATTAAACTTGATGGTATCATATGACCTACCAACGAGCTCTAACTCAATTGGTAAACGTTAGGCTATTATTTGTTTTGGTTTGAGTTTTATTTGAGCTGCTTTGCACATCCTTTCCTCTTTCTATTTAAATTTCTTCGTTATGAAAGTATTTCATATGCATTTGCAGATACTCATTTCTAAAAGGTAAAGAGATATTAACACAAATGGAATCAAGTTGTCAAGTAATGCATATATACACAGTACCTGATCGCTGGAAAGGGGATGTTTGTTCATTTCTGAGTTGAGAAATGATGATGAAGAAAATGACTTCAATTTGCTACACTGATCCAATTTTAGCTTTACCAAAGAAGGAATGTAGAGTCGTCCCGAGCATACACTCGTCAAATTATGCGTGCGAATTAGAGAAAGTGACCTCAAATTTTGGAACTCCATTCCTGAAAGCTCACTTGTTTCTCCTTCTGGATGGTCATTTGCAACAATTTGTTCCATCATTTCGCAGTCCTTTACGTGTAGTTCCTCAAGTTTCACAAGTGCTTTCGCAATACAAGTGGAAAATACATGTTTCATGCTATGACATCCCTGAATACATATGAAACTTAATTCTCTGAAGTCGTGGTTCATTCTAATATGTTTCTTCCATAGTTGTGTCAGCTTGGGCAGATCAATTAATTCTAGTTTCTTCAAACGAGGAAGTAGAACTACCGCAGCATGACCTTCCTCACTCACTCCATACTCAAATACTCCTTCTACCAATTTGCAACTCCCTACATACAGCTCCTCTAAATTTTGAAAGTCATGTGTCATATTACACCGAAGAACAGTGGAGATTCTATTACACGCACAAACTTGCACCTTCTTTAATTCATGAAAGGAATCCCCATCAAGTTGGTCACTCCAGATTTCTGTCATGTCATCCAACCCACTGAGTTGCAGATTCTTCAAGTTTGTCAGCTTAACCTGCAATTCATGTGCCAACTATGTAAATGATCTGTCTTATTGTGGAACACAACATAGCAATGAAAAAAAAGGGAAAAATGAAAAATAAAAAGATAATGGAACATGAGACACGAGTCATAAGCAAAATTGATTAAACATATTTATTACAAAAAAATAAAAATAAAAAAAATGAAGAACTAGTAATCGCCCTTTTTTTGTTGAGAATTAAAAAGTATTTTGGAAAATATAAAAATAGAAAAAGAATAACTTTTTTGTTTGTTGATAACGTAAAAAGTAATTTAGAAATATAACATATACTTTACTTCAAATAGAAAGTATGTAAAGGGTAATAGTGTCCAAACATGTAATTATGTAATGATGTAGTCGATAAGCAAAAATAGTACTGAGAATAGTCCCTCCGAAATAAAAAGTGCTAATATTCCCAATATTAGTCCATTAAAGACACTATGGTCCTAGTAATTTGTTTTATGAAATTTCCCCATTGGTTGTTCAATTTTTTAAAGATTTCCTCTAAATACAAGAATGATGCAAAAGATCCTAATAATACATTTAATGTAATTTCAAAATTTTAAAGGTATTACATTTATAGTGAAGGGGTTACGGTCAACTAGTCAAGTACTAAATAAAGAGACTGTTAGATTATCAATAAAGAAAAAATAATGGGACTTGCAATCAAGAAAAAACTTGTGAAATATTAATAAATATTTTAATAAAGGTATCGTTTCTCCTAACAATTACTCTCTCTGTTTCCGGAAAAGAGTCGCTAGTAATAAAATGACATTTTTATCCATTGATTTTTGAAAGTGGACTTTTGTGAAAAAAAATTGTGATGTTTTACTGATGCTAAAATACAGAGAAACATACCTTGTGGTTGAACAGAGATTGTAAATGAACTGTGTGGTTGTCCCCTAAACCCACATTACAATTCCTTTCCGGACAAAAAGACGTGAGCTCCGGTAGCCTTATAATATCCAGGTCGGTCAATTGAGGAAGATTGATCTGGTCCATCCCTTTAGAGAAACAAGTGAGGTTCTCTAATCCCTCAAGTGATATTTTAATTAATTTGGGGAACTTGATTATGTGAATATCTGCTAGTTCCACCCCATCTGTTTTAGTAGTTCCTGAGGGGCCTTGGTCGGAAATAACTTCTTCCATCGTCCAATTCTCTTCAATTTCAAGACTTTCAAGATTCACTAAACTTCTCGCCACAGACAGAGTAAACATATATTCCAATGTCAAGCAATATCTCACACGAACAAATCGAAGGTTGCTAAGTGTTACACTTTGGTTCTGGTACTCCCATAGATGGGTTAATGTAGGTAAATTTGATAGGTCCATCTCCTGTAGACACCCAAAGGATCCTTCTGGAAGTTGTTGGCCATGACATATTTCTTTTAGATGACTCAAATCATATAGAATCAGTTCCTCTAGCTTTGCAAAGATACCAATATTAGGTGGGACTAGCTCTGCTGTGCCAGTGTCAACAAGATACTCCACCCTTCCGTGACAAGATTTGATATATAATTTCCTCAAGTGTATGGAACCTCCTGGAAATAGCTGATCTAACACAATCTTCAAACCGTCCCCTGTCAAAGTAAGAGTTTCAGTACTCTGCTTTAACAAGTGATCAATCCCAGCTCCTAATGGTGCATCTTCGGTACAATTAGCTTCCAGCCACAATGACTTCTCCATAAAACAGTTTCTACCAAAATAGTTATTTATCATTTCAAAGAACTTCCCATGAAAGATGACTTGTCTTTTACTAACTACTATGACATATCTTTTTAGCTTCTTAAGGAAAGGGCTTTTTGGCAGAAGCTTTTCGTGTGGGACCCAAGTCGCCAAAGAAGTCAACTTAGACAGTGACTCAAGCTGACCGAAGCTTGCATTTCTGCTTTCATCACATTCTTTAGCTGGCCTCCAAAATCCTGTATGCAGATCCTCTAGCAGACGTAAGCATGAAAAGACGCTAGGTGGGATCTCCTCATTACTACAGCCCCTCATATCTAAAAGCCTTAGATTAGTCAACTTTCCAATATCCTCTGGAAACTTCTCAATATCCTTTAGATAATTCCTAATATCGTTTAAAAAAGTTGTATAATTTATGCTCAAAATTTCAAGATTCACTAGCTCCTCCTGAAGTTCACATTTATCCTTCAACAATTTGCAGTCTTCCAAGGATAAAGCTCGAAGGTTCGTCAACAATCGAACAATCGATGACAGTGATGGTACATCCATACCCTGCATATCTAGAACTCTGAGATTAGGCATGCCCCCAAATACATTTCTACTATTTAGGCTATTTGGGGCATCTAGCGAAAGATTCTCACACGCCAATTGTAGAACCCGAAGGTTTGGACAATCCAAGGAAGATCCCCCGAAGGAAGATCGTACGTATAGTGTTTGATACAACCCGAATTGCACAGGCATTGCAATCCTTGTAGGCATCATCTCTGGCCATTGGCCACCCCCCATCATGTATCATCTTCATATTGAAGTGATTCTCTTTGGATGTGCATGCAATCGTAATGCCAACATCACGCACAACATCATGCAATCTTACATAGAATTTCTTGTTGCCATCTAACAACAAAAAACAACTTTTAAGTTCCTTAGTCAATGCAAGAACTCTGTCCCTTGCTTGTGTTAGTAACTCAATGCCTTGAAACAAATTCAACCCCACCCCATATCTAACCAAATCTTCAAGTGAGATATTTGAATCTTCTGGATAAAAACAACAAAGCAGAAAGAGTAACTTTGCTTCCTTACTTCCCAAATGATCATAACTTAACCGAAGTGACTGATACACCTTTGACCCCACTTCTGGTAGGGTTGCTGGAACAATAGACTTTCTCAACTGATTAAGGGCATCATCCCACTCTTCCTCGCTTTTGCCATTCAATGCCTTCCCAACAGTTACTAGTGAAATAGGCAAACCTCCACATTCTTTAGCAACATTAGAAGCTAATAGATATAAATCTAGAGCATCAACGGAGTCACCAGCCATCTCCCTAAATAAACTCCATGCTTCCTGTTCAGACAAGACTTCAATTTTGAAAATCTTTCCACATTTCATTTCTTTACACACATTTTCACTTCTTGACGTCAACACAATTTTGCATTTTTTGTGTTCACCTCCATAAGGAATTCCTATTTTCTTCAAATCAAAACTTTCCCACATATCGTCAAGAATTACAAGGTTTACTTTACTACTTTGCATAAGTCTTTTCCATAGGCAATTTGCTCTTACAGTTAAGCTGCTTTTCTCCTCAAATTTCATACCCAAATGATATGCAATTTCGTCTTGTATCTTAATGAAGTCCTGATTTTGGGACACTACTGCCATCACAATCTCATCAAACATTTTTTCGTCTCTTACCCTTCTTGCAATTTCGTTGACCATGGTTGTCTTGCCGACGCCTCCCATTCCACATATACCAATCATGGAGACCTTGTCACCTTTCAAAAGGTTGATGATATCTTTTATAGTAGTTTTCCTGGATTCAAAACTCTTGAAATCTCCCATGGAAGTGAATCCTACAGCCAGTGGGGGTGCAGGGGTAGATATTCTGTTTAACAATTCTCCTTCTTTTTGGAGTTCCGTAGCCTCCTCAGTCTTCTTCGTAGCTTTCTTGCTCAAAGTGTAACATGTCTTCAAATTCAGACACCAGCCTTTCATACAACCATTGTTTTCTTTAACTTCGCCTTCATAAAAATTTGTTGCATTCGCACAAAGATCATCTACTCTTTCCAACCATCCTTGAACGTCAGGTAGAATAATGTCTCCGTTTCTTCTTGCGGCATCTACTATTAGCTGTAATCCGGCTCTTTTTTCCTTCAGCTTCCCAACTTGCTTCATCAAATTCTCAATGTTTCTTTTATAGTGAATCAAATATTCTAATTGGCGACCAATTTGACCAATCAAATATTCTCCAATCTTGGACCCAACTGAAACAGCAACTTCGGTGGACATTCTCACTTCTATATGTCGATGTTACTTTTGACTTCCCTCGTACCTCTGTCGTCACTCCTATAAATAACGTATAACTCATGAGACCAACAGACAACAACAAGAACATCTTTACATTACTTCAGCAAAACAACCATAGTGCTACCACTTATAATATGAATATAATTGAAATATAAGAGACAAAAAATATGATATTCTATATAGATATCGTTATATTTTTTTCATCTTTAGTTTAAATACACTCTCAAAGCTAATATTCTCATATTATTATCTATTTATCAAACAAGATATCTACAAATTACTAGTTAAATGAAACATATATACTCTTATGCACATATTTAAAAAGCGCGAGCAATATCAAAAATTGTTTCTTCGGACTTATTATTTTCATGTTAAATATCTTATTTGGTCGATTTTTGAAAGATAAGTAACATAAATCAAATGATTAAATTAATGAAATTATATTAAAATTTTGTATATAGCTGAGTTTTATACATAAAGTATAATACTTTTAAGCTTTGTCATGTATCAAACGGTTCAATTTAAAAATACAAATATTTTTAATGAAGTTTGGTTTGAGTACGATAAACTATACCAAAAATATTTTTAATTATTTGTATGTATGTGCATTGTACTCGTTATTTTCTATGACTTAAGAACTCTTTTTTGATACTTAAAAGGGTTAATGACATTACAAGTTCCTTGACTTTGGCTGATTCCACTATTAGCCCCTTAAGAAAATTTCGTACAAAATTGTCCTAAAAGTTTAAATTTGTCACACGGTCAGTCCTTTTGACACACGTCGTTAGAAAAATTCCACAAAGTACCCCATGTGTCTCCCACTTACATTTGAGTAAATGAAATTTCTCATACCTAACTATATTATAATTTGCAATTAAGTCCTAGGGTTTGGAAAAAAACCACAAGATCTTGTTCCTTAAATTCATTTCCATCCCATTGAAATAAAACAACGAATTACTGTTACGTTTGGTTTCAAGGTTTTGATTTTTAAGCCGTCATCATCCATTTCAATTCTTTTTTGGGCAAACAATAATTCGAGATTTCGGAAATCCCAAAGCTTATAGTGGTTAAATTGAGCATAAACACACATCTAAGACAATCAACAAAACAAACCCTAACCTCCTTGAAAAAATAAATCTCATCCTAACTTAAACATGTACAATAGATCTAATAGAGAATATTGGAATGCAATTTTCTGGCAGGAGTAGAAATGACTCACATATGCATCGGTTTCTTGCACTTCCAAGTTGTTTGATTGAAAGGGGGGGTTGGGAGTTTGAAATAGAATTGCTTATAGTGGTAAAATTGAGCATAAACACACATCTAAGACAATCAACAAAACAAACCCTAACCTCCTTGAAAAAGTAAATCTCATCCTAACTTAAACATGTACAATAGATCTAATCGAGAATATTGGCTCACACATGCATCAGTTTCTTGTACTTCCAAGTTGTTTGATTGAAAAGGGGGGTTGGGAGTTTGAAATGGAATTGAATCTTGTTTGTTGTTCGTCTTCGTATTGGATCCTCGTAGTAGTTGTCGTCATCGTTAGAAGTGGCACCTTGGTTGCTTATAAATGTTAGAAAAGTCGGACTAAGCTTTTCATCTCATTTGTAAAATCTTCTGCATTTCCCCCACCTGGACTATAACTCTTTTCTAACTAGATTCGTACCCAAGGACAGAGATCTAACAAAATTTCATTATTTCTTGGTTGTGGTGGTAGGCGGTGATGAAGAGAGAGATTTGGGTATAGTTGAGGAAGTCAGATTGGGCAGAGGTGGTGGTGGTGGAGAGGGTTTCAGTAGTGAATTGGAGGTGCTTGAGGTGTTTAATGTTGGCGTATATGGTATGAAGTTGGTGGAGAAGGTGGTGATTAATGAGAGTTTCTCAATTTCTTTGGTGAATTTGATGTAGGCCACTGATAAAAAATTTAAAGTTAGATTCGAAATTGAGATTGGAGATATGGCTATCGATGTTGGGTGATTGGATGTAAATGAATTTGGGGAAGAAGGCCTTGTGGTCTTTTTCCAAACCCTAGGAGCTTAATTGCCCATTATGATTTAGTTTAGGTGTGAGAAATTATATTTTAATCCTTACCCTAATGCATGTGGGAGTAGAGCTGTCAAAACGTGCAAACGAAGCGGGTTTTCCGCGGTCCTGGAAAGCTCGCAAACTTGACGGTCCTTGAATCTATTGGCCCAATTCGCCCCGCGTAGGGCTGCGGTCAAAACGGGCTTGCCCGTAAGATTTGAGCGAGCAAATATCAATACTGAATTAGTGAATCTATATTAAAATGCAAAAAAAATTCAAAAAATGAATCCAAGATCCAAACAGTCAAACAAGGAAATGAGAATAATGATACATCAATCTGTGACGCCGGTGTTGATTTAGAAGAGCATGAGATTCTCGAAGTCAAACAGAGGAAGACAAGCCACGAACTTCGAGTTGTGACGCCAGTGTAGATGATGAGCGATTGGAGGAGCCGTCGTGTCGTATCTTGAGATCTGGAAGCGGAGTGCACTGCGGAGTAGAGCACAAGGCGAGATGAGAATAAATGGGATAGTTTGGAGCCTTGATGGGAGTGTGATTAGCGTGTCAGCTAATCGCTAGAAAGGAAGATGAAGTCGCTAGAGTGACTGGCTGGCGGTTGCGTGGTGTGATCTTAAATTACCGATTGCAATTGAGACTTGAGGCACTTGAGTCTTTGGACCGAGAAGTGATATGGCCAGGAGGCCGAGGCGGCAATCGCCGAGAAATTGATGCAAGTCACGTCGTGTGTGAGTGAGAGAGAGAGAGAGAGAGTGAGAGGCTGAGAGTATTTTGCCCAATTTTCATTTTTGAATACAACTACTAACCCTAAGTCCTAACTGACTCTAATTACTAATTAGACGGAAAGGAAATGGGGCAAATGGCCCAAATGGGTTTGGCCGCTTGAGCTTGGGCAGTTGGGCTTTTCAATGTTTTAAAAAATTGAAGAATTATTATTATTATTAAAGTGCGGGCGGCAAGACGCCCTTACCCAAAGGCCCCCTACAGCCGCGTAGGCAGATGCAACTCGAAAGCTCGTTTTTCAAATGGGTATCTAATGCATCAACCCAACCCGCCCCTAATGGGTGGCGGGACGGGCATGCCCATGGGCTTTTGCCCTATTTGACAGCTCTACGTGGGAGACAAATTTTTTTAACGACGTCAATCAAAAGGACCAACCGCATGACAATTTGAAACTTTTAAGACAATTTTGTTATGAAATTTTCTTAAGGAACTAATGATAGAATTGGTCAAAGTCAAGGGACTTGTAGCATAATTAACCCTAACTAAATAGGAAGAGGGAGAAAAATTTCAAGGACAGTTGCAGTATCTCCATTTGTAAATCCTGGCGAAGGACCTAATTCGTAATAACACCAAACTCAAACCGTTGTTAAACCATTGGACAAGAATATCTATATTATAAAAGTGCTTAGGGTCTAACTGGTGGCTCTGATCAAATTATGTTAAACACATCTGACGGTCCAGATTGATTCATAAATATGTAAGTTACAAATAAACCTCTCAATTATCGGTTATGCTTGAATTACCCCTCTACAATTACATATGAAACCTTCAGTTGTGGGTTTTGTTTGAATTACTCCGTCAGTTATGAGTTTTGTGATTCGGTCCCAACCTTTATAAAGTTTGATGGAGTTCTAATAGAATTTAATGAAAACTAAGAAAAAGGGTTGATTTTGTTTTTAATAAATTCAAAAACATTGGTAAAAGGGCCACTCGACTGTTCCGTCCATCACCAATTGGGGGTGGTTGATGTGGTCGAACATTACCGGTTGTTGATTCTTATGTTAAATTTATATCTGATCAGTACATTACATTAGTTTTATACTTCAGTGGCTAATCGGGCTGCGTATCGATTAGCGTGGCAACTGTGTATAGAACTTTGCCTTGTATAGTTTTTATAGGACTTTTTCGGGATCGGCGGAAGACCCCTTCTCGCTTCAGGAAGGAAGACACCGCTCAAAGCTTAAAGATCGGAAGACCTCGTGTCCGTGATTTGCTTCTACGTGTCCTCTCCAGCAAAAAGCTAGCTGGATTAATTCAAACTTATTTCCATATATTATTTGAATTAATCCAAGTCATTCCGACATGTCAAGCCGCAGAAAGCAACTTTCAAGCGGAAGACCTTTTTAGTCTGAGCGGTGAAAAAGCGGTGTCCCCTACTTTCTGCGCTACATCTCTCGAGATCGACATCAAATCACCCACCTTTTGAAGATCTCGAAATGATTATGCTCTAGATATCGTGAAGGCGAAAATCCCCATTGTTGTGACCCCATGCATTTAATGCATTTATGAATAAATTGTTGAAGTCTTCGTCCTCTCAACAGATTCTTTTGAAATGCACTGCTATTAATCTGCCATTGAAGAGCTGGAATAAAGAGACAACCATCTGAGAATCGATCGAACACTAAAAGAATTGCTCAGAATCTTTACAACTCCAAGTCTTTGATTTCGGTGCATTCAATAGATCCTATAAGAGATCTAGAAGTCCTCGTCAACAACAAAAGCTCTTCAACATTTATTGCTTTATTCTTCTTGTTGTTAACTTCCATTAACTATATACACTTGCAATTAAATATCTTGTTTTTCTGAGATATTTAATTCCATAGACAAACACAAGTCAATATTTTGTACACGATCCATTAGGGATATTCTTTGTAATTGATCTAAGTGGAAAACATAGTGCACAATTTAAATCCAAGGTTATTGCCTTGGTGGTGGGCGTAGCACTCATTATAGTGTGAACCATCCCAAAATACTTGTGTTATTTCCTAATGTCGTCTATTACTTGAGCTGCTTAGGTTTCATTGTTTATATTATCCATTTCGGCAGAACTTAAGTAATCGTAAAAGGTCTAGGTAGTCCTTATCGGCGGACACTGGAACAACTTTCTTGAAAGTCTTCCGCTACTTGATTCTTTTCATAGATTGCAAGTAACTTTCAAGGAACTTACTTAAAAGTTTTTAAAGTGTTAATAAGCTATTCAACCCCCTTCTAGCTTATTATTGTGCTCATTGGGACCTGGTGGTATCGAGCCTTACTCTTGAAAACAAGTTTTTCCAAGATTAAACTCTTGAGAATACGACATAATGGCACAAACACACTATATCTGCCTACATCTAATGCTAACCACGTCCCAATATTGGACGAAGGTCATTTTGATGTATGGAAGGATAAAGTAATGAGATTCATGAACTCTATTGACAACGGAGTTATGGAAATGTGTCGCTGCTTAGTCAACATGTACCAATGAAGGCAAATCTTCTAGCCTCCATCGTGGGAACCTGCGAAGTTCCTAAGAAGAATCGAGAATGGACCAGAGGGCGATAGAAAATTTGGTAGAACTTGACTGACAAAGCAATCAATATAATCACCGGCTCTCTGACACAAGCACCTACCAAAAGTGATTCGATGTACAAGCTGAAAGAGATGTGGGAAGCTCTTGTAGAATACTTGGAAGGAGACCAAGACACAAGAGACAACGAGAAAATATACATACATCCAGCCGGTTTGATTCTTTCAAAAGGATTCTAAGGAAACCACGAGACAAGCATCGATCGATTCGGTGAGGTAATAAATAGTTGATTTTCTCTTGGTAAAGCGTATGACAAAAAGGAAATGAACATGAGGTTTCTAGGCTCTCTAGGTAGCTTATGGCATGTGAAGACCACGGTATGAAAGAATCTAAGAACTTAAGCGAGATGACTCTTCGTAGTCTCTACGCAAGTTTAAAGGTTTATGAACTTGAGGTTAATCAAGCTCTAGAGCAAGACAAGCATTCGAAGCGTGTCTTTGCCAACCATGGTCCAAGAAGAAATCATTGTTGAAAACAAACCTTCTACTTCTTCGGTGAAAATGATTTTTATCGATGAACAATTTGCTATGTTTGTTAAACGTTTTCAAAAATTTGCAAAATATGGAAGGAAGAACACTCACCAACAACCTTTCGGGAAGATTGGTGAAAGCTCATCTAAGGAAGAGCTTGTGTGTTATAAGCTGTAGAAAACACAGTCATTTGCCTCAAAATGTCCTAAGCCAAATTTGAAGCATACAGAAAACCCACTTTTAGAAAATTTCAAAAACAAAAGGGTATGTTGGTGAAGACATAGAAGACAAACATGTTGCTTCATGGTTTGAGGCCGATTCGAGAAGAGGAGGAAGAGGATTGTGAGCAAGCTAACATATGCTTAATAGCTCATGATTCATGTCCTACCTATGACTCGAAAATGAAGTTGTAGTTTCACCAAGTCCCTTGGACAAAAATGAAACCAACGGTGATAGCTTCGGTAAGGAAGAACTTCTCAAGGATAATCAAGATATGCTTGAAGAATTTAATTCCTTTAGAGTAGCCTATGTTAAGCGGCAGAAGCGTGAAACTTACGGTGAGAAATCTTTGATGGCGGTGAGATTCAAACTCTCAATAGGCATCAACAAGAGTATCAAGCGAAGGAAGAAAACAAATTTCTTCATGACAAAATTATTTGTCATTGTCTGGAGCACATCAAAGGACTTGACCTAGAGAAAATTGCCTTGCAAAAGACAATTGACTCTGGAATAGCTCAAGGATGCGTTTGAAGAAATCCTTACAAGCCAAAAATCTAGCAATGATAAAAGCAGGCATAGGATATTCGAGATGTGTCTCTTAGGGCAATCTCTTGATCAAAGAGAAAGGTGAATCCTCAGAAGCGCTAATGATATATCTTTCTCTAAATAGACATTTGGAAATATAGGAAACAAGGCCTTGGTTATTCAAGTGTTCCTTACGTTTACCTAAAGCTCGAGAAAGGAAAAGCCAAAATAGTGATTCAAATGAGAAACACGAGAAGGTAGCGGTAGAAAGAGAAGTCTAGAAAGAGCGACTATGCCAAGGCAAAGTCTGGCGGCGGTAGACCTACTAAACTCTCTAGGTAACTATCAAGTTTGTCTATGAAGCAGGGCAAGCTCTTTACTATTGAAGGTAAACTTAAAGGTATTCTACGAATCCTCTGAAAAGGTTTTCAACGGAAAAGCTAAAGCTAAGAATCTGTTGGTAACCTACCTAGGAAGATTCGAAAGAAACCAATTAAGTCTCACAAGTCAACAAGCAAAATTGAACCAAAATGGATGTCAAGAAAAGGAATAATCATAAGCACTCTTCAGGTTGAAGACTCTAACTTGAGTTCTCTATGGACTTTCCATTTATGTCATTCTTGCCATTGCTTAGGCCATCGGCACGAGAATGCTGCTAAGGTTCACCCAAGATGCGAGACCTAGTTCTCTCAAGGTCAGCGGTATGGGTTGCAAAGGTTGCTAATCCTTAGGACCCAAAAGAAAATAAAGGGTACCTTGTTTGCTTTAACTAACTTTTCGGGAATGCTTCATGGCTATAGAATCGAGAAAGAAAACAAAGACATCGGTACCTAGGCGGTGGGCATTCAAGGCACATATTTGAGGAGCAGAGTCTTCTTCTGAATATAGGCTTGAAAGCAAAAGGACCTGAGGTTATTTTCGGATCTGACAATGCAAGAGAAAAGACAATTGGATATGGCTCAATTACTAGAGGAAGTCTCTCCATCAACAAAGTTTCTCTAGTAAGTGGTTTAAAGCACAATCTTACGAGCATATCTCAGTGCGACAAAGGACTTATGCCAATTCAATTCAAACCGTGCCTCATCGAATCAGGCAATGAATCATGCTCCAATCTTGACAGGCAATAGACAGAAGCGTCATATGTGGTGGACTTAAATCTTCTAGGGAGATTCTCAAACACGTGTCTAGTAGCCAACAATGTTCGCGACAACGGTGGCTAGCTGCTAGCACAAAGCGTCTCGATCACCTCAGCTTCAAGCACCTCTCAAGCTCTCCAAAAATGGGCTTGTCGAGGTCTACGGATTGTCTGCCGATCATGACGAGAAGTTGTAAAGCTTGTCAACTAGGAAAACTTTCCAAGTCTTCCTTCAAAAGAAATGTTGTTTATCAACAAGCAGATCTCTTCACTACTGCATATGGATCTCTTTGGACCTATTACAACGACCGGTATTTCGGGAGACAAGTACACCTTGTAGTAGTTGATGACTACTCTAGATTCACTTGGATTGAAACTATGACATCTAAAGATGAAACGTATGATCTAGTCAACGCACTTTTTAGAAGACTTCAAACTCAAAAGCTTGAAGACATTTGTGACATAAGATCGGAGACAACGGCCTGAATTCAAAAACAATGGTGTAGAAAATCTGCGATGACCATGGGATCGGCCACAACTTCTCTGCGCCGGTACTCCTCAACAAAATGGTGTAGGCGAGCGGAAGAAACGAGAACAACGATTGAAGCGGCTAGAACAATCTTTGGCGAGAAGCTAAACTTCAGAAGTATTTACGGGCGGGCGATCAATACTACTTGTTTACCGGAATAGATCCACAGTAAACAAGTTTCATAATAAAACTCCATATGAAATATGGAGAGGAAGATCCCAAACATTGGATTTCTTAAAATCTTACGGTTGTAAATGTTTTATTCTTTATAATGGAAAAGAATATAGAGAAAATTTGATGCAAAATCGAGACGAAGGAATTTTAAGGGTATTCAAACATTAAAAAGCATTTCGCATTTTCGAGAAAATCTAACTTAAAATCTTAGAATGCGATGCATGTTTCTTTTGATGAATATGACTTGTTAGAGCCTAGAATGGCTCGAGCGTTGCTAATGATTACGATAATGATGAGGCAGTACAAATACAACATCTACTTCCAATCCTTATCGAGAAAAGCGGCAAGCTGCGAGAACCCACAATCTAGGTAACTCTTCATGGTGGATGAGACCTCTTGATCTAGATAACAACTCATCATTGACCACGAACCCATCTCTTGTTTTACCCAAGCACCTTCTGAGATCTCGTCATCCTTCTTGTTCACGAGAAAATGAAAGTTTTGAAGACTCTATTTCTTACGGGCAGTTTTGGTGAATCTCCTTCTCAACCAACTCGAGAATTCTTAAGGGAAGAATCACAAGTGATCTTCCTCAAGCTGTTATTGAAGCAAGAGATCATCCCATTTCTCAAATCATTGGTGATCTCAATACGGGGAGTTAAATGCGAGAAATAAGGTTCGAGAAGAAACTTTGTTTGCTTATGCATTTGTATCGGGAACTCGAACGAAGAAGATTGATGAAGCTATCGAAGATCATAAGCTGGTTGAAGCTATGGAAAGAAATTTGAACAGTTTGAAAGATGTAAGGTGTGGAGCTTAGTTCAAAACCCATTGATCATCAGTCATCGGCACAGTGGGTTTCGGAAATAAAAGAGATGAAGATGGAAATGTCACGAAACAAAGCTAGATTGGTTGCTCGGGGCTACCAGAGAGGAAAGGGATTGACTTTGATGAAACTTTTGCTCTGTTGCTAGACTAGAAGCAATCGAGAATCTTTCTAGCTTATGCCTCGTTCATGGACTTCAAAGTGTATCGGATGGATGTTAAGAGTGCCTTTAGAATGGTGATCTTCAAGAAGCGTATCGTGGAGCGACCTCGGGATTTGTCATCTCGGACAAAGCGGACCACGTCTACCGACTCAAGAAAGCTCTCTACGGCTGAAGCAAGCTCTAGAGCTTGGTATGAAACTATCCAAGTTCTTAATTGAACAAGGATTCGTGAGAGGAAGAATCGACACTACTTTATTCATCCTCAAACACAAAGGCCATTCTCTTACAGGTACAAATCTATGTGGGCGACATCATCTTTGGATCAACTAACCAAAGCTTTGTGCAAAAGATTCGAGAAGGCGATGCAAAGCAAGTTCGAGATGAATGATGGGTGAACTTACCTATTTTCTAGGGCTGAGATACAACGGACTTGGGGCGGAATCTTCATCGGCCAAACCAAATATGCAAAGGAACTAATCAAGTTTGGTCTTGATTCGACCAAAGGATTTGAAACTCCAATGTCTACCGCGCCATCTTGACAAAGATGAAAGGAAAGCAAGAGAACATGACCAATCTGCAGAATAAGGTTCACTTCTTTACCTTCTGCTAGTAGACGACATTATGTTTCTTTGTTTGTGTTTGTGCTAGATTTCGGAGATCCAAAGGAGTCACATTTGCTTCTTGCCAAGCGTATCATCGAGATATGTTTCAAAAACAACAAATCTAGGCATCTATTCAAAATCCAACAACTTCAATCTAGTTGGATACTCGGATCTGATTATGCGACTGCAAAGTGAAGCGAGAAGAAGCACCAGTGGGACTTGTCAATTTCTTGAAACAGACTTGTCTCATGGTCTTGCAAAAACAAGGATCGTGGCAAACTCAACCACGAGCGGAATATATTCTGGCGGTGTTGCTCTCAAGCTTATGGATGAAGCAACAACTAGTGGACTACAACATCAAGGCGAAGCGCGATCATGTGTGACAACATATCTCAGTCTCAAAAATCGATGATGCATTCAAAGACAAAGCACATTGATATTCGTTATCATTTTCTCAAAGATCATGTGGAAAAAGGTAACATCGATGGAATATGTTCCAAGCGAGCATCAATTAGCGGACATTCTCACAAAACCCTTGGATGCCACCGGGTTTGCTTATTTAGGAGAAATCTTGGTATGATTGATCCTCTTTGCTTAATTTTAAAATTTTGTTAATGTTTCTTTCATACCGGTAGACCAGTATTAGACTAATCGGAAGGCGTAAGTTCTCCTTTCTGGGAAGACTTAAAGGTTAGTACTCTTACTTAGTCTATTTTTTGCTAAAGAGGTTTCTAAAGCAATAAAGTGGGTCAAGGATAAAATTTGGTACTTAAGAAAATATCTTAAGTTCAGCTTTTTCAAGCGATATTTTCTCGCCTTTAAATAGTCCTTGAACCGTCATTTGCAAACTTTCTGAAACCCTTTGAGCATAAATCTTTTCTCTCTCTCTCACGGTAACTACTTTACGCAAATTCAAGTTCTTCTTCTTGTTTCTTCTTCTCATCATCAACAATAGTGCGCTTCTCTCTACTCTGCTAGTAATTTTCTATATCTTGTTCGCATTTCATTATCAACCTAAAATCCTTTTGGAATTCAAGCGGTCATTTCGAGTTTATCTGATGATTCGCCATTGTTGTTCTTACAAACTTGAATACTAACAGTCGTTTTTGTTTATTCATTGTTCATTCTTATGAAAACTTACATTATGCATTTCTCGAGTGTGGTTTCTCTAAACATTCTAGGGTTTCAAGTTTTTTGCTTTGAAAATTTCAATTATTTTAGAAAACTTTGAAATTCCTACTTGTTTTTAGATGTCTAGATGAAAAGCCTAATTTTTATTTTGTTTTTTCTTCGGGCAAGAACTTCAAAATCAAAGCGCGGCAGCGGGAAAGCTTTGACCACGAAAATGTCATTCCTCGATTCAAATATCAACCTTCCGGGATACCCCATCTATCCGCCTCTCGTGACATTATTGTCGCTTTGGACCAGCTTATACATTAGGGCATCATTGACCTTGATCAATCAACTCTCATAGGCTGCTTGGCGTGAAAGCTTGCGAGATATGGGCGCCTCGGGATTACTCAACGACAAAACTATATCTTCTGGCGGAAGAATTTTATCAAGAATGGAGCTCATGAACCAGGCTGCTCTTCGTGGGTGGATTCGAGGCCGTCCCGTCACTCTTAGCTAAATCTCCACCATCATCGGCGTGCATTACGGAGGCTCTTCGTAACCATGGTGAGGCTTTACATGCTGGGAAGCCATGAGGGGAGTAGACACTCTCAGGGAGCCACAAGGAAAATGCTAGAAATTTGTTCCCTCTTGACGTCTATTGCACCGACCACCTTTTTGAAGCAAGGGGCTCAT
>CM028380.1:121867675-122013250 GCA_013146195.2 Codonopsis lanceolata
AATCGCATGCAGAGAAGAGAGAGTTAAATCCATACAAACCGAAGGTTTCATTCAAAGTTTAAAAGACAAGAGCATGACAAAAAGGGGGAAGGAACTTAAATTACCGTGTTCAGAAGATTGAGGCGATTCTCTCGTATGATGGTAGTAGTTGAACCGAGCCGACACAAAGGCCGCAAACGCCCGAAGTGAATAAACGGTGGAGATAGTTGATTGAGTTCAACGGAACCTGGAAGGCAGTGGACACCGGAAGTAGAAGCTCTCCAAAAATTCTTCTCTCTAAAAACTCGATGACGGTAAAAAAGGAAGATGAGAAGTGAGTCTACCTTTTATAGGCCGAGTCTTGACGATTTTGGGGGGAAAAAGAGGCGGCAAGGCTTAGAAGGACAGCCATCATCACCGAGGCACTCGCATTAATGTAATGTGGTGCACTCGTGAATTACCCTATCGTCTCAACCACGGCTGTGCTTTTAAGCGCCCAGCGCTGGCACGCCCTCGGCAATAAGCTTCCTTGACACGCCTCAAGTCTACCCCGCTAAATCTCCGGCCTTTTCTAAAAATTCAGAAGTGTTGAAGCCCGCGCGAATATCAGACTTGAACGCTCCCCGCTCCGAGCATGAATGCCCGCCAGACAGGGAGCTAGGGGCCACTGATATGCCCGGCCCAAGCCGGGTCACGAGTAAGGCACGAGCTATCCTCACGTGCCAGTCACGAGCACGATACATATGGGGGCCACAGGCCCAGCGAGCAAAGTAATAGAAGCATCAAGCAGCAAGCAGTGTAATTCCCATCCAAACCTAGTCGACTATTGGCCTTGCCCGCCCGACCAGGGGCCGTCCCTTGGATCTACAACAAGTTCAGGAGCAATACAAGTGGAATAGCCGGGCAGAGCCCTGCTCGCGCGGGTACACATCAAATGAGAAGCACCAAAGGCTTGCTCTCCAAGACAAGTCAAAGGTTTCCATGTTTAGGCAGAACACTTGCCTTATCTGCTCCTACATCTACGCGACCAGCCACCTATCACGCCTAAAATCAAGGGATTCTCTCCTTGATTGATTTGTTAACTATGGAAACTGAATCCTAGACGGATTCAACCACCTTGGGGGCCTATAAATACCTCTCCATAATCCTTAATAAGGTACACACACTTTTCTTGAGCCTCCATACTCTGTCAATTTGCTTTCAAGCTTTCACATGAGACTTACTCTCACACCGGAGGTGTTTCGCGAGGCCCTGCCTTGCACTTCCACTCAGGTTTTCTTGTGATCTTAACAGGCTCAAGGAAGGTGATTCTAAGCCCAGATATCCTACCCAACTCAAGGACGACCCAAGCTGTGATTGTGCCACATCAAGAAGACCCTCAATGGATTGAGGCCATGCAAGAAGAGCTAAATCAGTTCGAAAGGTGTAAAGTGTGGGAACTTGTGCCTAGACCCTCAGATCAACAAGTCATTGGAACTAAATGGGTGTTCAGAAACAAGTTGGATGAAGATGGAAATGTTACAAAGAACAAAGCAAGATTAGTAGCCCAAGGCTATAGACAGGAGGAGAGTATTGACTATGATCAAACATTTGCTCCCGTGGCCAGACTGGAAGCCATCAGAATATTTCTTGCTTATGCAACCTTCAAGGATTTCAAGGTAAATCAAATGGATGCAAAAAGTGCATTTCCAAATGGAGAAATATTGTTGAATCCGCTTGAGTCAATTTTAGCTATATGTTACCATATCTTAAAGACTTAAAGTTGCTACATCATAGCCAAATTTGCAGCTTGTCTGTGACTCAATAATTAACTGACCGGGAATTTTTTCCATTCATCCTTAGAAAATGGTAAGGGGCATTATTTGCACAAATCAAATACCCCCAATCAATCACTTCCATTCTAAAAGCTTTCCATGTTTATCAGTTGAAGGATGGACAATGGAAAGCACGTATATTAATAGTGAAAAAAACCCTTTCTCATCTTTCATCAATTTGCCAAAAACTCGCAATTTAGAGAGTGAGAGAGAGAGAGGGACAGAGAGAAAGAGAGAAAAAAATATGTGAGAAAGACAGAGAGAGATGCCATAGCCTCCATAGCCGCCACGATTTATTGAATGGGTTTTGGAGAGAGGTTCTTATCAAGTTAGATACCTTCATATCTCTGACAGTCTTTTTGGGTTTTTGAATTGGTGATGGAGATTTAGTATGGATATACGATGGTTATAATGAATTTTAGTCGTGGGTTTCCTTGAATTTCTGGTGAAGTTGATGTTAGTTGGGTGAGAAATTTGGACTAGGATGGGAATGAGAAGGGAGAATAATTGGGGAAAAATGAAGAGAGCTCGTTTGACATTAATAGTTGACATAAAATAGATGAAAAATATGAACTTTGATTAAAATAAGTAATGTTGCTCATGAATTTTGATGACCTTGGTACACGGGATACCAAATGTGGAAATGAGATATACTTGGGGTACCAAAAAGAAAAGTACAATTTCACTGGTTACCGTTAAAGATTATTGGTACAATACTTTAAGGGACTTAATTGAAATTGATTTTATTAACAATACCAAGAGGGGATAGTTTCGCTTTTGGTACCCCAAGTATAAATCAATTTTACATTTGGTACCCATGGTACCAAAATCATTAATGTTTATTAGCAATGTTACTTATTTTAATAAGTTTTTATACTTTCCGTCTATTTCTAGTGAAATACTAACGTGTAACCAGTTATAAAAGGTTGGACACCGATTAGCCTTTGAGATAATTTCTCTTTTGGTATCTAAGTATGACCCAATTTCACATTTGGTATACAGACTAGTCAGTTTCCAACCTGCTATAACAGGTTATACATTAATATTTCACAAAAAATAGACGGAAAGTATGAAAACTGATTAAAATGAGTAACGTTGTTAATGAACATCGATGAACTCGGCATTAGGGGTACCAAATGTAAAATTGAGTGACAAGTAAGTGCAGTTTAGTGGTAAGACGCTTCACCCATAACTAATAGGTCGTGGGTTTGAGTCACCCAAGGGGTAAGTGGGGAACCACTATTGATCCTCTTTTAAAATAAAAAAACAAAAAAAAATGTAAAATTGAGCTACTAATTGGGCTTCCAAAGTTAAATTATAACGAGCGAGAAAGCGGCCTCTCTCCGTCTTTCAAACCTCAAACAATTCCATCTGAAGTCGTTCCCCTCCCCCCACCTAACTCTTTTTTTTTTTGATTGTTGGTTGGTAAGGTTCCCTGAAACACTGGTAGATTATATAATTCCGAAGATTCACCAGCAACAACTCAATCACCCCGCCCCCTTCGAAGTTCGAGAGCCACCGGAGCTGTTCGAGAGTCTTTCCTCATTTCAAAGGTATCATCATCATCATCATCACAATTTAATTATTTACTTTCTTCGTTGCGTTCATTGGATTCGACATTTAATTGATTTTTCCTTTAATTTTTGCACCCTCAGGTTCCTGCAATTGCCATTAAATTTATGCACCTCCAGTTATGTTGGGTGTGATTCTGGACTAATACTTGGAACTCAATAAATGTTTAAGGAAGTTTGGTTTCCTGTCAAAAACGAAAATTTAAAAATATGCAAGTACACATAATGGAATTTAGTTTTTTTTTTGTAGAACTAGATTCATCTTTTCCCCTTCCGTGGGGTTACTAGATTTATAAAAGAACTTCTTTGGTTTGATAATAATTGTGAGGTCAATGTTTAAGTTAAAGTTCTTTCCCTTCAAAAATTCGCACCACATTTAGTGCTGGTCACCATTTCTTCAATCGTTTTGATCCCAAATTGAATCTCTGATGGGCAGTATTTTACTACTCACTCTGTCCCGAAATAAGTGTCCTTATATATACCATTTTGGACTTCCCAAAATAAGTGTCCCACTTTCTTTTTCTTTTTTTTGATAAGTAAGAAAATTTAATAAATATGCGTCAAAGCCGGTGACGTGTCCTATATACACAAGATCTATACAAAAACCACTAACCACTAAATATTATCTACAAACTCTACAAAAGGGTTATCACTACTAAGAATCGACTCATAGCACCAAAAAATTGATATGTTCTTCAGACTCTCTAAGCTCTTCTCAGTATTCTCGAAAGCTCTACCATCTCTCTCTCTCTCTCTTTAGATGGACCAACAAATCGCCAACAGAGTCGTGTCCCAAAAGAAATAATTTCTTCTTCTTTTATACAAAGACCAATTCATCAACATGTCTTTAACTAATCTAGGCGTCACCCAAGTCACCTGGAAAATTCGAAGAAAGAGATTTCAAACCTCCTTTGCTACTGGCAGTGCAGGAGCTGATGGTTAACACTCTCTTCTTCCTTTTTACACATATAACACCAATTGATATAGATCTTCTTTCTAATTTCTATGCCGCAATATCTCCTATTAATAAAGCTTCATTAGCAGCTTCCCACATGAAAGAACCCACCCTGCTTGGAGCCTTAGACTTCCACACCGATTTTCAAGGGAAGGTGCTACCCAAATCCATCAGAAGCTTATAGAAAGATAGACAGAGAAAACCCAATTTTTCTCCCCTAACCACACCATCGAATCCTCCCTATCAGTGGGGGCTTTGTGATTATATAGCTGCTCAAGTAAACGCCCCAAAGTATCCGTTTCCCAATCCTACAAGTTTCTTCTAAAAGCAGGATTCCACATGATAGCACCCCCTACGATCATCCGAATCGAGTCTACCATTTCCTCCTTATCCATTGCAAGATTAAACAAAGAGTGAAAGACTCTCCACAGCTTTGAGTCACCACACCACTTGTCTATCTAGAATTTGACGGAATCCCCTCTTCCAATCTCAAAAGAAATGTGCCAGTGGAACATAACCCACCTTTTCCTAATGCCTTTCCACACCCCCACTCCGTAGCTAGCATTAACCTCACTAGGGAACCACACATGCTCTCCCTCTCCATTTTTACCCATCACCACTCTCCTCCACACATCTTTTTTACCCCCCAAATATTTCCAAAACCACTTCTCCAAAAGAGCTATGTTGAAAGCCTTGAGCTTTTTGACACCAAGCCCCCTTGCCATACTGGAACACCCGACCTCCCATTTCACCATTTGCGATCTAAAGCTTGCCCATCCCAAAAAAAGTCCCTCTCCAACTTCTCTAACAGGTAGATCATGGAGGATGGCATGTTAACACTGACGTAAAATACGTAGGCAAGTTGGATAAAGTACTCTTAATATGAATCGGTCTCCCACCCTTGGAGAGATATTACTTTTTCCATCCCTCTAGTCTGCCTTCGAATCTCTCGATAACCGAGATCCTAATATCTTTTTTGTTTGAAGGGGCTCCAAGGGGAGTCTGTGATATAAAGTTCGAGAGAATGCACACCTTACAACCAAAAAGCTCAGCCATCTGATCCAAGTTACTCACATCCCCAATAGCGAACAATGCACTCTTTTGAACAGTAATCCGAGGGCCTAAGGTAGCTTGAAAGAGCAACAAAATCAATCGAAGGAACCTCAATCCTTGTTTGCCTCGCAAAACACAATCGCGTCATCCCCGAAGAGAAGATAAGAGACCATCCCTGACAAATATTTACCTTGACATTTTTTTTTTGATAAGTAAAAGTATTATATACGAAGAGCGTCAATATACGAATAACGTCAAAATAGGTGACGCGGCCTATGGACAATAAAGAGAAGATACAAGAGATCTCAAGCTACATGAGCTGGACGGAATTCCCTATCACTTCTAGATAGCGAGTAGGAGTCTGGGAAAGGTCCACTCACTCAGGGCACAAAGAAGAAATAGTGCGCAGCCAAGCATCTTTAAGCTTCTCTAAAGACCCTTCCTCGTTATCAACAGCCCTCCTATTCCTTTCTTTCCAAATGACCCAACAAGCCGCCAATGGAGTAACCTCCCATAAAGAATTTTTCCTGCTTCTTTTGTATAGAGACCAGCTCAAGAATAAATCCAAAACTGATCCAGGCATAGCCTAGGCAATTCCAAACAGGCCAAAAATCCATTTCTATAAATCCGTCGCCATGGGGCAATGAATCAGCCAATGATCCACACTTTCATTGCTCCTTTTACACATATAACACCAGTTAACAAAGATCTTGTGCCGCTTCCTCAGATTATCCCCGATTAAGATAGCTCCATGACAAGCCTCCCAAGCAAAAAAAGCCTACGCGACTGGGAGCTTTAGTCTTCCACTGCAACTTCCAAGGGAAATGCTGTTTCTTGCATTCAGCAACCGGGAGTAGACGGACTTGACTGAGAACGCTCTTCCTCTATTACCCTCCCACCTAACTGCATCCTCACCATTTCTTTCCACTTGTTGCTTATAAACCATATCGAAGAATTCCACACAAGAATCCATTTCCTAGTCTTGTAAGCATCTATAGAACGTAGGGTTCCAAACCACGGTATCCCCCTGAACTTGAAGAAGCGAGCTTACCAAACAGTCCTTATCAGTAGCCAAATTAAACAGATCTGGAAACAGTCTCCATAACTCCACCTCCTCACACCATCTATCTTTCCAAAAACAGATAGTAGATCCATTCCCTATTTCAAAAGAGATGTGTCTCACAAAAGCTTCCCAACCTTTACGAATCCCTTTCCAAACTCCCACCCCATATGGTGCTGAAATACTGTTCGGGGTCCATATCTGCAACCTACCACTTTCCTCCACAACCCTACACGATGAGTCATGTACCTCCATAACCACTTAGAAAGAAAGGAAGAATTGAAGACTCTTAGATTCTTGATCCCTAATCCACCATCTCTCCAGTTAGCCCGAACCTTGTCCCATTTAACAAGATGATGCTTGCGCTCCTCGCTCGAACCTTCCCACAAAAAGTCTCATTCCAATCTTTCAAGGTTGTGACAAACTGAAGAAGGCATCACTAAGAGGGACGTGAAATAAGTAGGGAGGTTGGACAGAGTACTTTTGACTAGAGTGAGCAGCCCAACTTTCGAAAGCAACTGTTTTTTCCAACCTGCCAAACGTCTTTCAAATCTTTCCAGGATTGTGTTCCAGGTGTTTTTGTTTTTAAAAGGAGCTCCAAGGGGCAGACCCAAATTAGCAGAAGGAAGTTGAGCAGCTTTGCATCCAAACCAAGAAGCTAAAAAATCTACCCACCATCGAGGCATCCATCATCCTACTAAAAGCTTCCATAACAATGATGAGCACGAATGGTGATAAAGGATCCCTTGGTGCAGGCCCTCGAGCTTCCAAAAAAGCCTGCGGGTTCCCTATTAATTATGACTGAGAACTTCACCGTTGAGATACAGAACCAAATCCAATCCCTCCACCACCTACCAAAGCCCATTCTTGTCATTGACATGGTCATAAGCCTTTTCAATATCTAGTTTGCACAGCAACCATTCTACCCACTCCTAATTCTCGAGTCCACTACCTCGTTTGCAATCAAAACCGCCCAAGTGATTTGACGTCCTCCCACAAAAGCATGCAGGGACTCCGATATTACTTTCTCTAAAACTTTCTTCAATCGATTGGTTAGAACTTATGCAATGATCTTATATACTCTTACAATCAAACTGATAGGTCTAAAATCTTTTACTTCCTCCGCTCCAATTCGTTTCGGGATCAAAGCAATAAAAGAGGCATTAAGACTCTTCTTAAGCCGTTTGTGTTCAAAAAAGAAGTGGAAAATAACCATCAACTCATCCTAAACCTCAGCCCAACAAAGTTGGTAAAAAGCCATAAGAAACCCATCTGGGCTCGAGCTTTATCCCTTCTTAGCCCACGAAGTGCAGACCACACTTTTAAAGCCAATTGTGTATTGTAGCAAGGGTTGTGCCACGTCACTCTAGGTAAATTGCCACATAATTACCTAGTTTTCCCCGAACTAAGAGTCTAAGACCTACCGTTCGGGAACGTACTGGGTTCGGAAGATAGCCTAAAGGGAGGCTGAGGTTGAGCACTTTAGCCTAAGGGTAATGACAACTAGATCTCTACGGTCGCACCTTGGCCCTATTAATAGTCTCCACGAGTAAGCTGGCCGGAAGGTCAAAATGCTCCGTCAGGAGGATTTCTTGCCTGACCCTATGAGATCGAGCTAGCCCCAGAGCTCGGATCTCCTATCGTTAGCGTTCCAAGGAATTAACTCTATGCCTTTGAATTATGGAACGTCGCCCTGAACCTATTTCATCTGTCATGGGGCCTCTCCTTTTTTTGTCAAAATGCTCCTTCTCAGCTGGTCGACCTGAACCTATCAAGGGATGTGTATTTGTTGGACGTTGTGGAGAGAAAGGAACCGTAAGGCTTTTGAGAATGTTGAGTTACCCATTTCCAAATTGATGGAGTCCCTGCTTCACACATTATTCTTTTGGAGTAAAGACTTTTTTCATCGCTCGATTCTTTTGTAAAGTTTTTGGACAACCTTGTTAAAGTCCAGTCTGCTTTTGTGGTTTCCCTCATATTTTTTTTACATATGATGTGCCACCTGTTTTGGTGTCTGCTTTAATACTTATAAAAAAAATAAAAAAATATATATGCCTAACGTAAGGGGCAACAACTTACTACTAGAACTTACTTCCTTGAGGGATGACCTAACTTAGGGCACTACCAGGTAATCTACTCTAAGTGCATTGGAAAGCCTAGGGTCCCTGAACCCTCAAGAGGCCAAGCCGGATTTTGGAAGCCTCGGGGTTATTGGTTTGACAGCTGAAGTCATGAGAAAGTCGCATCCATTGTACGTGTGTGATATCGCGCACGTACAACGAATGTGACTTGATTACCGAGAGAGAAAGAGATGATTGTGCTCTCCGCTACAGGACACTTGTCTCATGATCATTGGATGGTCAATAGGACGATGATACCTAGCAAGGAATCTTGGTATATTCCCCGTGTCATCCCATATTCACAAACATCATTTTAGTGAGCAAAAATTAGTGAGCACTCTAGAGAGAGAACCCTTTATTATCAGCCTTTACCCTCTTTCTCTTCGCCTAATCGGTCTTGACTTCCACCCCGACCTTACTCTTTGAGGTTTTTTGATATAGACGTGTGACATATAACACTTTCACCTAGTACACATCACACCCTTCGGGACGCTCACATTCTACATCTATAATACCCATTTTAATTGCAAGATAGAAAAAGAAATGGGTCGCATTGATTTGAGACCCCTATACGATATTTGGGGATATTTAAGGAAAATCACATGAAGCCAAATACTTTTTTAAAACCCGTGCAAAGTCAATAGGTGACTCTTAGAGGGAGTACTTGACTAAATAGGGGCTCCCATAGTTACGAAAGGCGAGCGCCTCTTCGCCTGAGGCGAGAGGCGAGGCGGTTACGCCCCTTGCATGTAAAGGCGAGGCGAGGCTACAGAGGCGAGGCTGGGCGATCGGCTTTCTCGCCTTTTGAAGAGGCGAGAGGCGAGCAAAGGCGAGCAAAGGCGTACGTTCTAAAAAAACCCTTAAAATATGACATACTTTTTACCTTTTTAGGGTTTTAATTTTTAACATGAACCTATTAACCCCGGCCGTGATGTAGTGGATGATGATGGGTTTGATTCGGGTCTTGAGTGAGGATGTTTGATGTGTTGCTAGTTGCTACTTGTTTCGTGACTTTATTAGAAGTTTTACTTAATATGTAATTTCATCTTTTGCTATTAAATTGTAGGTTCGGATGTTGAGCAAGTTTTTTTGGATGTTGCCTTGTTGTTATTATATGTGAATTTTAACTTAATTTCATATATTATTTTCATTTATAAATACTTTGGATTATGTTACAATAAAATTAATCTATAAATATATAGACACTATTTTTTCTTAATTTCTCGCCTTGTTCGCCTTTCGGTCGCCCGTCTCTCGCCTTGCCTTTCCCCTCGAAAATGGGCCTCTCGCCCGCCCCTCGCCTTCCGTCTTTAATAACTATGAGGGCTCCCATTGTGGATCAGGAGCAGTATAATTTTCTATGGTTTGGGAACAGGGGAATCCCTTGTCAACTAGCCATGCCAACATGCAGTGCATTGAGTTTGTCATTAAGATTTACTTCATGGAAGGTTGTTTAATTTACCAATTCACTCAAAAATTTGGTTATTTACGTCAAACCAATAAACCATGATATTTAAAAAAAAAAAAAAAAGAATGATGCTGTGGCGACCCAACCTGGATCCCAATACGAGACCACGAGGTCGTTCCGTCAAAACACATCAAATAAAAAACAACGGGTAAGGCCATAACGGCGATACGCCAATAACTTTAACACATGCGGAAGCGTAACATAATTAAACGGTGGCGCCCGAGCTAACATGCTCAAACTAACACAACCAAAGAGATAATGAATCTCTCGGTCCAAAAATAAAAATCACGTGACGCAACATTGGGCACGTAAAACAAAACCATCTGACATGCAATATCATTAAATAACAATTTATATACCAAGTCATCGGCGACGTAGGAACCCAACATTAAACTAAGTCTACAACTCTAGTCTAGCATGCTTAACGGCTAAAAACATGCCGAAGTAAACATAACCAACGATATAAATAACTTGATATAGATAGAAACAATATTATTATATTAACATGGCACGACTAACATCCGTCGGCTCACAAAAGACTAAACAACATAAACAAGTACCAATTTAAATAATCACAAGGCTTACTACCCATAATGAAGTTTATATAACTTCACTTCCCAGTCGACCTTTCCAAATCAAAGACTACCAATTTATAAACTAGTAACAACCTTCTCAGTGAACCACACATACTATCGTAGACTCGGCGGATTCCTTCAAATCACTATCTCGGCTCGAATCTAAGGAAAACAAGGTAAAAAGGGTAAGTCATAAAGACTTAGTAAGCTACTAAAGATGCAATGTCATCGCATGGCATTAAGCTCAAATAAAACATATACATTTCACATCATGCTCATGATATAACATTTCATGTGATAATTCACAACACAAACCAAAACCTATCAATAGTCACATAGAACATCATTTGCATATTTCATCATAAAGTAATTCATATAAATAGAATATGATTCTCAATTCCCATATGTATAACATGTTTTCTTCATATTGTAGCATTCATCAAAACATCATCCATATAACTCAATTATACCATGAGTCTCACACTTCATTATTTAACATAATTCATATAAGAACTTATATATGAAAGACAATGGTTTCCATTCTAATCATGATTAGCATGTTATATCTCTAGTATAACACTATATCAAAAGTCATCATTTCATTAGCATGTTACATTTCTTATCATAACATTTCATCAAGTAATCATCATCTCATGTATATCATACCATAACTACGTAGCACAACAATTCATACAAGTGCTCGTAAAATAAACCACATAAGAGAGAAGATGATTTTCCTTTCCGTTTCCAGCGTGCAACTCCTGCGGAAACAAACGTGTCCTCGATAACCCCATTAGTGGTATCGGCGTCCCGAAACAATCCCGTTCGGGTTCCGATAGTGATCAAAGTCATGTTTACTTACTACAACTAAGATCAACTACTTCCCACCGTGGCCATTGATGGAGGGTGTGTGCAACCCACACGGCGATCCATTGAAATCACGAATCCCACAATTCGTGAAGACAATGTATCGTCCTGCCAAAGACTCAAACCAAAAAGACGCCAGCTGGACTCAAACGCAAACACAGGTAATCCATACTCAAATGCTCACCAAGGAAAAGTACAAAATCACGCACTAATCCAATCAAGTAGATTTTTACTTTTAAACCACATAGTTATGCATCTCTATGCTAACTAACGCATAAACACATTAGAGCAATATTATCAAGTCTCTAATACCCAAGTGTTCTTCATACACTTGTAAACGCTCGGAGGTTTAACCTCCATCAAAACTACCCCAAATTTTGTAGGATCTCAATATGTGATTCACTATAATCATATTAGTCCACTAATCGACTCCGTTGAGTCATTTCTACTCTTTTCAACTTTGAAGGCATAGAAGCTATTTGCATCATAGCCCTCCTACTATTCATTGCTATGTTCTTAGGGTTAACAACATTATGTAACCCAACAATTCATACCTTCCCAACAACAACCCCAAATCATCATTCATAAGTCAACACTTAATATTTATAGTCAACCATCACATTTCAAGCATGTATCTCATGTTAACATTTAATCAAGCATGTTTTCATTCAAAATAACCATTTATCCAAACAAGATGTAAATCCATCTAGCATACTTGTAATCAAGATATAAATCCATCTAGCATTCTCATAACCTTCAATTCATGAATTATTGTTGACCAACATGCTCTTATATGCATAAAAGTCAACTCAACCCAATAAAGTCAAACATAACATTTTATTCATGAAATCCATAATGACAATTCATTATACATGTTCATAATCCAAAATTCATGAATTAGATAGCATCATACTCTCATATGCATTATAGTCAACTCTTATTCTTAAAAGTCAAACGAAACATTTAAACATGTAATTCATTGTAAAAGTTCTTCTTCATGCTTACAATAAAATATTCATCAATTAGATAGCATCATACTCTCATATGCATTATAGTCAACTCTTATTCTTAAAAGTCAAACGAAACATTTAAACATGTAATTCATTGTAAAAGTTCTTCTTCATGCTTACAATAAAAAAATTCATCAATTAGATGGCAACATACTCTCATATGCATAATAGTCAACTCTTATTCTTAAAAGTCAAACGAAACATTCAAACATGTAATTCATTGTAAAAATTCATCCTTCATGCTTATAATCAAAAGTTCATCAATTAGATGGCAACATACTCTCATATGCATAATAGTCAACTCTTATTCTTAAAAGTCAAACGAAACATTCAAACATGTAATTCATTGTAAAAATTCTTCTTCATGCTTATAATAAAAAAATTCATCAATTAGATGGCAACATACTTTCATATGCATAATAGTCAACTCTTATTCTTAAAAGTCAAACGAAACATTCAAACATGTAATTCATTGTAAAAATTCATCCTTCATGCTTATAATCAAAAGTTCATCAATTAGATGGCAACATACTTTCATATGCATAATAGTCAACTCTTATTCTTAAAAGTCAAACGAAACATTCAAACATGTAATTCATTGTAAAAATTCTTCTTCATGCTTATAATAAAAAAATTCATCAATTAGATGGCAACATACTCTCATATATATAATAGTCAACTCTTATTCTTAAAAGTCAAACGAAACATTTGAACATATAATTCATTGTAAAAATTCATCATTCATGCTTACAATCAAAAATAGAGATTCAACAAGTATACTTCCAAACTCCCAAACATATATCCATTTATAATTCTAACAATTCATAATATCCAATAAACTCCAAAAATCATGTACATCATCAATAACTCATTTACTTGATCAACTTATAATCAAACCCTAGGTTTAGGAATCATATACTCATCATATCAAAGTCCAAGCTTACACAATGAACCTCCCTAACATACATTACAAATCATATAAATCATCCTACACATGTTTCTTAGCAAGTTCACTCTTAACTTGAAATAAAATCACACAAAGCATGCATGTGTACTCATTGACCTCAAATAGCACCCTTGTTTTCCTTAGGGTCAATGAGCACCAAAAATCATATAAGAAGAGTATAGTAGCTTACCTACAATCACCACTTCAAGCAACTAAAACAACCATGCAAAGGGTGGAATGGGTTCTCCTCATCTTCCTCTTCACTTCTACGGTTTGGATTTGTAGATGGACTCCTCAAGCTTTGGGCACCATTGTTGAACACTCAAAAACCTCTCAAGAACTCTCTCAAACCTTCAAGGAGTATTCAGCCACGTTTTTGGAGGGAGATGGAAGAAAATGGGAGGCTTAGTGGGTGTGTTTGGTCACCCTATGGCTGAAAATGTGAGTGGGAGGAGTGGCCAATGCATGTTGATGCATGTTGATGTCTCTCCTTGCCAAGTGCCTTCCATGCACTCAAAACTCCCACAAGATGTAAGGCATGCAATGGTTGATAGTTAGGATGGTTTAAGAACTGAATATGGGGAGTTTATCATTAAAGGTAGGTGTGTGATTGGCCAAAAAGAAAGTCTAACACACAATGAGTGGTCAACTATAGTAGACCAGAATTTGGGTCATTTTACAAAATATTCCTGTACCGAAATACACGTCCTAAAATTACACAAAAGGTATGGTTAGAAAGCTCTATGAGTCTATTTTCTAAAGCATCAAACGGATCCGAATTCCGAGTTTCCTACACAAAGTTATGGCCAAAATACTACAGACCTATCGTGGCCTTCGGAAATACGCGAATTTCCGAAAATCAAACTCGAGCGTGTGTAAACGTTTACACGACCACTCAAAAATAATTCTAAATTAATTCCCCAAGGTCCCCTAGTCATCTAGGGTCAAAATAATACCAACCGAAAAAGTCGTACAAAGAAGAAGAACGACAAGAAGTAAAGTATCAATCAAACCGTCGATTCGACAAGCATTCAAACAAGATTTAAATCATGTTAAGGATGTTATGAATGATCTCTAATACTTACATATATGCATCCATCTAGAAGTCTAACACATCTAAACATGTTATTTAATCATCATGTAAAGATCTAGGACCAAATCGAGGTCAGGAACACAAAAACCCGAGTAAACTCTCAATCGCGTCACATTTCGACTATCGTCGAGTTACGACTTGTGACTTTAGCAAGTTAACAACTAAATGACATCTCTTAAAAGTATTTTGGTCTTAATGTGATCTCTCATACACATCTAAACTCTCTCAGAAATCAAATAAGCAATCAACAAGGGAAGAAGTGCGAGCATTGAACGCAATTCAAGCTAACCGGGAATCGGGGTCTTACAGATGCACACACACACACACACAAACTCACACATATTAGGTGTGTCTGCATGTTTGAGTTGCTGTTTTAGTAGAAATGTCTATCTCAAACTTGTGCCATGTCCCCAAATTATAGATAACTTTCAAGTTTTATGGGTTTTTCGGCAACCAAATGAGAGTTGATCAAATAATGTTTTCTTACTGATTATCTTGATTCAGAGTTTGATTTTGGTGATACAGAGACTAGTAGTTTAAGGCTGACCAAGTTCCTGGTTGAATCATGGTGTTTGTGTTGTAAGGTACTAGAGTAATGGAGGCTAAAGTTTCACAGAGCTTACAATTGTCGAGATGGACTTGCTCGAAGAAGACTGTGATGATGCCAACCATTCCCTGGATTTTTCGCCAAGGGTTAGGGAAAAGCAGAGGCCTTGGGTGCCCATCCCATGTCATTTCCATCCTATAAAGACCACGACTTGGCACAGACCAGTGGAATTGAAGGTTTCGTGCACTCAAATGTTTCCAGGTAACAGTCCCTTCTTTGGTAAATTGTGGATTTTTTTTCTTTCCTATCAGCAGAATTTTGGTAGTGTATGTTAAGTCTCATAGTTTTATGACATAACAGACACAAGATTTACTGCTGTAGGACATGAATTTGATCTGCATTTCCTTTAGTTAACTATTTATGGTGTTCATATCATTTACTTGAAGGTCTGATGCTACATGCTGTGTATTGTAGTTAGTTTTTGTGATGGTGTATTTGTAAGTTATATAATTCATACATTAATATACACCATTTTTGCTGATGAAAGAAGAAAAGAAAATATCCCTCCGTCTTGAATTAGAGGTACCATTTAAATTATTGCAAAAAGTTGAAAGTGGTATAAAATCCATTACACTTTTTCCAATACCCATGTCATTGTGTGGCTACCATTTTAACTTGTAGCTGATTCATGGTTATTCTTTTCCACACACCATTGGGGGTCGTTTGCTGATTCTTGTTTGAGTAGTATTTCCCGAAAGATATATCTGCCATGGTGGTGAAACAAACTATGCTTTTTTTTGAACTGGAAAAAAAGGTGTCTATAACTAAAGTATATAAAAACATGCATTGTTTATGCCATGTTTAAACTAGCAGGGTCCATCCCCCCCCCAAAATGTAGTTATGGCTATCTCATACTAATTTGCATTTGTGTTTGGCGGTTTTCCCGTTATATCATGAGCCGTGTTATGCTTCTTCTCTTTCTTCATATGAGACCCTCTTGAAGCCTTGGCCGTGGATGTGTTTCTTTGGCTTCACATGACAGGGCTTTGATTATGCCCAAAATTAAGGTGATATCACTTAAACTTCCCTACTGCATGGCAGTCAATTCTCAATAATTGACAATGCGCCTATTTCTATGTTCTTAATAAGAAGTGGCTCGTATATGAATAAAGAAGTAGGCTTGGTATAGGCTTTAACATTTAAGTACGAAATTTAATGTTTAACAACTAACATTTCAGATATAAATTAATTACTTAGGAACCAATCTTGTTCCTTAGTGTTAGCTTGATAAGCATTGTTGCCCCTGTCTCTAATGGCTTAAGCTTTTAGATGAGATGGTAATTTAACATGGTGTCACATGGTTTTGCAATATCTTGGGTTCAGGTCACCTCGCTTGTTATTATTCACTGCAATGTTGTGAGTCACATGTTGGCACCCTGATTTGTTTGTGATGCCCTTAGTGAGACACCTTGTGTTGCAAATAATCATTTCAATCCTCACACACACACGCACACAAAAAGTATTTCATCCCTCACCATATCCTGGGTTGCTTAAAAAATGAGCTTGTCTTGAGATATTTTTATTTCTGTTGCGAAGTTCAGTTTTTAGTTTCTCCTAGCATGGAGTTATGTTATACACATGTGCACTGACGTTTGTTTTGTACAAAAATGTGTATGAGACGATCTTTCTATTCAGTGGAAGTATTACAGACTTCATTAGTGGTCTTCCACTAATCATTAATGGTCTTCCACTACTCTATACTTTTTCCATCTCCGAAGACTAACAATAATTAGTGAATATATATTCTATGAATCCCCTAGGCCTGTCATAGATGGACTGTCTTTGATGGGCCTGGGGAGGTAGATTTGTTGAGGTGCGTGGAAGCTGGTCAAGGCCTCCACCTTACAGCCAAAACAAAATAAAAAGTAAGAAAAAAATTGCGTAAATCTATATATATATATATATATATATATATATTTAAAGTTGGTGAGGAGCACTATAGTTGTGCCACCTCACCCACTTTAGATAAAACTTGATTCTTATGCATCTATATTTGACTCTTTATATTTCATCCATTATCTAATAATAATATCTATTAACAATTATTATGATAATGGGTATTAAGTTATAGCTATATATAATAATAGAGATATTTATCTAAGGACTTTTCATAATAAACAATAGCTAGGAACTTGAGCTAATACGGGAAGGAGTCGAAAGGACTATGGTCTCTCACCTTCTCGCCTCCTCTATATTATAGTTTTGTTTTACTGATTTCTTTGAAAGTGTTTCTCTCTCCTTCATGCCCCTCTCTCTCACAATCTCTAATAGACGTGGATGGAGGTGTCCCAAATTATGACGATAAAGAAAGGAAATCTGAGCGGGACGGAGGGAGGTCAATTCACACATGTTAAACATGTAATTTGGTTTTGGTAATTTTCTTGATTTTTGGTGTCTTTTGGATCCAATTTCAATATGTAGTTGTAGATACGAAACTAAAAGATTTCTAGGAATTATCTGTGCATCTTTTTAACATATTTCTCGAGCTTAGATGAACAGCTCGAACGGCATCTCAGTAGAGCTTGGACTCTGGAGAAAAACAAGAAGAAACAGGAATTTGACGACTTTGTCCCCGCCACCGCCGCAACGACGGCGCGTAACCTATGTCGATCCCGCTAACAAGAGTAAGCAGAGACAGGAGTGGGAGATCGACCCTTCCAAGCTCATCATCAAGAGTGTCCTTGCACGTGGCACTTTCGGCACCGTCCACCGTGGCATCTACGACGGTCTTGACGTCGCCGGTAAATCTTTATCGATTTGTTTGTTAATTTATTTGGGGGTTTTGCCTTCAATAGACTCATACCCATTTCATTCTTTGACCCCCATTTTTTATGTTCTTAAATGTTTGCGTGTATGCAAATATAGATGACAACCCAGTTTTTTTTATTTTGTTCTTTTTAGGTGATGATCAAATAGCCAGTTGGTTTACTTTACTGAACATGAAGATTCTTTGGCAATTTAATTTCTTTTTCAGCGACTAATTTGATTTGAAGATGAGAATATTCATTATGCAGTCAATGTTATTAAGGTCCGCTTAGATTTGGTTGGACCTATATTAGATTAAGGGGACCTTTTCAATATTATCTCTATTGTCTCAGCCCTTTGATGAAGTGGGCAGAAAGATGAACTTCTAACTGTTTTTGCCATCCCATTATTTTTCCCTTTACTTTTGGCTGCATAGTTCAATTGGATTTGCTTTAGGAGATTATTTTATTCAATTTTTTGGTGGTGGATGGGTAAAGGAAGTCGGTGAGGTGGCACAACCATAGTGCTCCTCACCAACTTTATATATATATATATATTTCCCAAGAGATTGAAGCTTATTTGTATTAGTGAGTGATTAATTAAGGTCCCATTCATCTCTGTTGATTATATCATTTTCCATTTTGAACAATAGATCCACTAATAGTTAAATGCATGACAATCATCTATTTTTTGTTACAACTTTTTAAATTGCAATTGCAGGCATGGCTTGGTTTAATGGACCATGCTGCGGAGGAAATTGATGCTTCTCAAATTAGATACAATTGTCAAGCACAACATAGGTACTTGACATGGAAAGCTGAAAAGGTACTTTTCCCAGCATCCTCCAATACGATCGAGCAGCTCTATCTCGCCAAAATGGAAATGCAAAGGGTCTTTAGATAGAGGAGGAGGGGAGAAAAAATAATAATTTGATTCTCATTGTGTTATTATTGTAACAATAAAATGACAATAAATTTCATTTATTTGAGTATTGAATATGTAACCTTTAATAAGCAATCATTCAAATTTTACTTACAAACTTTTGTAACCGAATTATTCATTTACTTTTTATTTGAATAATGATAATAATAAATTGAAAATAATCATTACTTTCTGAATTGACCGACCTTTAAACTTCATTTTACCGATTTGTAAGTTATTTTACAATTAAATTTATTATTAAATAACATTAAAATACCATTTCATGTTTCAATTAATAGATTTATATTATATAATATATCTTATAAAATAAATATGTACCATATTTAATAAATTTAATGAGAAAAAAAAGTAAAAACTACCCGTGCAGAGCACGGGTTATACACTAGTTTATTAAAAAGAAAAACATTCCTATTCTTGTTCAAATCAAATTTATCCAAAAGAAGAAAAGGTGTCCTTGTGGAATTGACGGTTTAATGTTATCAGACTCATTAAAAGCCTAAAGCTAGGAGTTGAAGCCCACCCCACCTATACCTCCTCATCATCGAAGGAAAAAGAATGAAGCTAGATAAATATTTCCTGTTGAGGAGATAATATCAAGCCTTCTTTACAACTAGACTAAGAAGCACTCATGTTGACACCTATGATGTATAATGATACGATACTCTAGCATGATGACACCAGATTTTCCTAGAAAAAGTAGGACACGATATGTGGGAAAAGTTACCGTATAGCTTATATAAACCTATTTGTTGTAGATACCCCAATTTCGTACCTCTGATATATAAATGGCATGCGATATCAAGAACTGTTTAAAATTAACAAATGTCAAGTTACAGGGTTAAAAATGCAAAAGGAAAAAGTAGGATGCATGAACAATGAACTGCAGGGGAGGAAAGTGTCAAAAATTAAAATGGAATAATGAGCTTGGTGCCGCACCCAAGAGGCTGTTTGGCCGCGCCAAGGGTCTTCAACAGTGCCGCTTTGTTAACGCATTGTACAAATTGTTGAGCGCGCGGTACAAGCTGATGAAGCACGGATCCAACTATAAATAGAGGTGCCCGGCTCCCCATTTCGACGAACATTTTCGCTGAAGGCCTCTCGCCCAAAGTTACTCTGCGTAATTTTTACGCCGAGTACGATCGTTCGTCCCCTCTCTCATAAAGCCTCAAAACCCTGTCCAAACTCCGCCAAAACACAAATCCACCCGATTAAAGTGATCCCTAGCCCTTTAGTTAGGTATCCCATATATTTCCTCGGCCCAAAAATCCTAAAGTAAGTCATTACTCTGCCCGAGTAAATAGGCTGAAAACACCCTAAATAAGTCGTTATTCCGCCCAACCAAATAGGCCAAAACCACAAAAAAATAAGTCGTTATTCCGCTCAACCAAATAAGCCAAAACTACCATATATAAGCCGTCACTCTGCCCAAATCACATCAGCAACAACAATAAAAGTCTCCCTCTCCCGAGAATGACAGAGCGAGCACACCCCGCTCTAAAAGGTAATAGCCTTTAAGGGCGTTTTTATTTATTTATTTACTTATCTGTCTATTTATTATTTGTAAAGTTGTTATTTAAATCCGGCCCAATGTAGTCATTATAAGTCGTTGTGCTGCCCGGATTAGATTAGGAAATAGTATGTAAAAGAGCCGTTATAATGGCCAAATATTTTTAAATGCATTTGTAATTATTGTAAGAAAATGACTGCAAGTCCGTAAATAATGTAGCCACGGATGTATTTGTTTTATTTTCCTATCTTTTCATGCTTTATTTATCTGCTAAATAAATATAACAATAAGCATACTTCAGCTAAAAACTATTTTGAGACCGAAAGGGCGAGTTAGGTGCCTAGCACCTTCCCAACTCGTAACTTAGCATCCGAACCCGTTTTCTTTTTATCTGGTTTATTTTTATTTTTTTTTAGTTTTGCTTTATTTTGCCTTAAAATAAAGACGGCGACTCTAAAACTTTTCAGATCCAGTGGGACCTCGCAACACTCCTTCTTTGCACTTTTCCGTTCTCCCCTAAAAAAGGGAGAATGGGAATGGAAGGGTGAAGTATTCTCATATCCTGGTATCCCCTAAAAAAGGGATAACTTGATGCGGGAAACCCAAAGCTCCCATAGTGATCTGAAACGAGCCATAATGTTATTTTCATAATAAAATCCACTAAAGGCAACCGAGGCGCATTCCAACGCGCTAACATAGACAGCACTCCTCTCGCACTTTTGATTTCGTCTTCCCTTAAAAAAGGGAGGGTGGAACGAGAGCAATGGTGTCCCGGATCCGCACGTATACGCACCCCTATCCAAGGGCGCGCGGTGCGCGGGTCGCAGTTCGGAAACCTCACAGTGGCGACTCTGCTGGGGAGTTGTTTTATTTTAAATCAAATGGAGGGCTAGACTCATAAAATGTAACTTTTTTTTTGTTTTTCTTTGTTTCTGGCTAAAGTATGTTTGTTATATTAATTTATGCATTTGAATATTGCATTCCTATACATCCGTGCCTATATTTGTGGATATGATCCTCCATCTTGCAGCAGTTTCGTTCCGATAACTGTTACATGTGTATTTAAAAATATTCAAAAAAAACAAAAAAGTCAAAAAATAAATTTTATATATATATATATATATATATTTATAAAATTTCGGGCAGCACAATAAAAGGGCCGGGGCTTTATTTTAAATATTGTTTTATTTTCGGCTTTGTATTATTATTTCTTTCTGTTCATTTTTCCTTTTTTTTTATTCGGTAGATTTGTACATATTTGCATTCATTCTGTCATTTTATTTTGGGGACATAGGACCAATTTGTAATTAATAGGGACAGATAGTTTCCCCACTTTTCTTTCTATTTCTTAATGTGGTGTGCTTGCTTGCTTGCGCTCAAATTAAAAAGCCGAGAAAATCCACACATAACAGCAAGACAGGTCATATTTGTTTTATTTTTTCTGTTTATATATCTGTAAATAAATAAAGATTTTACTGCTTTTTAGATACTACACACACGCACACGCATATAGCTATATTCCGAACTGTTACCCTACATCATGGCCAGCCTACCCCCTGCATGAGCCAACGCTAGAATGCATATAGATTCTCAGAACACTTCATAGACCGACCGGTTTTTGTATCTTTGAATTGTGAATCAGCCCCTGTCAAAAAATATATATATGTAAAAGCAAAAAAATAAAACAAAAAATATATATGCGCAAGTTAGAAAAAAAATGATGAAAATAAATTGCGCAACAAAAATAAATAATAATAACAAAAATAAATAATAAACAGGGGCTGATTTATTATTCTTTGATGCTCGACCTAGACCATTTCGAATGGTGGATCCTGGAAAAAGCATAGGCCCTTCGCTGGGATCACCCATCCTGGGAGTCGAAAGGCGTGGAATACGTTGGTCCTATACTGAGAAAGAATCCATCGCTCCAGAAAAGTCCCGAGACTGCCAAAATAAAGCAGTGCTTATCCGGTCAATTGTAGGGAACAAAAATAAATAATAATAATAATATACTAATAAAGGCACGCTATACTCCAAACCCAGAAAGCCTTCAGCCAGCCTCCTGATACCTCCATAACCCATTTTCCTCATAAACCTGGCCCGAATTTGGAAAGGCAAATATAGTACTGGTCGGATGATACGAGAAATTAGTGCGTAAATCGTAACGTAAGATATCGGTATCGATCGGACAAGGGCGCATCGCAGAGGAAACAGATCCAAGCAGTATGGCAACAGATGAGCAGTCCGATATGGGTACAGATTCAGGGGCTCCAGGATACACTCTGACTCCGGCAATGCAGCAGTGGTTAGATCAGAATCTGGATGCACGACATGAACGCTTGCTAAGCTAAATAACAAGTCTTATACAAGGTTCAAAACCTAGTGGTGAGGTGAACTCTTCCCCTACAATCCCCCAAGAAACATCCACATCTCATGTGCCTCTAAACCCAACTCCTCAGCCAAACACTAACCCACCAAATACTGCCGCTACCCCAAATCCCAATCCTCCACTAAGTCCCTACTATCCAAATATCAGCCTTTACCCGTCCTATCCTTCATATCCTTCCCCAAGCACCAAAATTTCCCAAATCCCAAATGACCTCCCTGTTCCCATAACCAACCCACTCCAGAACAGCCCACATATAGACCCACAAAGTTATAACCCGCCAGGCCAAGTTACCACTTATTTACCCTATAATGATCCTGGCCGCCCAGCCGAAACTATCCAAAACCCACCTACCCAAAATCCATATCCTACCCAAGTTCCACCAGCCCAGAATCCTTATCCAGCCCAAAATCCATATCCTACCCAAGTTCCACCAGCCCAAAATCCTTACCAGATTCCGCAGCCAGAAATTAACCCAGCCTTCCCTAATCCAGCCAGTATATACCAAAAGCCAACTCCCCCAGCCACCAAAATAGAGGCCGACGTGGAAAATATAAAGGCTATGGTACTCAAAATTCTCAACAAAGGGGAATTTTCTACGCGGGCAGTGACATTACAACCTGCGGCAGTATTGCCTTTCAAATTGAAAATGCCCGACATAGAAAAATTTGATGGGACTGGATGCCCTATATCCCACTTAAAATCTTATTCCACTGGCATGCAGTCAAGGGGAGCTAGCTTTGAGGCTATGGCTTCCAATTTTGACCTCACCTGTAACACCCCGGATTCTTGCATAAGCATTGTGTGCTTGCCTTCATGCTTTCTTGTTGATTGTGAGCATGTTTACTTAGTTTATAAAAGTTTTAGAATCATTTATAAGTCATTCATGAAGCTCTTAACATGTTTAGAATCATGTTTGCATGCTTGTTGAATCGCCGGTTGAATTGCTTGTTAGTTCTCTTTCTTTCCCTCTATCGTTTGGACTGTTCGGGTGTTGTTTGAGGGTGCTTGTGATGAGTTTTAAACTCATTTTTGTTGGGGTTTGAAACCCCATTGATTTGGCTAGTGTTTGGGGGTCTTTTAGGTTGAGTTTTGAGCCATTTTGGGTCTGCCGGGCTTGCCCTCGCAAGGTGGAATGACCTTGCCCCCGCAAGGTAACCAGAAAATGGTGTGTTGAGCATCCAGGGAGGATGCGGTCGCAAGGGTAGGGGGACCATACGACCGCAAGGTCCTCCGAATCAGGATTTCTCTGTTTTGCTGCTTTACGATTTTTGCTCCTAAACCCCTATTCAAAACCTTTTCTAAACCCCACCTAAACCTCCCTAACCCTCCTTACTTATACCCTAACCTCTCTAACAAGTTTTAAGAGTGGATTGAGAGAACTTTAGTGATCAATTAAGCTACAAAAATCTGATTTTTAGTAACCACAATACCTTGACACTTGTCCCACTCAGTTTTTAACCCAATATAAGCCACAATCTGAGAGTTTCACTCTCATTTCTCACCCTCACTCTCCAAAAACGGGATTCCTTTCCCTCAAGACTCTCCCATGGCTTCTTGAAGCATTCATCTTGGTCTTCCTTCATTCTTTCTTCCATTTGCTCAAGCCACCACCATAGAAGAATAGAGCTTGAAGAGTAGATCATTTCCAACCGATCAATCTTTCCATTTGCTTTCTTGAGTGTAGAATACAAGTAAGTTACTTCTTTTCTTCTTTGTTTTGGTTCTCATTGACCCTAAGGAAACAAAGCTTATGATGTATGAGGTCAATGAGGACACATATATGCTTCTTATGCCTTCATCTTATGTTTTGAGAGTATGAGCTTGTTAGAAGCATGTATAGGATGATTTCTTGTCTATCAAAGTTTATATTACTCTTTCATCTTGTCTATTTAAGATTATGAACATGTTAGAAACATGTATTATATGTGTTGCTTGAAGAAAGTGCTATATGAGAATACCCTAATTTAAGCCTACATGATATGTTGGTATGTTGTTATGTGTTCTATCCTATAAATTGGACTCTATGATGAATATGAAATGTGTGGCAATGCCATGGTGAATTTATAACCTAGTTGAACTTAGTAATGGCCTAGGTTGAGTTATGAAGCACATAGCTTCAATTACCCGAAATTTGGAATTTTTAGTAAAGACTCAACGGAGTCGACTCTAGGGAAGATTTGAACATGTTGAACACTAATTTTAATCCCTACGAAGTTTGGACACCGTTTGGTCGGGTTTACTCAAGTCTAAGTTGAGTTTAATTATGTGCATTTGAACCCGTTGTGATTATTTGGTTATGAGCAATTAATTGCCTTGACTTGATTTATTGTAGAGATTAATACCCTACTTGGTCGGTCGAGTTCGCTCTTGTCGAATTCGATCATTATTTGGTCTTAACGAGTAAATATCTACTTATGCATTGCATTAAGTCCAGCTGGCACTATTTGGTTTGATTTTTATGTCAGGGTAGGACGATGCATCGCCTTCACGAATTGAGAGATTCGTGCTCGCTATGGATCGTCGTACCTGGGACCTCACACACCCCTCCATTGTAGGCCGCAATTGGGAAGTAGCCCCTTTGCAGTAACAATACGTGCGTCACAGGTTGCTATTAGCCGGCGGAGTTCGGTATATCGATGCGAAGTCACGAGCATCGTAGTCACGATATTGGGTTAACAAACTTTATTGCAGGAGCTACGAAGCGGTCGTGCCTTTATCATATCCTACTTGTATGATTTTATTTTACGCACTTACGTGAATAATGTGCTAAGTGCTATATGATGAACATGAGCCATAAATGTGATAAATGCCATGCTATAACATGAACATGCATTTTTAGTAACTTACTAAGTCTTTCGACTTACCCTATTTGTTTGTTTTGTTTTCCTTAGATCCGAGCCGAGGAGACGGTTCACGCTAGATTCGCCATACCGCGTTTGGTTGCTTGTGAGCTCAAGGTTGCTCTTTTGGGACTTTTGGTAGTTAGCCTTTCATTTTGGCAAGGACGTTGGGAAGTAAGTCACTTAGACTTGTCTTGGGATTTTGTTGTTGTAGTAAACTTAATTACTTGATACTTATAATCTTTTGTATGCCGACTTATATGTCGAGCTTGTTTATATGTTAATGGTTCACTACAGTTCCTTCCGCTTAAGCTCTTTTAAATATTATTGTTGTTGTTGTCTCCGGCATGTTGTGGCCGTTGAGGTTTTTATAAGCATGTGTTAAAATTGTAGGAGTAGTTCTTGGGTTCCGGCTGTAACGTCGCCGATGACTTGTTTATTTTAAGTTATTTTCCGGCCAAGTGTAGCCGAGTTGTTATTTGTATGCGATGTTGCGCCACGTGAATTTTATTATCCTACTTGCGCATGCTTGTATCTTGCCTATTTGGACGGCACGACTTGGGATCTCGCATTGGGGTCCGGGTTGGGCTGTCACATCACCCAAATAGGGGCTGCCAAACAATGGCTAATGTTGTCTGATAGCAGCACCATGAATACGTGGGACCAAATAGCTGAAGCGTTCCTGGAAAGGTACAAAGACAACACCAATCCTGAAAATAGAAGAGACCTTGAGTCGTGCACCCAGAGGGAAAAAGAAACCTGTTCTAAGTTCGCAGTCAGGTGGAAAAAAAAGTTGGTCCAGACTTTTGACAGACCTGATCCGGCCGAGTCATGCAGAATGTTTATCAAAAACCTCCAGCCCATTTACTTGGAACACATGCGGTACCTTCCCTACACAACTTTCAAAGATATAGTGGAAATAGGAGCCCGTATAGATGATGATATACGAACGGGGCAATTACAAGTCAATACACCTCCTAGCTCTTTCCGTTACTCTAAGGGGAAGACAGCCGCAGCCACACCCGCACCAACCGTTAATGTGGCAGGAAATGCATCAGCTAGAGATGTAAAATTGGGTTGCCCCTAACCTTATAGGGTCAGCCCTAAAGGGCCACGGGTTAAACGGGACATTTAAACGGGCCGCTCAAATCGCAACCCTAACCCTAACCCTAACCCTAACCCTGTAGGGTACTGTTTAACAGGGTCAGCCCTATTAACGCATCATGTCTTATTTCAATAAAAAATTCGAAATTAAGTAACAAACATATTGATGGATAAGTGACAACGATTAACAATACAAATTAAAAACATGAAATCGAGTTTTCTTTTGAGAAAGTATCTTCTTCAACATCATTATCCATTTATCTTCTTCATCTACAATAATAAAATAACATAAAATAAATGTTGGTAAGAAATTAATACAATCAAATATTTTAATCAAATAATAAAATATAATACTAAGGTCAAACCGTTTAGCACGGAATTTAAACGGGTTGAATTTTCCCGACCCTAACCCTTTCCGATTCCTGATTAGCAGGGTTAACCATGTGGTTCTCGGTCCTTTTAACATAGCTAATTATGTATCAAAAAATCTCATTTTGACCAATTTTGGAAACTTATATGTCTTAGAATTGTAGTTACGACCATGTTTGGGTTTGGCTTTCATCAAATAATTATTGATTTACCAAATGAAATAATAATATATATTACGCATTTGAATATTTGACAAATAAGTTAGGTTGGTTGAGTGGTTTAAGCTACCATCCTTAAGTTCTTATCCTCCAGATACTTTGTGGGTTTGAATCCCTCTTCAAATATTTTGAACCTTCATTTTAGCCAAAGCAAATCTTCTAGCCCGCGGGCCAGCCCTACAACCCGCCAATCCAACCCAATTTGCCCGCGACCCTACAGGGCCAGCCCGTTTATTAAATGGATTGGGTTTTCCTAACCCTAACTCTTTCATGTTTCCGGTTAATAGGGTCGACCCTACGGTTTCCGGCCTTTTTAACATATCTAGCATCAGCCACTTTTCCTACCCAAAATTATGGCACTGTTCCATGGTCTTATGAAGCGAATAGGTCTGTCAACACAGTCGGAGGGAATAATGGCCCGAGCAAAAATTTCAGAAATCAGAACCGCCATTATGATGAACTGCAAGCCTCCCAGTCTGTAATCCTGCAGAGGCTAATGGCACAAGGAGTGTTAAAGCCCATGGAAAATTATAAGCCACCAAATCCCCAGCCCAGGACCTGGAATCATGACCAGTACTGTGAATATCATCGCTGCAGTGGTCATCTCACCGATAAATGTTATATGCTCAAAGATGCTATTCAGGATCTTATAGATGATAAGGTTATTGAAAAGCCTACTCCCAGACCAAATATAGTCAATAACCCCCTACCTCAAATCAATATGATTGAGGTTGATGGCAACTTCAGGGCATGATAAGCGAGAGGTAGCGATTAGAAGCTCCTGGCGAGTTTGAGTCTATTTCTAATAAACCTCTGTAGAACTAGTATATTACGACCGGCCCACTTTTGACGCCCGCAGATCTAGTGGACCGCTTCGGATATATTACCCCTATTCCTTTCCCTAGCCTCACGGATTGGTCATCTACCGATCCGCTCCTAAAATTGAGGATCTTAAACCCCAGGTGCTCAATAATGTAATAAACCCTGTACGGTGTGTTTTTAATAATAATCTAAAGGTCTTTTCTTATTTCTTAGTTGCACCTACATTAAAAGACACATTAAATAATTATAATAATGAGCCATTTAATAGGACCCAAAAGATAAAAAATTATTTGCTTGAGCTTGTAAAGTCAGTCGAGCACCAGGGACAACACCATTCATCAAGAGCAACTGAAGACTGATCCACTATCAATCTGGGGTTGGACAATGAAATCAAAAGGATCAAAATCGGCAACTACCTGCACGGCTCAGAAAGGGTAACACTCATGGATCTCCTCAAAGAGTTCGTGGACATGTTTACATGGTCCTATGAAGATGTGTCGGGGCCAGATCCAGCCATAGTCAAACACCGGATCCCCATATATCCGGATGCTTGGCCAATCAAATAAAAGCTCCACCGCATCAAGCCAGGATGGTCACTACAAGTTTTAAAAAAAATCATGAGACAGCTGCGCGTCAACTTCACTCGGGTAGTAAAAAGTAAAAGAAAAAAAGAGTAAAAGTAAAAAAAAAAAAAAAGAAAAATACCCGATCTGGCTGTCCAATGTAGTGACCATTCCCAAGTCCAACAGTTTTTCTTATCAACGACATGCTGGGCTACAGTCAAATCAAAGGCAGCAGGAAACCAAGAAAAGACCTCATTCACCACCCCTTTGGGAGACCTACTGCTATCATGTCATGCCGTCAGGGCTAAAAAATGCTGGGGCTACTTATCAAAAGGCTGCTACCACTCTTTTCCACGATGTGCCGTGTATTGTCAAAGAGATCCGGTCAGGAGATGTCGTACTCCCCACAAGCCAGGAAAGAAAGACCTTGTTCAGTCTCCAATCTCAACGAGCTTAAACGGTATTATGCTTGAGCCACCCTATCCGACAAAGTGCTTCCTCTCCAGCCCGCTAGGCTGAAAACCCGAAAGGGCGGCCTAGGCAAAAGTTAGGGCATATAAAAAAAATGAAAAAAATGAATGAAAAAAATAAAAAGGAGAAATAAGGGCTCGCTAGGCTAAAAACCCGAAAGGGCGGCCTTGGCAAAAATTAGAGCACACAAAAAAGAAAATATTATAAAAAAATAATAAAAAAATAATAAGGGCTCGCTAGGTCGAAAACCCGAAAGGACGACCTAGGCAAAAGTTAGAGCAAAATAAAAAAAAATAAAAAAACATATATATATATATATATCAGGAGAATAGGGGGAGGGGAAAGCACTCTTTGAAACCTCGGCATCCTACCTCCAGATCTTCAGCAGGCAAAGGGGCTCGACTGACAGAAGAAAAAGAAAAACCACGATAGGAAGCTCGCAATAAAACACTAAAATATAATATTACAGGTCATAAGGTGCAACTTATGAATAATTGCTAAAGAAATTTAGGTTATGCATTAATTGCCTGTACATATCTATTATTGCCTCTACCCCCTTTGTTTTCCCCCAAAACTATCCTTCATTTGCAGCTTAAGCCCCAAGGTGGTCCATCAATGTCTGCGGCGTCCGCCTGGCCGGTCCCATGTACTTCTTTTGCAAGGCACAGAAAAAAGCTCAGTCTCATCAGGATAAGAAACACCAGAAGTGTCCTCGTCCTATCCATCATTTGTGTTGCCATTGTCCTGAAGCAGCCAGACAACTTGGATCCCGATCATTCACTGCTGCCCTGTCTGATTATGAAGAAAAATGCAGGGGCTATGAGAATAGCCTTATGCCAAGTATAGCCCTGCAACAATGGTATGGCCGAGAACAGCGGGAGGAAGTGACTGCCTTTTTCTCTCCCCGCATATCATAAAAAAAGGGGGAAGCCTGCTCGAACACGAAGGTATATTCCTTTAAAATCTGTTTTGGAAATACAGCGTGCCATTACCCGTTAGGTCGGTATAGCTTTGCTTTGTGCGTGTGTCTTGAGTCTGTGTGTTTTTTTTTTTATATTTTGCATCATATAAAATTAGATTGCATTGTAAATGTTTGTACATGTTTCTAACCCATTAAAAAAAAACAAACAAAAAACAACAACAACAAAAAACAACAAAATATATGTGTGTATATATATATATATATATATATATATATATATATATATATATATATATATATATATATATTATGTATTGTTTTGCATCTAGATAAACGTTTGTGCATTCTAGACATCATAAAAATGCATTTTGCATCTTAAAGATATGTACTGCATTTTGCATTATTGCATGCATGTTAGAATAAATAATGTCCATGTATCATGTTAATAAGCATCCTATAATTTTTAGGCATCACATTTGCATTAAATAAAGTAGTACATGCATCCATCATGTGCATTTATTATCCAATAAGTTGCATTAGGGGTGCGCTAAAAAGAAAATAAAATGCCACCAATCATGAAAATAAATATTCCTATGTCATTTACTATGTCCCTGCAGCATAAGCATGCATCATATAGCCTCATTTGCATTTATAATATAAATCATGCATGGTAGGGTCAAATAGTGACCACTAGTTTAATCATGCATTGTAAAAAAAAAAATTGCATAAATTGCATGCATCATTACCTAATTGCATCATTTAGGCATAAATAGGACATGCATAAGCATTATTAATAAAGTCAGGAATGCTTCAAAAGTGCCAAACAGTGCCAAAACCTAGCAGAAGTATATCCAGGCGGATCAAAAATAATAATAATAAAAATAAAAAAACAAAAAGAAAGAGGTAATAAGCATGCAAATGATGAGCATGCAGAATAAAAAAAAGAGAGAGAAAAAAAGAGGTAATAAGCATGCAAATAAAGAAAAGTGGCAGGCATGCAAGATAAAAAAAGAGAAAAAAACAAAAAAAAAATCGGGAGAGGGGAAAGTGCATGTACAAGAAAAGAAAAGGAAAAATTTATAGGTACATGCAGCAAGAAAAAATGCGGCGGCAGAAGAAGAAATTTTCGGCTGAAGCTAGAGAATGAAGCGAAAAGAAAACAGCAGCAAAGAAAAGATGATTCCAAATGGTACCAAGAGATGCTGCAGCAAAGAAAAGGGAGATTCTAACCAAGGTTAGAAGGAGCAGTAAAGAAAAATGCAGCAGCATCAAGAAAATTTTCCAGCTAAAGCCGAAAACGTAGCGGAACAGGGGAAAAGATTTTCCAGTGAAGGCTGGAACAGTGACAAAAAGAAAAATCCCCAGCAAAGTGCAGCGAAGAATAGCGTAAAGCAGCAAGCGGCAGCAAAGCAACAGTAGCAGCAATTTGCTGCATGGACACGACAAAGGTAAAGAAAAGGAAGGTATTTTCCTTTTTAGCAGTGCATTTGTTTAATGTTTGGAAACTTTCCTTTAAGGGGCATGCAGCCCCGGATTAAGAGGGAGAGGTCTTGTTCTCCGTTGAAGGCTGAGTTCCTAAGGAGGCAATACATTCCATCTATTGGCTGTGTGGAAACTTTCCTTTAAGGGGTACGCAGCCCCGGATTAATAGGGAAAGGTCTTGTTCCCCGGTGAAGGCTGAGTTCCTGAGGAGACAATTCATTCCGCATAGCCGCGTGACGAACTACGTTTGGTCTAATTCCTTGGCTAAGGATACGTAGGCAGTCTATCACGATAGACGCGACCATCAGAGCACGTATTTACCCTTGCCGCACTTATTTGATAAAGCTTTGCCGCACTTGCTCATTTAGTATTGTCGCACTTGCACCGCAACGCTTGCACCGCAGCATTTAGTCCCCAGCTGAGTGAACTACGTCTCGGTCTGATTCCTTGTTTAAGGATATGTAGGCAGCCTATTTCGGTGGGCCCGACCGTTGTACGAGTGATAGTTTAGGTTTTGGCCTGAACTACGTTTTGGTCTGAGTTCCTTTATTAAGGGATACGTAGGCAGCCTACACTAGTAGGTCCAACCATTAGAGCATTTAATTTGAATATCTGCTTAAAAATTACGATAACTTACTATAACCGACTAAAATTGTCTAGGCTATGGAGTTTGGTCTATGTTATATACTGTTGCATTATAACTACTACCTGTTGCATCTCATCCCCATTTTATAATTGAACGAAATTGGAGAGTCTATTGTTTATCAACGATGTTCGCCTACTCAGTAAGCCTTGGGTTACAGGAAGACTCCATCGTTGAGGGGCTCTGTAGACACCCCAATTTCGTACCCTTGATATGTAACTTTGGCATGCGATATCAAGAACTGTTTAAAATTAACAAATGTCAAGTTACAGGGTTGAAAATGCAAAAGGAAAAAGTAGGATGCATGAACAGTGAATTGCAAGGGAGGAAAGTGTCAAAAATTAAAGTGGAATAGTGAGCTTGGTGCCGCACCCAAGAGGCTGTTTGACCGCGCCAAGGGTCTTCAACAGTGCCGCTTCGTTAACGCATTGTACAAATTGTTGAGCGCTCGGTACAAACTGATGAAGCATGGATCCAACTATAAATAGAGGTGCCCAGCTCCCCATTTCGACAAACATTTTCGCTGAAGGCCTCTCGCCCAAAGTTACTCTGCGTAATTTTTACGCCGAGTACGATCGTCCGTCCCCTCTCTCATAAAGCCTCAAAACCCTGTCCAAACTCCGCCAAAACACAAATCCACCCGATTAAAGTGATCCCTAGCCCTTTAGTTAGGTATCCCCTATATTTCCTCGGCCCAAAAATCCCAAAGTAAGCCGTTACTCTGCCTGAGTAAATAGGCTGAAAACACCCTAAATAAGTCGTTATTCCGCCCAACCAAATAGGCCAAAACCACAAAAAATAAGCCGTTATTCCGCCCAACCAATTAAGCCAAAACTACCATATATAAGCCGTCACTCTGCCCAAATCACATCAGCAACAACAATAAAAGTCTCCCTCTCCCGAGAAGGATAGAGCGAGCACACCCCGCTCTAAAAGGTAATAGCCTTTAAGGGCGTTTTTATTTATTTATTTACTTATCTATCAAATTATTATTTGTAAAGTTGTTATTTAAATCCGGCCCAATGTAGTCATTATAAGTCGTTGTGCTGCCCGGATTAGATTAGGAAATAGTATGTAAAAGAGCCGTTATAATGGCCAAATATTTTTAAATGCATTTGTAATTATTGTAAGGAAATGACTGCAAGTCCGTAAATAATGTAGCCACGGATGTATTTGTTTTATTTTCGTGTCTTTTAATGCTTTATTTATCTGCTAAATAAATATAACAATAAGCATACTTTAGCCAAAAACTATTTTGAGACCGAAAGGGCGAGTTGGGTGCCTAGCACCTTCCCAACTCGTAACTTAGCCTCCGAACCCACTTTTTATCTCTGGTTTTCTTTTTCGGGTTTTTCTTTATTTTTGCCTTAAAATAAAGATGGCGATTTTAAAACTTTTTGGATCCAGTGGGGCCTCGCAACACTCCTTCTTTGCACTTTTCTGTTCTCCCCTAAAAAAGGGAGAATGGGAATGGAAGGGTGATGTATTCCCATATCATGGTATCCCCTAAAAAAGGGATAACTTGATGCGGGAAACCCAAAGCTCCAATAGTGATCCGAAATGGGCCATAAGCCTATTTTTTATAATAAAATCCACTAAAGGCAACCGAGGCGCATTCCAACGCGCTAACATAGACAGCACTCCTCTCTCACTTTTGATTTCGTCTTCCCCTAAAAAAGGGAGGGTGGAACGAGAGCAGTGGTGTCCCGCATCCGCACGTACGCGCACCCCTAACCAAGGGCGCGCGGGGCGCGGGTCGCACCCCGGGAACCTCACACTTGTATATGGCAAGGGCACTCAAGCAAAGACCTTGAGATCCTTGGTTCCAATCCCCATACCAACAAGGAATCACACTTACCTATTAAAAAAAAAGCATACATGTATATGAAGAAATATTGAAGGGAATTAGGTTAACTTCTCACTATTGTGACAGTGAGTATTTACACAGGGAATGGATCAATTAGTATCCTAAAATCAAGGCCTAATGAAATCGTAATCTTCTAACTAAGGAGATACAAACGAAGTTACACATGTCCTAAACAACATGAATATTCACAATCAAATTCCTGATTTAAAGCCCATCATTCACACAGACCATCAATCAAGGAGATGAATAAATCACCGACAAATCTATCGCAAACTTCCAACACTCCCCCTCAAGCTGGTGAACAAAGATTCTGCATTCCCCGCTTGCTTATATTTGTTTGAAGTGCATCCCTGTTAAGTCCATTTGTAAGAACATCTGCGAGCTGACTGTGCGTATATGGAGTACAAATGAGACCACTCTCTAGTTTCTTTTTGATGAAGTGTCAGTCTATCTCAACTTGCTACGCCCTATCATGCTGCACCGGGTCATGTGCAATGCTTATGGCTGCTTAATTATCACAATATAGCTTCATAGGCTTGATCCATTGAATGTGTAAATCTTCTAAGATGATTTTCACCCATAATAGGTCACAAATTCCTGCAGCCATGGCTCGAAACTCAGCTTCTGCGCTTGACTGTGCTACCACACTTTGTTTCTTGCTTCTCCACGATACTAGGTTACCACCGACGAACGTGCAATATCCAGTGGTGGACCTTCTGTCCACTTGTGAACCGGCATCTGTATACACCAAAATACCAACATTCTGCATCTTCATCTTGGTAAATAGTTGATCCTTGAGACAAATGTAGGATCCGATGAACAACTTGTAAATGTACTTCCCTAGGATCATGCATGAATTGACTCACAATACTTATGGCATAGGCAATGTCCGGTCGAGTCTGTGAAAGATATATCAAACGTCCCACTAGCCTTTGATATTGTTGTTTGTCAACTACAGGACTTCCAGTAGCTTGCTTCTCCAAGGCGATGATTCTGCTCAATAGCCAATAGGTGTAGTGACTGGTTTACAAGCTGTCATGCCAACGTCTTGGAGAAGATCTGTTATGTATTTTTTCTGCGAGATGAAGATACCCGCTTTAGACTGATCAACTTCTATGCCTAGAAAATACTTCAACAGTCCAAGATCTTTAATCTCAAATTCACAAGCTAGTTTTTCTTTTAGTGCTGCGTTTTCCTTTTCATCATTTCCTGTCACAATGATATCATCCACATATACTAGGAGTGATGTCACTCCCCCTCCCCCTTGAACCAGAGTGTTTAATGAAAAGGGTATGATCTCCCTGACTTTGTTTATAGCCACAGGAGTTCATTAACTTGGCAAACCTTCCTAACCATGCACGCCGGCTCTGTTTTAGGCCATATAATGCCTTCTTTAATTGACAAACCTTATTTTCTTGGCTGCAATGATACCCGGGTAGATGTCCATGTATATTTCCTCTTGTAATTCACCATGGAGAAACGCGTTCTTGACATCAAACTGCTACAAGTCCCGATTAAAATGAGCAGCTAATGATAACAAAATAAGTACCGTGCTCAATTTTGCAACTAGGGAAAATGTTTCATGATAATCAACCCCATAGGTTTGGGTGTATCCTTTTGCTACAAATCGTGATTTCTATCTTTCTAAGGTTCCATCTGCTCGAAACTTGACTGTAAATACCCATTTACACCCTACTGATTGCTTCCCCATAGGTAAGTCCGCCAAATCCCTTGTTTTATTCTTCTCCAATGCATCCATTTCTGCCTTCATAGCAAATCTCCATTCCTCCCTTGACAATGCCTCTTGGGCCGGGTTTTCGGTACTTGACTGTTTGAACATTGGCGAGGAATGTTCTGGTTGGGGAAATTTTTGGAGGAAACATGTTTGGAGAGGGGATATAAGGGACGTTTGGTAATGCGTTCCGTGAACCTTTTCTCAAAGCTATTAGGATTTCAAGGTCGGAAGGTATGGGTATTGTCACACAGATATTCAGAGGGGCGTGTTCGGTGTTGTAGGAATACTAGGAGTGTGTGATCTTTGAGTTTCTGTTGTTGGTTCAATTTAGGTTCTTGAACATGATGCTGTGAACTTCCTATTTCTATGACAGTCCTAGTCCCAGAACCAAGTCCCAGAACCAGGAGATGATGGCACTTGTCCAGATGTAGAATCATGAACCCTCCTTGCGTACATTTGATCAAATCCGAATCTACCATGGACTTTACTGGATTCTGGAATAGATTTTTTTGAAGGAAGAGAATCTGGGATTTGCGAATCAAGGTTGGGGAACACAAACTCTCATTGATCTTTTGATCCCCCTTGAGACTGAGAATCATAGAAATAGGATTCTTGTTCAGAAAGAGTTACATGGCATCTGCTGAAATATACGTCTTTCTGGTAGGGGGATGATAACATTTATAACCTTTTTGGGTGGAAGAATACCCTATTAAAGCACATTTTAAAGCTCTAGGGTCCAAATTTTCACTGATTGTTTTCATGAATGTGGACGAAAGATTTACAGCCAAAGACTCTGGGGATTAGAGAAAATTGACTGCGGATATCTGGATAATTAAAAGGTAGATAGGAATTGCAATGGGGATTTATGACCAAGAACTTTAGTGGGAAGTCTATTTATGATAAATGTGGATGCAAGGAAGCTTCTCCCCAATAGGTTTTGGGAACATGATTTTGAAATAACAAAGCCCGTGTTGATTCAAGGAGGTGACGATTTTTCCTCTCGGCAATGCCATTTTGTTGGGGTGTTGAGACACAAGATGATTCATGCATAATTTCTTCTTTTTGTAGGTGAGGGGTGAGGATCTGAATCATCGGATTGAAATAATCTCATGCTATGGAGGAATTTAACGATTTCATAAATAACAAGGAGTTGATGGACTTGCCCCTGGAGGGGAATTCTTTCACCTGGTTCCGAGGAGGGTCGGATCGGCAATGTTCAAAGCTTGACAGGTTTCTTCTTAGTTTTGATTGGGAGGAAAGGATAGGGGTCTTCGTTCAAAGGACTCTTCCTAGGGTTGTGTCTGACCATTCCCCTATCGTCCTTCAGTTTGGGGGTGATAATGGTAGAAGAAAAACTCCATTCAGGTTTGAGAACATGTGGCTGAAAGCTCCTGGTTTTAAGGATTGGGTGAGGTCAAAATGGGACTCTTATGAGGCAGTTGGTAAACCGTTTTTTCGAATTGCTAAAAAATTGAAGCTTCTTAAGGAAGACCTTAAAATTTGGAATAAAGAGGTGTTTGGGAGAATAGAGATAAGAATTAAGGAGGTTATGGAGGAAGTCAAGTGTCTGGATGCAAAGGAGGGGGAAGGATCTTTAGAGGAATCAGAAGTAGCACGTCGTGAAGAGCTTAAGCTGGAGATCAAAAGATTGCTCATCTGTGAAGAGATAAGCTGGAGGCAAAAATCCAGGGTCTTGTAGCTTAAAGAGGGCGACAAAAATTCCAAATTCTTACATAAAATGGCTAGTGCGCACAAGAATTTTAATCAGATTAACAAGCTGAACATTGATGGTTTCGTGACGGAAGATGTGAATCAAATCAGTAGAGGCTTTGTAGAGTTCTACCAAAAGTTGTTCTCGGAAGATAGTGGGAGAGAGCTGGATATAGGAGGGATCACGTTCAATAGTCTAATTGAGGAGGACAGGAGTTTCTTAGAACAAAGTTTTAATGAAGAAGAAGTGGTGGAGGCTTTGGGTAGTTTGAAAGGTGACAAGGCCCCAAGCCCTGATGGTTATACTCTTGAGTTTTTTAAACATTGCTGGGAAGTGGTTAGAAATGATGTTATGGAGGTCTTTCACTCTTTCTTTGAGGAGGAAGGATTCAAAAAAAGTCTTAATACATCATTTATTGCTCTTATTCCCAAAAAGAAAGGGGCAGAGGAGTATAAAGACTTCAGACCTATAAGTCTCATTGGTAGCATATATAAGCTGATCTCCAAGGTATTGTCCAACAGAATGAGAAAAGTGATTGGCAAAGTAATTTCAGATTCGCAGCATGCTTTTGTGGGTGATCGTCAGATTCTGGAAGCAACTTTGATTGCTAATGAAGTGGTCAATTCGAGGGTGCGGAGCGGAGTGCCAAGGATTTTGTGCAAGCTGGATGTGGAGAAGGCCTACGATCATGTTAGATGGGAATTTTTTATTTATATCTTGGATAAAATGGGTTTTATTCTGCATGTCTACAGTCAGGTTTTCTGTTCTTATTAATGGTCAACCTGAAGGTTTTTTCTCGAGCTCGAGAGGTTTGCGTCAAGGGGACCCACTTTCTCCATTCCTTTTCATTGTGATCATGGAGGCCCTCAGTCGTCTCATTGATAAGGCAGTTGCAGGAGGTTTCATTAAGGGCTTCGAGGTGGGTAATGATCATGGTCGGGGTGTCACTATTTCTCATCTCCTTTTTGTCGATGATACCCTAGTTTGATGCGATGCAAATAGTGATCAATTGGGCTTCCTTCATCTTATTTTGCTGATTTTCCAAGATCTTTCGAGCTTGAAGACTAATGTGTCGAAATGCGAGTTAATTCCCATAGGTGGAGTGGATAATGTGGAGGTTTTAGCCTCGTTATTTGGCTGCAGAGTTTCTAATCTACCTACTTCATACCTAGGATTACCTCTTGGTTCGTCTTTTAAAAACAGAAATGCGTGGAATTCAAGAATGGATAGATTTGAAAGGCGGTTGCCGTGGTGGAAAAGAGCGATTCTTATCAAAGGTCGAGGACTTACTCTTATTATAGTACTCTTTCTAACCTTCCCACTTATTTCCTATCGGTATTTATGGCCCCTGTCTCAGTTTTAAAAAGGCTTGAGAAGTTAGAAAGAGATTTCCTTTGGGAAGGAGACAAAGAGAAGGGGAATTATCATTTAGTCAAGTGAGAATCAGTGTGCTCTAACAAGGAGAGTGGGGGTCTTGGAGTTAAAAATCTCAAATTATTCAACAAGGCTCTGTTGGGCAAGTGGCTTTGGAAGTTTCTAGTGGATAAAGAGGCGCTATGGAGGAGGTTAGTGGTGAGCATATCTGGACCGGGTGATCATCTTTGGTTCCCAAAGAAAGTTATGTACTCTCACGGAACTGCTCGGAAACAGGTATCGGAAGGAATTATGGGAGTATGGAATCAACAAAGTCGTCAACAAAAAGGGCATCAAATCGTTTCGGAAGGACTTTTGGTTTGGTACAAATACCTTGCAACTGATGTTTCCTAATCTTTACAACATTGCAGTCAATAAGGAGGAAATGGTGAGTTCTTTTGTAATACCCCAATCCCACATCGGGTAGATGTGGGACTTGTGTTTGATTTATAAGCTAGCCATGCGCTACTACTGGGCACCAACATCATCCATGGCTTTTGGGTTTGCCAGGCGCCTGGGCGGGCGTGACTGAGTGTTGCTGTGGTGTGGCGTGTGTGGGCTACCCATGCACGCCAAAGTGGACCGGCTCTGGGCTGGAGTACTACAATGGTATCAGCGGGTCCCAGTAAAATGTGGGAACAAAGTGCTACACCGCGAAGGTGGGAGCCACCTCTTGAATCCTACATCGCCCGAGATGTGCGATGCGGCCTGGCGGGCGAGCGAGGATTTGAGTGAGGGAGATTGTAATACCTCAATCGGGAGATGTGGGACTTGTGTTGATTTATAAGTTAGCCATGCACTACCATCTTGGGCACTAACATCATCCATGGACTTTTGGGTCTGGCTTGTGGTGGGCCGATGACCCAGTGCTTTGCGTGCTCAAGGCGGCTACGCCTCGCGTAGAATGGGACGAGCTCTTAGGCTCGGGTCATTACAAATGGTATCGGCGGGTCCCGACCTGAAATGTGGGAACAAAGTGCTACATCGCAGGAAGGTGGAGCCACCTCGAATCCTACATCACCCGGTGCGATTCGGCCTGACGAGGACAAGATTCGGCAGACGTGAAGTTTGACGTGGGGGAGATTGTTAGCCCAATCCCACATCGGATAGATGTGGAACTTGTGTTTGATTTATAAGCTAGCCATGCGCTACTACTAGGCACCAACATCATCCATGGACTTTGGGTTGTGGCTTGTGGGCCCGATGACCCAAGGTGCCGCGTGCTCAAGTGGCCGCCGGTGTGTGGGCTACGCAGAATGCGACCTCGGCTCTGAGTCGCTACATCTTGTGGTCAATCGAGTGCGGGGTACGATTTATGGAGTCCCGCTCGTTTCGCAAATCCGCATGATTGGGAGATTGATCAAGCAAGCAGTTCATGGATCTCGCTTCAGTGGTTGCAAGAGGCAGGCTTTGAGTGAAGATAAAATTATTTGGGAGGCTTCTAATAACAGATTGTTTTCTGTTAGATCTTTCTACTCAAGTTGATGAGAAGGAAAAAAGTTTATTCCCTTGGAAGGTAATATGGAAACATAAAATCCCGATGGTAGCTTTTTTGTTTGGGAAGCGACCGTGGGTGTCATATTGACGGGGAAAATTTGAGATCTCGTGGTTTGATTTATGTTAATCGGTGCTACATGTGTAAAAGTGAAGAGGAGGATGTAAATCACTTGCTGCTCCATTGCTCTATGGCTGGGAGCTTTGGAACTCCCCTTTTCCTCTTTGGCCGATGTTCCTGTGGGTTATGCCCAGGACTATTATTGATACGCTGGGGATGGTCTTCCTTTACCGGAATAGAAGGAGTAATTTCTGGAAGTATGCCCCCTCAGCTATTAGGTGGACCATCTGGAAAGAGAGGAACATAAGGGCTTTTGAGAACATTGAATCTGATCTTGTAGGAATCAAAAAGTCTTTTCACTTGTATTTGAGATTTTGGTGCTTAACCGTCTAATCAACTTTAGAGGATCCTTTTGTAATTAGGTTGGGGTCTTTTGGTTTGTAGTTTAGTGTATGTATACTTCCGGTGTACAAGGTAGCGTCTCCTTTTTTGACGCCTGTTAATAATACTTATACTTTACTTATAAAAAATTAATCTTTTTCATTATCAGATCGAAGGTATTTTATCCGTGTTCCAAATTTCGTTTTGATCATTTCATGGCAGTTTTGAAAGGTGTGAGTGACATCTGGCTTAATTTTTCAGCAGATAAACCCAAGTAACACGAGTACAATCATCGGTGAATGTGACAAACCATCTAGCTCCAGATATATTTGGGATAGTAGATGGTCCCCGCACATCACTGTGAATAAGATAGAAAGGGGTAGAAGCCTTTTTATTGCTAATTGGGAAATTGACGCGGGTATGTTTGGCATGCTCACACATATCACAATGAAAAGACTGAACATCAAATCAAATCCTTGGAACAGATCGGGGAACATTATTCTTAAGGAATGAAATGACACATGACCTAGGCACTTATGATGTAGCCAGATTATATCTTTATTTGAAGTTGAAAAAAAAGAGGTGGATTCTGGGGTCTTGGCAAGAACAGAGTGATCTTGTGTATGAAGGAAGTAAAGGCCATTCTCTTCTCTAGCAAGCAAAATCTTCTTCCCCGTATTCTGGTCCTGAAATCTACAATATGAAGAGGAGAAAATCACATCACAGGTCACTTTAGTGAGTTTTTGGACAGACAACAAGGTGGTAGACAATTTTGGTACATGCAGGACAGTTTTGAGCAATAAGGAAGGTGTAACTTGAATGTGGCCAATCCCTGCTACTGTGGTTGATGTACCATTAGCAACAGTGATTTTCCTGTTACCTGGGCATGGCTTATAGGTGCTATAATTCCCAGATTTGCAAGTCATGTGATCAGTTGCTTCTGAATCAAGGATCCAGGAGTCGCTAAGTTGATGACCTGAGGCATTTAATCCAAAGGATTATGAAGACTTACCAGAAATGGTCAAGGAACACGATGGAGGCTGGACTGCTGGTTCTTTCCAAGAGGTTTCTCAGCTTCTCTATTTCAGTAGGGATGAATAGTCTCTTCTTTGGTAACCATGTGTGCTTGTGATTGTTTGAATTGCTGTGGTGGCTTGAACTGCTGTTGTTTCCCTTTGTTTCCCCACTCTGCGCTTGGTGGTTTACCATTGAGTTTCTAGCAGGGGTCATGAGTGTGCCTTGGTTTCTTGCAAAAAACTGCACCAAAGTTCATCTTTATTCGTAGGTTTAGACATCTCCAACTGACTTCCACTCGACATGTGGTTTCTACCAACATACAGAGCCAAACTATCATACGAGCTCGACTCCAACATAACTCCTCGACGACTTTCTTCTCTTGGATATGGTCTCACTAAGGGAAGGAAGTTGTGGTCTTCCCAAGACATGAACGCGAACTTGATCAAACTCTGGATTTAATCCAGCCAGGAAATCATAAACTCGATCTCGCTCAATGAATTTCTTCACCTCTACCGCATAGTCATTGCACTTGAAAAACAACGGTTGGCAGGGTTTTGTCAGAAGTACTTCGTTATTCATTTTTTGACAGGTTCGTAGTCAGCTTGCTTATCAGTTGGATGTATTTGAAACAAATGTTTGTTGAGCATAAAATCCGAAAGTCCTGTCAATGGCTGTATGTAAATGCCAAATCGTGGTTTCGACCATCTTGGGGATTGAATTTGGCATATTTAATCATAGGATTGGGTATTAAGGTCATTGTTGTTAGTGATCACATTTTCCAAATGCCAGTTTTGTCTGGGAAATCAACTCAGTTGGCACATGGTTCTTCCTATTAATAGTAATTTTATGATCTCATATTTAATCATCCTGCAGTGACAAATTAATAGAGCAGGCTGTTGGAAGAACTGCTGTTGCTGATATCTTTAAATTATATGGTGAGAGCTTCTTCAGAAATAATGAGGTCAGTTGGGAGGCTTTGAACAGATCAACCTACTGCAGTTTCTTTCAAATTTGAGTACTTCGATTCATGGTTTTACCATTTCTTCCCAGTTATCCCTTCTACAAAATACACAACTTCTTAAATATTTGAGCTCTCTCTCTCTCCCCACCCACCCCCACCCCAACTCCTTGTTCCCTCTCTGAGTCTTTTGTCTTAAAGAGTTTTTATGGTCTGTTTGCTTTTGAATGCTTTTCTTGGACCACCTGGAAATCTTTTTGCTTAATTTTCCTTTTGCTGCAGTTTGAGTGCTTCAAACTGCTCTTGGCTGAAAAAGTAAACTTAGTATCTCATGCCTCTTCTTTGAGAAAGATGGATGTTCTCCGCATGAAGTTCCCCTATGTTTTGTGGCTATGTTTTCCCATTCCCATCTGCTGTAGATTGAAATACTATTCGGATTAAATTTTCTCTTCTCTTTAGCATGTTGGTGGTCCCACTTAACACTGACACTAAAAATAAAATTTATCATCACGCTCAACAATGGCATTTTCGTCTGGAATAAAAATCAAGCAATTTGGCGATAGGATTATTCCTAGTTCAACAAACTTAGAAGCTAGAAAAGTTACACAACCATGTATTGGATGGAGCTATGTTGCGTGCTCTCTGAGTTTCCCATTGTATCTGTCTTGACATAAGCTAACCGTGGAAGTGTGTAAGATTACACATCTTAATATTATTGGGTTGGCTGCATCTTCCACTAGAAAATGTAGAGAAGCAGGATTCGATCTGAATTGCGAAGAAAGTTAAAAGAAATAATAGGCCATTTGATCCACTTTTTTACTTGGTTATGCCATTAGTGTGCACAACACAAATATATGAAGTGAAACTTACATAATATGTAAATTTTTAGAGAAACTCAATCTACAGAGTAATACATAAGTAGACTCAAATAAATGTTCATGGTTTGTTTTGATTCTCTCCTCACCATGGGAGATATCAAATTACAAAGTCTTTTAGCTGGATCTAGTCATCTGTTTCTTCTCCACATTCCTCTCACAGTCCATGCAAGTCCACGCATAATCCTAAGAAAGCTTGAAACACTTGTCCCTGAAAATTGATGATGTAAATGAGGATCGTGCTAATATATGTTGTGTAGATTGATCGATAGATAATGATATTTAGTCATACTAACCTGCAATAGGCATAGCTACTAGATTTTCTGACCTTGTTGTTAATAAAGCTCTTGTGTCAATGTGCTTCTCCTTCAATAGAAAATTACCCAATGAAAAAAAAAAGAAAAAAGAAAAAGAAAAGAAGAATGAAGTCATTGGCTGAGCAGAAGAAGGATATTGTACATGAACTGTAACCTAGTTAATATGACCATGTTATATGTCAAGTGCAGGTATGTCTCTAAGAGTCGCATCATCTACTAGATCTTCCAACTAAGAGAAATGGCCAAATATACATTTCATATTTATTTATAGAGATATATGTGTGCGGGATTTTCAATTAAAACATTTTGAAGGGTTGGGGTTGCACAGAATAAGATTAAAACTTGATGTAGGGTAATATGCCAAAATGAAGATAAAGAAGAGAAGAATGATATGCATATGCGTTGAAGGAAGATGAAATTGGAGAGTGCCATCTAAAACAAAGGTAATTATATAAAGATTAAAATGTTTGTAGAAATTAAGCAATTATAAGGAGCAGCTTTACCAATTTTGCATAATACTTTGTTTCTTTTACAACATGCAATAGAGTGGATCATAAGAAAATAAAGGGAACCAACTTGAACTACTGTTTGATTTCCCCAAGCAATAAAAGCATACCTTTTCTATGGTTTTGTTAAGATCCCCCATCCAAATGATCTTCTCTGTCCATTGAAAAAATTTTACACCGTCTAGCTTCGGCGTCCTTACAAAACTTGAAGAGAATGTCGTCATTTCAGAGCAAGAGGAGATACGCACGTCTTTTAATACCGGTAGTTCTATGGTGTAATAGACATTGCAAAATCTCTTCAGCCTGGGCAACATATCAAGTAGTAGTATTTCCAATGCAGGAAAAAGAATTTTATCTTCTCCTCCATCCTCGTCTACCTTCTCCATGAAAATTTCTTCTATCTTTGGGCAGGATTCTACTTCAAGTCGTTGAAGATGCACAAGACCTCGGGCAATGGAAGAGGGGAATAGATTTCTTATTTGACCACACTTTCGAACTGTTATACTTTTTAAAGTTTCAATGAGAGTTGCATGGTACCCTTCCTCAATGCTCACTCCCTTGGAATCAAACAGCTCTTCCATTGAATCACATTTCCATACCTTTAATTCTTCCAGACTTGAAAATACTTTGAGCAAATGTGATGGAATGATCACCAATTTGTCACATTCGAACACCTCGAGGACTCGCACTTTTTGGAAGCTCGCAGTTGGAATTTGGCTATTATAGCATAACTCCACGAATTTGGGCAAATCATTGGTGTGCAATTCTTCCAATATAGGAAATGTAACCTGTAACCCAAAAATGTTTTCATTATTTTAGCAAGATTCATCGCAAGGTATAGAAATGATTAAACTTGATGGTATCATATGACCTACCAACGAGCTCTAACTCAATTGGTAAACGTTAGGCTATTATTTGTTTTGGTTTGAGTTGCATTTCCTTGTATTATTTGAGCTCTATCTGCTTTGCACATCCTTTCCTTTTTCTATTTAAAATTTCTTCGTTATGAAAGTATTTCATATGCATTTGCAGATACTCATTTCTAAAAGTAATGCATATATACACAGTACCTGATCGCTGGAAAGGGGATGTTTGTTCATTTCTGAGTTGAGAAATGATGATGAAGAAAATAACTTCAATTTGCTACACTGATCCAATTTTAGCTTTACCAAAGAAGGAAAGTAGAGCCATCCCGAGCATACACTCGTCAAATTATGCATGCGTCTTAGAGAAAGTGACCTCAAATTTTGGAACTCCATTCCTGAAAGCTCACTTGTTTCTCCTTTTGGATGGTCATTTGCAACAATTTGTTCCATCATTTCGCAGTCCTCTACGTGTAGTTCCTCAAGTTTCACAAGTGCTTTCGCAATACAAGTGGAAAATACATGTTTCATGCTATGACATCCCTGAATACATATGAAACTTAATTCTCTGAAGTCGTGGTTCATTCTAATCAGGGCCGGCCTAAGGGTAAAGTTGGGGAAACTATGGCTTTAGGCCTCAGAAAAATTGTAGGCCTCAAATTTTTTTTTTTAACTATTAGTACTAGCCTGTAGGCCTCAGAAAAATTGTAGGCCCAAGGTAAAGTTGGGGAAACTTTGCCCAAGATTCTTTCCTTTTTGACTTTCCTGGAAAAAGGGGGACGGTGAGTGTTGTACTAGGTAGAAAAATTGTACCTTTGCAACCAAGGAAACCCATTTTTGGTCTCAATATTTGTATTATTTTAGCTTTTCAAAATCAAAATGCAAGTAAATGGGTCTGAGACTAAGTGCACACTTGCATATTGATACTAAAGAGATGGAAGAAACTTCTCATGGGAACCAGGAAAGAATGCCAAGAAGAGGGTTGGACTTTACTAATTTGATCTTCTCTTGGTCTCTTGATGACATCTTTAATGAGGATATCTACAAGAATCAGGTTTGTTTATTTGTTTACAACGTTTTAATCTTTTCATGTTAAGGCCACGTACTATAGTTCGCTTTAGGCCTCCATAATGGTTGGGCCGGCCCTGATTCTAATATGTTTCTTCCATAGTTGTGTCAGCTTGGGCAGACCAATTAATTCTAGTTTCTTCAAACGAGGAAGTAGAACTACCGCAGCATGACCTTCCTCACTCACTCCATACTCAAATACTCCTACCAATTTGCATCTCCGTACACACAGCTCCTCTAAATTTTGAAGGCCTTGTGTCATATTACACCGAAGATCAGTGGAGATTTTGTTACATGTCTCAACTTCCACCTTCTTTAATTCATGAAAGGAATCCCCATCAAGTTGGTCACTCCAGATTTCTGTCATGTCATCCAACCCATCGAGTAGCAGATTCTTCAAGTTTGTCAGCTTAACCTGCAATTCATGTGCCAACTATGTAAATGATCTGTCTTATTATGGAACACAGCATAGCAATGAAAAAAAGGGGAAAAAATGAAAAATAAAAAGATAATGGAACATGAGACACGAGTCATAAGCAAAATTGATTAAACATATTTATTACAAAAAATAAAATAAAAACGAAGAACTAGTAATCGCCCTTTTTTTGTTGAGAATTAAAACGTATTTTGGAAAATATAAAAATAGAAAAAGAATAACTTTTTTGTTTGTTGAGAACGTAAAAAGTAATTTAGAAATATAACATATACTTTACTTCAAATAGCAAGTATGTAAAGGGTAATAGTGTCCAAACATGTAATTATGTAATGATGTAGTCGATAAGCAAAAAGAGTAGTGAGAATAGTCTCTCCCAAATAAAAAGTCCTAATATTCCCAAGATTAGTCCATTAAAGACACTATGATCCTGGTAATTTGTTTTATGAAATTTCCCCATCGGTTGTTCAATTCTAAATACAAGAATGATGCAAAAGATCCTAATAATACATTTAATGTAATTTCAAAATTTTAAAGGTATTACATTTATAGTGAAGGGGTTACGGTCAACTAGTCAAGTGCTAAATAAAGAGACTGTTAGATTATCAATCAAGAAAAAATAATGGGACTTGCAATCAAGAAAAAACTTGTGAAATATTAATAAATATTTTAATAAAGGTATCGTTTCTCCTAACAATTACTCTCTGTTTCGGGAAAAGAGTCGCTAGTAATAAAATGACATTTTTTTGCATTGATTTTTGAAAGTGGACTTTTGTGAAAAAAATTGTGATGTTTTACTGATGCTAAAATACAGAGAAACATACCTTGTGGTTGAACAGAGATTGTAAATGAACTGTGTGGTTGTCCCCTAAACCCACATTACGATTCCCTTCGGACAAAAAGACGTGAGCTTCCACATCCATCTAATTTCCAGGTCGGTCAATTGAGGAAGATTGATCTGGTCCATCCCTTTAGAGAAACAAGTGACATTGTATAATTTCCCAAGTGATATTTTAATTAATTTGGGGAACTCGATTATGTGAATATCTGCTAGTTCCACCCCATCTGTTTTAGTAGTTCCTGAGGGGCCTTGGTCGGAAATAACTTCTTTCATACTCAAACTCTCTTCAATTTCAAGACTTTCAAGATTCACTAAACTTCTCGCCACAGACTGAGTAAACATATATTCCAATGCTGAGCAATATCTCACACTAACAAATCGAAGGTTGCTAAGTGTTACACTTTGGTTTCGGTACTCCCATAGATGGGTTAATGCAGGTAAATTTGATAGGTCCATCTCCTGTAGACACCCAAAGGATCCTTCTGGAAGTTGCTGGCCATGACATATTTCTTTTAGATGACTCAAATCATCTAGAATCAGTTCCTCCAGCTTTGCAAAGACACCAATATTAGGTGGGACTAGCTCTGATGTGCTAGTGTCAACAAGACACTCCACCCTTCCATGACAAGCTTTGATATTTAATTCCCTCAAGTGTATGGAACCTCCTGGAAATAGCTGATCTAACACAATCTTCAAACCATCCCCTATCAAATAAAGAGTTTCAGTACTCTGCTTTAACAAATGATCAATCCCAACTCCTAATGGTGCATCTTCAGTACAATTAGCTTCCAGCAACAATGACTTCTCCAGAAAACAGTTTCGACCATCATAGTAATTTATTTTTTCTGAGAGTCGGGAGAGCTGTCTTTTAGCAACTACTATTACATATCTTTTCAGCTTTTTAAGGAAAGGGCTTTTTGGAAGAAGCTTTGTGTGTGGGACCCAAGTCGCCAAAGAAGTCAACTTAGACAACGACTCAAGCTGACCGAAGCTTGCATTTCCACTTTCATCACCTTCTTCAGCTGGCATCCAAAATCCTGTGTGCAGATCCTCTAGCAGACGTAAGCATGAAAAGACGCTAGGTGGGATCTCCTCAATAGTACAGCCCCTCATGTCTAAAAGCTTTAGATTAGTCAACTTTCCAATATCCTTTGGCAGCTCAGTAATAGTAATATTATTATTTATGCTCAAAATTTCAAGTTTCACTTGCTCCTCATGAAGTTCACATTTATCCTCCAACCATTTGCAGTGTTCCAAGGATAAAGCTCGAAGGTTCTTCAACAATCGAACAGTCGATGACAGTGATGGTACATCCATACGATGCATATCTAGAACTCTGAGATCACGCATGCCCCCAAATACATTTCTACTATTTGGGGCATCTAGTGAAAGATTCTTACACGTCAATCGTAGAACTTGAAGGTTTGGACAATCCAACCCCCCCGAAGGAAGATCACGTATAGTGTTTGATACAACTGACAGGGCATTGCAATCCCTGTAGGCATCATTACTGTCCATTGGCCACACCCCATCGATCATCTTCATATTGAAGTGATTCTCTTTGGATGCACGTGCAATCGTAATGCCAACATCACGCACAACATCATGCAATCTTACATAGAATCTCATGTTGCCATCTAACAACAAAAAACAACTTTTAAGTTCCTTAGTCAATGCAAGAACTCTGTCCCTTGCTTGTGTTAGTAACTCAATGTTTTCAAACAACCTCAACCCCACCCCATATCTAACCAAATCTTCAAGTGAGATATTTGAATCTTCTGGATAAAAACAACAAAGCAAAAAGAGTAACTTTGCTTCCTTACTTCGCAAATGATCATAACTTAACTGAAGTGACTGATACACCTTTGACCCCACTTCTGATAGGGTTTCTGGAACAATAGACTTTCTCAACTGATTAAGGGCATTATCCCACTCTTCCTTGCTTTTGCCATTCAATGCCTTCCCAACAGTTACTAGTGAAATTGGCAAACCTCCACATTCTTTAGCAACATTAGAAGTCATAGATATAAATCTAGAGCATCAACGAGTCACCACCATCTCCCTAAATAGACTCCATGCTTCCTTTTCAGACAAGACTTCAATTTTGAAAATCTTTCCACAACCCATCACATTACACACATTTTCACTTCTTGACGTCAACACAATTTTGCATTTTTTGTGTTCACCTCCATAAGGAATCCCTATTTCCTTCAAATCAAAACTCTCCCATGTATCGTCAAGAATTACAAGGTTTCCTTTACTACTTTCCATTAGTCTTTTCCATAGGCGATCTGCTCTTACAAGTAAGCTGTTTTTCTCCTCAAATTTCATACCCAAATGATATGCAATTTCATCTTGTATCTTCATGGAATCCCGATTTTGGGACACTACTGCCATCACAATCCCATCAAACAATTTTTCGTCTCTTACCCTTCTTGCAATTTCGTTGACCATGGTTGTCTTGCCGACGCCTCCCATTCCACATATACCAATCATGGAGACCTTGTCACCTTTCAAAAGGTTAACAATATCTTTTATAGTAGTTTTCCTGGATTCAAAACTCTTGAAATCTCCCATGGAAGTGACTCCTATAGGCAGTGGGGGTGCAGGGGTGGATATTCTGTTTAACAATTCTCCTTCTTTTTGGAGTTTCGTAGCCTCCTCGGTCTTCTTCGTAGCTTTCTTGCTCAAAGTGTAACATGTCTTCAAATTCGACACCAAACTTTCAACCATAACAACCATTGTTTTCTTTAACTTGCGGCATCCAACCATCATCGTAGAATAATGTCTTTTCTTCTTGCCTTACTTCCCTTTTTTCCTTCAACTTGCTTCATCAAATTCTCAATGTTTCTTTTATAGTGAATCAAATATTCTAATTGGCGACCAATTTGACCAATCAAATATTCTCCGATCTTGGACCCAACTGAAAGTGGACATTCTCACTTCTATGTGTCGATGTTACTTTTGACTTCCTCCTCGGCGTCCCTCCTATAAATAACGTATAACACATGAGACCAACAGACAACAACAAGAACATCTTTACATTTTTTTTTAAATTATTTTTAATGCCTTGAAAGGCTACAATTATATATATGATGCCTTTGGTATGGCTCGAACAAATGGTGCCTCGGTGAGGCTTTGACACTCTGAGAGTAGTTAAGTCCCGGGTGCCTCGTAGGGCTTGAATACTCAACCTCTTAAGATAAGTGAGTAGCTAAATGGGGCCTTTGGATAAGGCTTTAACAACAACGATGCCTCAAGACACCTCTCTACCGAGAGTTGTAAAGTTCTGTCTCTATGAGACTCGAACACCCAACATCTCCGTTAGACAGTACCAGTTGAGCTAGAGCTCGTTGGTAAGAACATCTTTACATTACTTCAGCAAAACAACCATAGTGTTACCACTTATAATATGAATATAATTGAAATATACGAGACAAAAAATATGATATTCTATATAGATATCGTTATATTTTTTTTCATCTTTAGTTTAAATACACTCTCAAAGCTAATATTCCCATATTATTATCTATTTATCAAACAAGATATCTACAAATTACTAGTTAGATGAAACATATATACTCTTATGCACATATTTAAAAAGCGTGAGCAATATCAAAAATTGTTTCTTCGGACTTATTATTTTCATGTTAAATATCTTATTTGGTCGATTTTTGAAAGATAAGTAACATAAATCAAATGATTAAATTAATGAAATTATATTAAAATTTTGTATATAGCTGAGTTTTATATATAAAGTATAATACTTTTAAGCTTTGTCATGTATCAAACGGTTCAATTTAAAAATACAAATATTTTTAATGAAGTTTGGTTTGAGTACGATAAACTATACCAAAAATATTTTTAATTATTTGTATGTATGTGCATTGTACTCATATTTTCTATGACTTAAGAACTCTTTTTTGATACTTAAAAGGGTTAATGACATTATAAGTTCCTTGACTTTGGCTGATTCCACTATTAGCCCCTTAAGAAAATTTCGTACAAAATTGTCCTAAAAGTTTCAATTTGTCACACGGTCCTTTTGACACATGTCGTTAGAAAAATTCCACAAAGTACCCCATGTGTCTCCCACTTACATTTGAGTAAATGAAATTTCTCATGCCTAACTATATTACAATATGCAATTAAGTCCTAGAGTTTGGAAAAAAACCACAAGATCTTGTTCCTTAAATTCATTTCCATCCCATTGAAATAAAACAACGAATTACTGTTACGTTTGGTTTCAAGGTTTCGGTTTTTAAGCCGTCATCATCCATTTCAATTCTTTTTTGGGCAAACAATAATTCGAGATTTCGGAAATCCCAAAGCTTATAGTGGTTAAATTGAGCATAAACACACATCTAAGACAATCAACAAAACAAACCCTAACCTCCTTGAAAAAGTAAATCTCATCCTAACTTAAACATGTACAATAGATCTAATAGAGAATATTGGAATGCAATTTTCTGGCAAGAGTAGAAATGACTCACACATGCATCGGTTTCTTGTACTTCCAAGTTGTTTGATTGAAAGAGGGGGGCTTGGGAGTTTGAAATAGAATTGCTTATAGTGGTAAAATTGAGCATAAACACACATCTAAGACAATCAACAAAACAAACCCTAACCTCCTTGAAAAAGTAAATCTCATCCTAACTTAAACATGTACAATAGATCTAATCGAGAATATTGGCTCACACATGCATCAGTTTCTTGTACTTCCAAGTTGTTTGATTGAAGGGGGGGTGGGAGTTTGAAATGGAATTGAATCTTGTTTGTTGTCCATCTTCGTATTGGATCCTCGTAGTAGTTGTCGTCATCATTAGAAGTGGCACCTTGGTTGCTTATAAATGTTAGAAAAGTCGGACTAAGCTTTTCATCTCATTTGTAAAATCTTATGCATTTCCCCCACCTGGACTATAACTCTTTTCTAACTAGATTCGTAGCCAAGGACAGAGATCTAACAAAATTTCATTATTTCTTTGTTGTGGTGGTAGGCGGTGATGAAGAGGGAGATTTGGGTATAGCTGAGGAAGTCAGATGGGGCGGAGGTGGTGGTGGTGGAGAGGGTTTCAGTAGTGAATTGGAGGTGCTTGAGGTGTTTAATGTTGGCGTATATGGTATGAAGTTGGTGGAGAAAGTGGTGATTAATGAGAGTTTCTCAATTTCTTTGGTGAATTTGATGTAGGCCACTGATAAAAAATTTAAAGTTAGATTCGAAATTGAGATTGGAGATATGGCTATCGATGTTGGGTGATTGGATGCAAATGAATTTGGGGAAGAAGGCCTTGTGGTCTTTTTCCAAACCCTAGGAGCTTAATTGCACATTATGATTTGGTTTAGGTGTGAGAAATTATATTTTAATCCTTACCCTAATGCACGTGGGAGTAGAGCTGTCAAAACCGGTAAACGAAGCGGGTTTTCCCGCGGGCCTGGAAAGCCCGCTGCTGAATCGGCCGGGTCAGGAAAGCCTGCAAACTTGACGGTCCTTGAATCTATTGGCCCAATCCGCCCCATGTAGGGCCGCAGGCAAAATGGGCTTGCCCGCAAGATTTGAGCGAGCAAATATCAATACTGAATCAGTGAATCTATATTAAAATGCAAAAACAAATTCAAAAAATGAATCGAAGATCCAAACAGTCAAACAAGGAAATGAGAATAATGAAACATCAATCTGTGACGCCGGTTGAGCCGTCAAATAGGGCAAAAGCCCGCGGGCATGCCCGCCCCGCCACCTATTAAGGGCAGGTTGGGCTGGTATTTTTAATACCCGTTAGGATGCGGGCTTTTCGGGCTTTGCCCGTGAGGGGCGGGCCGCGGGTAGCCCGCTATTAAATTGGTTATGTAATTTTGTTATTTAGTATTTTGAATTTGATGGATTATGGATATGTAATTTACTAATTTTGTTATTTTGTTTTTTACTTATTTAGTATTTTAATTATTTTGAATATATTAATGGATATGTAATTTTGTTATTTGAAGTATTATGAATTTAATGGTTTATTTGTCGAAAATTCAAACAATTGATAATAAGTAAATAATAATTTAAATAAACTCAATTTTTGCGGGCTAGCCCGTTTTGCCCGCGGCCCTACGTGGGGCGGGTTGGGCTAGTAATTTTTAGGACCGTCACATTCACGGGCTTTCCCGCCCCGTCCCGTTTCACAGCGAGCTTTCCCGCCCCGCAGGTCTGTTTTGACAGCTCTAGACGCCGGCGTGGATTTAGAAGAGTATGAGATTCTCGAAGTCAAACAGAGGAAGACAAGCCACGAACTCAAGTTGTGACGCCGATGTAGATGGTGAGCGATTGGAGGAGCCGCCGTGTCGTATCTTGAGATCCGAAGGCGAGAGAGAAAGTGAGAACCGAGAATCGTGATGAGATGATGGTGGAGACGCAGAGCGAGCTTCGGCTGTCGCTACTAGCTAGAGAGGAAGACGAAGTCGCTAGAGTGACTGGCTGGCGATTGCATGAATCGTGATGCTGAATTACCGATTGCAATTGAGACTTGAGAGGCGCTTGAGTGATGGACCAGCAGTGACTGCGAGCCGGAGGCCAGAGGCGGCGCAATCGCCGGAGGAAATTGACCGTGCCGTCTGTCTTGCGTGAGAGAGAAAGTGAGAGGCTGAGAGTATTTTGCCCAATTTTGATTTTTGAATACAACTACTAACTCTAAGTCCTTAACTGACTCTAATTACTAATTAGACGGAAAGGAAATGGGGCAAATGGCCCAAATGGGTTTGGCCGCTTGAGCTTGGACAATTGGGCTTTGCAATGTTTTAAAAAATTGAAGAATTATTATTATTATTAAAGTGCGGGCAGCCCGCCCCACCCCGCGAAGCCTGCAGCCCACATGGGCAAAACCCAAAAAGCTCGTTTTTCAAATGGGTATCTAATGCATCAACTCAACCCGCCCCTAATGGGTGGCGGGACGGGCATGCCCGCAGGCTTTTGCCCTATTTGACAGCTCTACGTGGGAGACAAATTTTTTAACGACGTCAATCAAAAGGACCAATCGCATGACAATTTGAAACTTTTAAGACAATTTTGTTATGAAATTTTCTTAAGGAACTAATGATAGAATTGGTCAAAGTCAAGGGACTTGTAGCATAATTAACCCTAACTAAATAAGAAGAGGGAGAAAAATTTCAAGGACAGTTGCAATATCTCCATTTGTAAATCCTGGCGAAGGACCTAATTCGTAATAACGCCAAACTCAAACCGTTGTTAAACCATTGGACAAGAATATCTATATTATAAAAGTGTTCAGGGTCTAACTGGTGGCCCTGATCAAATTATGTTAAACACAACTGACGGTCTAGATTGATTCATAAATATGCGAGTTACAAATAAACCTCTCAGTTATCAGTTATGTTTGAATTACCCCTCTACAATTACATATGAAACCTTAAGTTGTGGGTTTTGTTTGAATTACTCCGTCAGTTGTGAGTTTTGTTTATCCCGACCATTCATTGAACTGATCTCATACTGACACCGTACATATGGCACGAACACGTATACCAGTATAGTATAATAGAAAACATGGGCTCTCATCCCTATGGTTAATAACTTGCCACATCGATCATCCACCTATTTTTTCATATATATATATTTTTTTGTGATTCGGTCCCAACCTTTGTAAAGTTTGATGGAGTTCTAATAGAATTTAATGAAAACTAAGAAAAAGGGTTGATTTTGTTTTTAATAAATTCAAAAACATTGGTAAAAGGGCCACTCGACTGTTCCGTCCATCACTAATTGGGGGTGGTTGATGTGGTCGAACATTACTGGTAATGACCACTTGGTTTGCCCCCACTCTCCCAAATATAGCACTTTTTGTTACTAAAAATAAATTAAAAGTTTAGAGATAACCATTAAAATATGAAGATTAATGTAAAATATAGATTATGAAAAAAACTAAATTTTGTGAGAAAAAGTTTGCACCAATGTACTCACATTGTTGTGAAACAAATGTTTTATGTTACAATATAGGTTTTTTTTTTCTTTATTTGTGTAAGGACGAAATAATAATTTCTCGCATAATTATAGATGGCATAAGGGTAATTTATTCAAGTCCCTTGAAAAAGTACTATATTTAGCATATTATACACGCTACTTTTAGTACCTATGTGTGTGTGTCAACAAATAGGTTAGTGAATAAAATTTCATGTATCTAATTTAGTCTATAAACATGTACACGAAAATATAAATAATGAAGTAGATCTCTTGTAGGACGGTCTTACGGATTGTAATTCGTAAGACGAATCTATTCATGTTAAATGAGCCAAGATTCAGTAATCTCAGTGCAATCCCTCGACTTTTGAAAATTACAACGTCACCCCTCATGTGTATAAATGAAGAGGGTCCCTTTTTATGTATCACATTGCGTTTTTAATAAAAAAAAATATCATTTTTTTTCCTTTAAAAGATGTTACTTTCTCCGGCCCTATATATAAGCAAAAAATACCAAATTTTGGTGGACTTAAATATAAGCAAAAATCACCATATTAAACTCTACTCACAACTTCCAAGAAGTTTTGTACCAAAAATAATCCTTGTTAATTCTTTTTATTTTTCAAGATACGTGCACATTCCCTATACACAAAGAGACACTAATAAAAGGAGCTATAATGAATTGATGACATAGAGTTAATATTGCATTAATTGTCATCAGTTTTGAGTGTGATACTTAAGGGTATTTTAGTAAGTATATTTTTGTTTTATATAAAATCAAGACAATTCAACTAATTTAACTTACTTTCTTAATCTGTGTGAAATTAGTTAGTTTTGTTTATATATAGGGTCGGATGGAGTACTTTTTAGCCTTAAATGTGTTACTTTTGCTTTGGAAAGTGCTATTTTCCATTATAAATGTATAAATTAAAATTGTCACTGTTAGTTTTAAAGTGTCACTTTTAAATATTAAATGTGTCATTTTTTAGTATTAACAGTATCACTTGTTAGTATTAAGAGTTACTTTTGATTTTAATGAAAAAAAAAATTCACATAAAAAGAGTCACTTTTGACCTCAAAATGTGTTACCGTTTAGCATTAAAGGTGTCACTTTTGCCTTTAAAATGAGTCACTTAGCATTTCATCAAAATCCATTAGAGTCCATCAAACATTCCAAAGTAAATAAGGCTAACGGAGCTAACAAATGATGAAAGTGTAAGGCGTGGGAAACATAAGAATTTCGGCAGTAAACTTTGAAAATGCAAGGGCACCGGAGCAAAATGAGAAAGTTATCATTAATGCGCTATCATCTTTACTGAGTTGACACGTGGCACCCCTCCTCTTGAGTGGCGCGCGTGCTATGTTGTCGGATCCGAGTTGATCCGCGGGTTTCAGCCCAATTTGTTCAATTTTTAGCCCATTTTCACTCACATTTTGACCCGATTTCTTATTGGGTAACCCGTGGTCTTTGACATCATAAACTACGAACCTATCCCATCAATCAAATCTTCTAAAATTCAAGAAAATGAGCTACCTCGACCAAAGTCTGAACCAACAACACACAATTCTTCCACACTCGAACCAATACCAACCCCAGTCGAGTCCATTACAACTATATCTCATAACGAGCCCACTCTCGCTATTCCTCCAGTGAGACATTCGACATGTCCTAAGCAGACTCTGGCATGGCATAAAGACAATGTGCTGACATCTCAAGTCAATCACTCAACTTCAAAGTGAAGTCCATGCTTGTAGTCATGTCACAAAGAAAGTATGCTTTAGAAATTTTGCAAGATTCTGGACTTATAGGCGCACGTTCTAAAAAATTCCCAATGGAACAAAATTTGAAACTAACACCCACAGAATGTGCATTGCCAAATGATCCAACTAAATACAGAAGATTCGTTGGATGACTAATCTATCTCACCGTCACAAGACCAGATATAGTCTACTCAATTCGAATGTTGAGCCAATTCATGCAAGAACCTCGAAAGCCTCATTGGGATACAGCTCTACGAATTTTCAAATACATAAAAGGCACTCCTAGACAAGGTCTATTGCTACCTTCATGTAACAATCTAACATTAAAAACTTTTTGCGATTCTGATTGGGCTGGTTGTGGTGCCACAAGAAGATCAGTTACAGGATATTGTATATTTCTTGGGAATTCACTCATTTCATGGAAATCCAAAAAACATGCAAATGTTTCTCGATCATCAGCAGAGGCAGAATATCAAGCTATGACAAACACATGCTTGCAACTAACTTGGTTGCGCTACATTTTACAAGATTTAAAGGTTCCACAACTAGCTCCGACACCACTAAATTATGACAATCAAACAGCTTTACACATTACAGCTAATCCCGTTTTACATGAACGTATGAAACATATTAAAATAGATTGTCACATAGTTAGAGAAAAATTGCAAGTAGGTTTGATTAGTCCTTCCTACATTCATACTCGCTTCCAGTTAGCGGATGTCTTCACAAAAGCATTGGGGAAGGATCAATTTGTAATGTTGCGTGGCAAGTTGGGACTTCATGATATCATGTCTCCAACTTGAGGAGGAATATTAAGATTTGAGAAATATTCTTGTAATATATGTAATAAAATAGATTAATTTACTTTCCATAATTAGCATAGATCAAATCCCACAATCAGTGGACAACACTTTCTTAGCCTTAGATATAGGATTGATTGGACATTGTATATTCATATAAAAATTTGTACACCATTCATTGGAATAATATGGTGAATTGATTCAAACCAAACTGTTCCTTTACTCTTCTACTTCCTACACCTTCCCATCATCCATTTTTAACATAGATAACTGATGCTTCACAAAGTTATATAGCAATTTTTGTTGTCATTTTGAGAGGCAGTTTGGGGTTGAACATGGGGAAACCAAGATCTATTGGTCTCTTTCTTTTCTTTCTTGGAATCGTGACAACTGGTAGGGGTGCTGAAAATTTGACCTTGGGATGTTTTCAAGTTCAGAGACAATCTCGCAGACTCTTCTGGACAACTGTCATCATGGGTTGGAAAGATTGTTGCACATGGTATGGCTTGCACTGTGAATTGTGATGAAACCACTGGGCACGGAAATCATAATGAGCAACTCTGGTGGGAATACGTCCGGCTAGCACTTAGTGGGTTGTGCTATTAACTTCATTCCTATTGAGTTGGGGAGGTTGGGGAGAGAAAGAGGAGGGGCATTTTAGGGTGAAAGCTACAAAAATTGACTTATGCGGTTTGAGAAAAAAAAGTACTAGAGGGGTTGCAAATCTCTTAAAAGGTATCGGCCATTAATTATTCGTAGAATTTTCTTATAATTAGCCCATTGATCTAAGTTTATCTTATATTGGGCCTCTATTAGACTCCCAAATTTTACTTGGACTTTCTTATCGTTCCTAGCACGAGGAGAAAAGAGATAAAGCTTTCCAAATCTAATAATTAAAGAATTTCATTTATTATATTTCTTTTTTTTATATAAACATAAAACAAAATTGAAATCTCATTTTCAAACTAAGTCACCTCAGTTTGAAAAATGTAAATCTTCATATTATAGTTAATTTGAAGATAATTGATTAATAATATATTTTCTATATATTCTAAAAATATTATATATATCCATCTATTATGAAATAAAAGAACTAAATACAACATACTTATTTTAACGTTAATAAGTAACATAAGAGATTCTATGCATTCTACACATACGTGGGTCTATTTGAAAAATTCAGTACCTTAAGGATAGTGAGAATCCTAACAACAATTACTTACCTAACTAATTTAAGGTTTTGTTAGGTACCAATATGTTAGTCTTTACAACTACTTGTAGTAGTAAAAAATTCAAGGGAAGAAACTGTAAATTTTAGCTTTCTTCTCCAACAAAATACACGGATTAATAAACTGGGTTCTTCACTTTTTTTCTTCATCTTGTTAAAATTGTAGCTCTTTTCTTAACCCATTTTTAATAATTTGTTCACTGATAATTAGTAACAACGCCACCGATTTACTTATTATCTCGATAACACATCAACAAATCTATCATTTTTTTCTTCATCTTGTTAAGGTTGCTTATCATTATTATTCACTCTCACAGTTATTGTAATTCCTAAGAAAAATTTCTTCTTTTTTTACTAATATCTCAAGCCTCTCTATCTATCTAGTTATCTATCTATCTCTCTCTATACTATGCTATTTGTTGTCTTTTGAGTTTCAAAAAGCTCAAATGTCTTTCACCTACACGCAATCCGTTGTATGTTTCCATTGAAGTATAACCCTTTTATATTCTTTTGTTTTCTCTCTTATCTAGTCAATTTCATTTCAAATGCATGTCTCAATAGTACTATATCTATAACTTTAAATTTTGGCATACTAAACCACAAACTAATGAATCTCAAATTTGTTTATACAAAATTCATGAAATGGACACATTCCTTTGCAACGAGCTCCTATACAAAATCTTCCACCACCTCTCACCCCCTAAACAGTGGCTCTGCCTCTTCTGCTCCTCCCTTTTTCTTTTTTTCACAATCACGCTTTCCAAATCATGTCTCTCCATTCGCTTCTCAATTTTTAATTTGTAAGAGAGTATTCATTCACTTATACATAGAGATAAAACATCGTTTTTTAGATTCATATAATTTTTTGGGAAATTTCTAACGGTAGCAGTAGGTGGAAATATTGTTCAAAAAAAATTGACATAAAAGATCAAATTAATAGAATTCAAAACAATAGGACCCAACTTAAAGGTAGGTTACAAGTTGATGGACCAAATTGTTATTTGGCTCTTCATGAATTTATGAACCCATGATAAATTTACTTGTTTGACATTTATTCATGTTGAGTAGTTTATTAAATGTAGGGCTATTTTCACCTATACATAATTTTCTACTCATGGAAAATATACATGTTTGACCTTTATTCATAGTTAGTGGTTTATTACATGTTGGGTGATTTTTCTCTATACATTAATTGGTAAAAAATAACTCCTACTTTTATAGATAAAGAGGTATAGGGTCTTTACAAAAGTTATTTAGTTAACTAAATATAGATTTGTTAGTAATATCTATAAGTTAGAGACCAATATGATAGTCTTTTAAGAATACTTGTAGTGGTAAAAAATTCAAAATAGCAAACTATAGATTTTAGCTTTCTTCTCCAATAAAACACACATATTTATCAATCGTATTCTTTATTTTGTCTGCATCATCTTGAAATTAAAGCACATTTTGCTTAACTCTTTTAGCTTAGCATATTCACTGGTAGTTACTAAACACGCTACCGGTTTGCTTAATATCTCAATACTCACACAAAAAATCTGTTGTTATAGTTGAAATAGTAAATATATTTCTAATCATGTTTACCCAAATTTCTTTGTAACAAACCTTAAATATTTTAAAAGGTAAAACCATATTATTTTCTTAGATTCAAATAAAATTTTGGTAACCTCAACTTAGTAAAGGTTTTTCATCATATTCAAAAATATTTTATGACTATTGTAGTGGTAATGACAGAAAGGGGAATTTGACAAAACAAAAGTTGACATATAAGACAAAATAAATATAATTCAAAAAGGTGTGATCAAATTTAAAGTTATCTACAAGTTGAGGGACCAATTTATTATTTCATTCTCCATGGAATTGATTAGAACATACAAATTTACTTGTTTAGCCTTAACTAATGGTGGAATTGTTTATTAAATCTAGGATTATTTATGTCTATACATTTTTTTATTTATAATAAATTTACTTGTTTGACTTTTATTCAATTGTAGGTGTTTATTAGGTGTAGGGTTAGTTTTGTCCATGTATTAATTTCCAAGTGACAACCTTTGCTTTTATATATATTTAATTTAACAAAAAACTCAAAACTCAAACCCAAAAACATGGAAGAATTGGATTATGAAATTGTGAAACAAAATTTGTAAATTGGATTAATAGTAGAGCCCCTTTTCTACGTTGCATCTTTAAAGCTTCAGCGATAGCATGTAAGCGGTTTGTTTAACTTCCTTAAGTCTATTTTTTGCTGGGTTCATTTTGTTTATAAGAGACTCAGATTTTATCACATGATTCCTAAAATCTCATACAAAGAAACAATTGTACGTAAGAGATTACTATTCTATAAAATCTTTGCATGTAAATCCTTGGTGCTGCCAGTTCAAAGTAATGCACACTTGGATTAATTGCTTTTGTTTAATGTGAAATTGTAGCAAATGTGAATATTGTTTGTATTAAAAATTTCATTTTTATATTTTTATAGGGCCCCTTTTATTTTTTTCGCCTATGGGCCTCGAAAAGTGTAGGGTTGGCGCGGTCACATAAGATGTGCATCGACCACTCTCATTTTTCTATTGTAAGTTATTGATAACTATGCACCAAAAATATTAACAAACAAATAAAACAGGAGCTCAAAAGGTAGTAATTCTCCTCAAACAACTACAAAGAAAAAAATGAGAGAGAAAGAGAGAAAACTTACCACTTAAAACCGCACGTTGTGAAGAGCAAATGTCTTTGGTTAATGGGTGGCGTATGTCAAGTAAAGCGCTCGGCCCTTCACATAAGAAAACAAAGAAGTTGAGATAAAGCAAAATTAAAAGCCACTTTATGAGCTATGAATGAGTGAGGGTTTAAATTAAGGGGCGAAGAGAAAGAGAAGAGGTAACCTAACTTTGGCTTCATAGAGGGGAGGTAGCATCATAACTTCTGATGCCAAAAAATTTGGAATTATGCTGAAATTTAGAGTGTACTCGAAGCTAAAATTATTGAGTTATTATGATTCTTACTAGATTTTGAGACTGGACGCCAGTATGGGATGGTGTCAAATATTCAAATAAATCAATATATGTTTTATACACAAAGTTTGATACATAAATTGAAAATGAAAAAGACACAAAAAGAACAACACCAACATCATAGAAGGACAGCAGCATAGAAGGACTAAACAAATAGAACAGGCTTGGATTACAACCAAAAAACACAAAACATGAATTTTAGAGAGATGAAACAAAGCAACCAGCTGAGGCAAAGCACACAACTCAGGATCCCCTTAAATCTCTAAAATGAACAATAACTCTAATAAAAAGAAGAAGCTCATTAAGCATGTAGTAACAAAGGCAGTAACTATAAGGCTCAAACCACACCCAGATAATGAAAAACTGAAGACATCTATTGGAGAATTTGATACAGGAATGAGGAGTAACATTAGTTAGCTATGGGTAGTCCCTTAAAAAGTTCATAAGCCATGTTAACAAATAAGAGGATTTTCTGCAAGCAGTAACCTCACATGGAGTACATAACCACGCTCTAGAATCAGTCACAACGGTCAAAAATTAGACCCTTGATAGACTGGGTAAAATTTAACGATACACTATTACTAAGAGTAAACTTCACTTCCATTTTAAAAACTTGCTAAACAATAAACAAAAAACTCAAACTCAAACCCAAAAACTTGGAACAATTGGATTATGAAATTGTGAAACAAAATTTGTGTGGACGCTTATACAAGAACAAAACTCTTTCGGGTTAGTACTCTATAACATACAATTGATTCACTTTGTTTGTGTAAATTGGCAGATGTGGAAACTTATTACAGGTTATGCAAAATGGAAGAATCACAGAAGCTGCAACATCTAAAGAACTACTAAAAGAAAAAGTTGGAGCGCATAACCAAGCTCTAGAATCAGTCACAACGGTCGAAAATTAGACCCTTGATAGACTGGGCAAAATTAAACGATACACTATTACTAAAAGTTAACTTCACTTCCATTTTTAAAACTTGCTAAACAAAAAACAAAAAACTCAAAACTCAAACCCAAAAACATGGAAGAATTGGATTATGAAATTGTGACACAAAGAAACAATTGTACATAAGAGATTACTATTCTATAAAATCTTAGCATGTAAATCCTTGGTGCTGCCAGTTCAAAGTAATGCGCACTTGGATTAATTGCTTTTGTTTAATGTGAAATTGTAGCAAATGTGAATATGTAAGATGTCCCCTTTGTGAAAATAGCACATAGAAATTAAAAATAAAATATATACTAAAAAAAAAGAGCACCAAAATCACTAACTGGACGAATACATTTTACTAATTGTAGAAACCACTAAGAGTAGCACCGGAAGCTCTTACACAATAATATCAAACATTGTTTCAAATTTATTTCGATGTATCAAATTCCCATGAACATTAACAGTTAAATCATGAACAGTAATTGCTGATCTAAATATATCAAATTCTCAAGTTCAGATGGCAGTCGACAAAAGAAATTGTTAGGGGAAAAAGCCATAATTGAAACTAATATTTAACTCAAAAACTTGGAAGAATTGAAGCCCACAAATCACTTATTTTCAATAGCCAAACGAAACTGATTTTTGTTTTTAAAAAAAGAGACGAAGTAACAAACAACTACAAAATTTTAGTTGGGAAGAAAGAGAAGGAAAAAGACAAACTTACAATTTTCGGCGGATAGGGCAGGGAACCGGCGATGGGACAATTCCGGTGGAGAGGAAAGGGAAACCAAATTTTCAATGACAGGGAGTAGCTCTCTGCAGAAAGAAACTCAAACTCAAACCCAAAAACTTGGAAGGGGACAAATGGATTACTATTTTGTAGTCTACAGAGAGGGGCAACATTTATTTACACCTTATAAGCTCCCCCATAAGGTGCTCCATATACACATTGTGACGACCCGACCCGGACCCCAATGCGAGATCCCAAGTCGTGCCATCCAAATAGGCAAGATACAAGCATGCGCAAGTAGGAATATAAAATTTCATGTGGCGCAACATCGCATACATATAACAACTCGGCTACACTTGGCCGGAAAATAGCATAAAATAAACAAGTCATCGGCGACGTTACAGCCGGAACCCAACATCTACTCCTACAATTATAGCACATGCATATAATAACCTCAACGGCCACAACATGCCGGAGATAACAGCAACAATAATATCATAAAACAGTGTTAAGCGGAAGAAATTGTAGTGAACCAATAATATATGAACAAGCTTGACATTAAAGTCGACATACAAAATATTATAAGTATCAAGTATTTAAGTTATACTACAACAACAAAATCCCAAGACAAGTCTAAGTGACTTGCTTCCCATCGTCCTTGCCAAAATAAAAGTCTAACTACAAAAGTCCCAAAAGAGCAACCTTGAGCTCACAAGCAACCAAACGAGGGTACGGCGAATCTAGCGCGAGAACCGTCTCCTTGGCTCGGATCTAAGGAAAACAAAACAAACAAATAGGGTAAGTCATAAAGACTTAGTAAGTTACTAAAAATGCATGCTCATGTCATAGCATGACATTCATCACAATTATGGTGTACATGATCATCATATAGCACTTAGCACATTATTCACGTAAGTGCGGAAAATAAATCATTCAAGTAGGATATGATATAGGCACGGCCGCTACGTAGCTCCTGCAAGAAACTTTGTTAACTGGTTCGTGCCATCGACGTTTTGTGAATTCATCGACTCGTACCGAGAACCTACTCGGTGTAAATAGCAAGCCAATGGCGCACGCATTGATACGGCAAAGGGGATACTTCCCCACTGCGGCCCACAGTGGAGGCGTGTGTGAGGTCCCAGGTGCGGCGATCCATAGCGAGCACGAATCTCACAATTCGTGAAGGCGATGCATCGTCCCACCCTGACGTAATAAACAAACCAAATAATGCCAGCTGGACTCAATGTGATGCACAAGTAGATATTTACTCGTCATAAACCAAATAAGGATCGAATTCGACAAGAGCGAACTCATCCGACCAAGTAGGTTATTAATCTCTACAAAAATCACGTCAAGGCAATTAATTGCTCAAAACCAATCATTCATAACAACTTGTTTGCAACAATTAGGCTAAACTTATATTTGAGTAAACCCAATCAAACGGTGTCCAAACTTCGTAGGGATTGAAATTAGTGTTCAACATGTTCAAATCTTCCCTAGAGTCGACTCCGTTGAGTCTTTACTATAAATTCCCAATTTTGGGGAAATTGAAGCTATGTGCTTCATAACCCAACCTAGGCCATTACTAAGTTCAACTAGGTTATAAATTCACCAAGGCATTGCAATGTATTCCATATTCATCATAGGGTCCAATTTTGAGGATAGAACCAATAACAACATACCAACATATCATGTAGGCGTAAATTAGGGCATTCTCGTATAGCACCACTTCAATCAACATATATAATAAATGTTTCTAACATGTTCATAATCTTAAATAAACAAGATGAAGAAGTATAACAATCTTTCATAACCATAAAATCACCCTATACATGCTTCTAGCAAGTCCATATTTTCAAATCATAAGATGAAGGCATAAGAAGCATATATGTGTCCTCATTGACCTCAAAAATCATAAGCTTTGTTTTCCTTAGGGTCAATGAGAACTAAATCAAAGATGAAGAAGAGTAACTTACAAATATTTTACACCCAAGAAAGCAAACAAGAAATCTATTCGGTAGGAAATGATCTACTCTTCAAGCTCTTCACTTTTATGGAGGTGGCTTGAGCAATGGAAGAAGGAATCAAGGAGGACCAAGAAGAAAGCTTCAAGAAGCCATGGGAACCCTCAAGAACTCTCTCTCTCACGTTTTTGGAAAAGCCTTCAGCAAATGAGGAGTCCCAAGGCTGAATTGTGGTGTTAGTGAAGTCAAATGTCTAGTGGGACAAGTGTCAAAGTAATGTCGTCTCTAAAATCTGATTTTGTGGCTTGTTTAATCCACTCAAATACTCACTAATCCACTCTTAAAACATGTTAATGATGTTAGGTGCCGTTTGGTAGCCAGGATTAAGGCTAGATAAGATTAATAAGCCGAGTTGTCTGATGTTTGGTACGCAATAGGTGGTTGGGACTAATAGCACGGGTTATCCGGATAAAGTCATTATCCCCTCACTATTAATACCAAGGGGGAGGGTGGTATTATTAGCGCACTCACTAAAAAAATTGGGATTAACATTTGTAATCTCAAAACTACCCCCAATATACATGTGAGGATTAATAGCGAGGGCACTAATAATACTGTGATTAATAATACTGTTTATCCTTGTCCGACTACCAAACAAGCCCTTAGGGTATAAGTAATGAGGGTTAGGGAGGTTTAGGTGGGGTTTAGAAAGGGTTTTGGATAGGGGTTTAGAAAGGGTTTTGGATAGGGGTTCAAGTGTAAAATTCAAGAAACATCGAAACAGAGCAGTCCAGCCTCGGGGGACCTTAAGGTCGCATGGTCCCCATAACATGCGACCGCATGCTTCCTGGAATCCCAACCTTCAAGTTTCTGGTTACCTTGCGGGGGCAAGGTCATTCCACCTTGCAACCGCAAGCCCGGCAGACCCAAAATGGCTCAAAATGCAACCTAAAAGACCCCCAAACACTTAGCCAAATCAATGGGATTTCAAAACCCAACAAAAATGAGTCTAAAACTCATCACAAGCACCCTCAAACAACACCCGAACAATCCGAACGAAGGAGGGAAAGAAGGAGAACTAGACAAACAATTCAACCGGCGATTCAACAAGCATGCAAACATGATTCTAAATAATTCTAAAACATATAAATAATTCTAAAACATATATAGACTAAGTAAACATGCTCATGAACATCAAGAATGCATGAAGGCAAGCACACAATGCTCATGCAAGAATCCGGGGTGTTACACACATACTAAGCAAACAATCGACCATGCTTAGAATGTAGATGGATACAGAACATTTTGAATCCAGATGACTAGTACCATAATAAGTTGACAAACTTGTCTAAAAGTTTAAGCCATTCGATAGAGACCGACAAATTTCTATCATGCTTTAACAACATAAAATCACTTACGAACGAGGATAACGTAAAGAGGAATTAATTACCTAAGTTAACTTAGTACATGGAAAAAAAATCGTAATACAGGTGTGCATCATCCCATTCTGTTTCTTTTTCATGTTCTCATATTTAAGGATTGTTTGGTTAGTAGGGTCAATGGATGATGATTAGTGTTGGTCCGCAATAATGGTCAAATAGGCTTGAGGGGGGGGTGTGAATAGCCTATGATGCCGATTTAAAACTTTTCTTTTTATATTCATAAAGAGCAGGTTTTAAAGGCACAAGTAGTCGACATAGTGAGCATGTCTGCTGGTAACACGAAACAACAGACTTGGTCTGAGTAGAGTAATGAACTCTGCTGGCGGACTGCTGGTAAATCAAAAACTTGGTTAAAGAGTTTTAGCAGCGGAAATTGTAAGGCTTGGATTTGTTGAGGAAGTCTTAGGTGATTGTACACGAATATATGTTCAGAACAACAGCACACTTAATCCTTCTTCCAAATGCAGGTTTAAAAAGTCATGAGAGAATAGTTTTTCAAGAGGTAAATCAGTTTATGAAAGCTCATAGAGAAATTAAGGCTAAATATTAAATAAGATATAATATGAAAGAACATCTGAAGTTTATTCAAAGACAAACTTACAGAATACATCAACCTAGACTCTCTATGTACATTATCTATTCTCATGGTTCCAAACTTTAATCCTTAATTAATTATCCATAGAAGGAGTTCTTAAGTAAAGATAGCAGTAGGAGACGACAACGAGGAACAGATATGAGAAGACAATTTTTAGGGTCGTTCAGAAAAGAGATATCTGAACAACTGAGTGCAGAGCATTCGACTTCCTATGATGATCGATGATTGCACAATCAACGGCATTTGTAATGGAATAGAGATCTGAAGATATGAATGCAATGCATATAGACAACTATTCATCTTCCTTGGGCATGATTCAAAAATTTATCTTCCAATCGATCTGAAGTGCTTGGCCTCTAGCTTAGGAATAAAGTCTAGAAGCTCTGTTAGAGACTGAGCTCTTCGAAGGAGGTTGAAGAACTCAAATCAAGAAACATGTTCTTGATCAAGACATTGATCTCTTTCTTGAGATATTTCTGATCTATGTTTGCTCCTTTTCCTTTTTGTTTTTAGCAATCCGCATAAAATGTTTTTGCTAAGGTCTAGGTTCTTTCACTGTAATCTTTTGTGGGGATCTAAGAGAGTCGTTGTTGAAGACGATTTCCTTTGTAGTTCTCACAGTCTTATCGAACAGATCAACTTGCATATGTGCTTCACCCACTTATGCATTCGTCGTATATGTGTTCTTGTAGGAGAGACGAATGGATTTTCTTTTATAGACATGGGTCTTTTTGATCGTTGAGATATGTTGATAGATTTTCTATCCGTTTGAAATAGTGTTGTCGTTGAATACTGTTCGATAAAGATGTTGTTTGATGGATCTCTAACTGTTGGGTAAAGACTTTGTTCTGCAGATCCTTGAATTGTTGCCCGTCAGACTGAGTTGATGTGTCTCTGAAAAATAAGTCTGAAACATAGTGCAATGATGTGTAGTTTATCCAATAAAGGAGATTCTTTTGACTATCCAAACCAAGTGTAGAGAGAGAAGATTTTGCAGCATCTAAGGTGTCAGACTTCATAAAGATCTGAATGACTTTTGAGGCTTGAAAATTTTTGTCGCTTTCTAGGCATCTGCAATCTTTTCTCTTTGTAGCACGAGCAGAGCCAAGTCTGCTGGTAAGATGTTTATTTCTGAAGGATGAGTCTTCCAGTAGAGAAGACTACTGGCTGTCGTGGTTGCAATATGAACAATCAAACTATAGTATGTCTGCTAGTGATAAGTCTTCAAGATATTTTTGCGCTTATAACAAGTCTACTAGTGACGAGTCTTTAAAAGATTTTTCACACTTTAGCACGTCTGCCGGTGCTGGTGGATATGAATCGCTAGTCTGTTGATTATCAATAAGAAGGTAGGACTCGACCAGGACAATCCTAATTTAAAACCTATGTGATGTCAAACATGTTGCCATACTAACTGGTACACATACCTTTTAGCCATTTGTTATGATACACGGTAATGGGAGCAAGCAAATTAAAATATTTGAAATATGCAAAGAGATAAGTTGTTCATCAGCAAGCATATTCAAACAATTAACTGTGAAGAGGCTTGCATTAAAATCAACTCTACGACCCTTAAGGGAGCCGAGTTGAACCTGCCACTTCAATCGAGTCGAGCCTAATCTTTAACTTGCCATTCTATTTATTTTGTTTGTGCTCTTCCATAACTGAAACTAATCTTTAACTCAATCCCAAAAACTTGGAAGAATTAAAACCCACAAATCATTTATTTTAAATAACCAAACGTAATAAAATTAAAAAAAGAGACGAAGAAACACAACTACAAAATTAAAGTTGGGAGGAAAGAGAAGAAGAAAGACAAACTTATAATTTTCGGCGGATAAGACAGGGAACCGGTGACGAGACGATTCCGATGAAGAGGAAAAGGAAACCCAACGACGGGGAGCAACTCAAACTCAAACCCAAAAGACGGGGAACAGCTCTCTGCAAATTCAGTTTGAGAGGGAAGGGAAAGCCAGATAAAGGGGTAGAGGAATGGGAGAAGGCGATAGGAGCAGCGGCGGGGGCGAAGGGTCGAGACAAAAAACCAGAAGAGGGAAATCTGGAACAAACACCACAAAGGTAGAACGAAGCTTGAACTGGCACCGTAAGAAAAAGTGGAGAAAGACTCAAAAAGATAGAAAGAAGTTTCAACTGCCGTCGCACATGTGTAGAAAGGTTTTAATGGTGACCGTAGGATGTCTATAAAAGGATAAATCTCAGCCTCTGAATAGCTTTTGTCAATTGTGAGCGTGCGAGACTGACCTCTATCGTATTATAGATAGGTATACGTACATATCAAACACAAGAGGTAAGGTTATGTTCATATAATTATAGTTTTATAGAATATGAAGCTCATATATTTAACTATGAGTAACTTTCTTGTCAGACCGTCTTACGGATCTTAATTCGTAATACGAAGCCTCACTCTTTCATAACTCAACCAAATAACATTTGTTGGGTCGGGTCAAGTGAATTTGTTTTATATAAAATATATGTAGACTGTATTTTCAGTAGGTCTCCAGTGATACCATTTTACGGATCCTCATTCGTAAAATAAAGCCTTATTCTCTCACACCTCAGTCTACTAACACACGGTGAGTCGAGTCAGTGAGATCTCTGCAACGGAAAATAAATGTAAGACAATCTTACTTAAGTTTTTCCCTTTATTTATTTACATCTAAGATGTTGTCAAGAAGAGTTCAACTTATTGTTGTTCTCCATTAAGAGTTAAAGTCAAAAAAATTTATTCTTGAAGTTCTTAGCATTTTATTAGGACCCTTTGATTCAACCCAACCCACCTTGGGTTAGGAGGTAGACCAATTCGCTTAAAATAAACCCTCGTTTTTCTCATCTGTTCATCCTTTCAAACCCTCCACCAATTGAAATATTAATCGCCTACACAAATCATCAATCTTATTGACACACGATGGCGCCTCTTCTCAACTGATTTGAAGTTGAAAAACCTTTATTTTTGGGAAAGGCAACCGATTTTGGAGAGAGAATGAGAGAGCGCATGGTGTGGAGGAAGATGGAGGTTGTTCAATCTGAGTAGATATGAGAAATTGAGGTTTTTTTTAGATATTCACGAAACCAGAAAAGAGAGAAAGAGAGGGTGGGAGGGTTGGGACAGGCTTATTTTTTTGGATGAAGAAAATGGTAGAAGAGGAGAGATAGAGTTACACATATGTATACAATATATATGTATATATATAGGACCAACTCGCCCCCGCCCCGCTTTGCTTAAACCCGTGACCCGTGCGGGTCTAACTTAAAAACCACACCTTCTAGCGGTGTCATATTTTTCTAATCCAATCCATCTTTTTAAAATGACGGGGCGGACCAACCCAATGTGTTTGACCCATTCTGAAAAATATACCTTTGAATTGATTAAGTTTTGATGATTCTAATTAGATTAGAATTATCCTTAAATCTTAGAGTTAATCGCATTATTGGTCCCTTGACTTTGGCCGATTCCAGTATTAGTCCCTTTAAAAAAAATTGTAGTAATTGAGTCTTCAAAGTTTCAAATTTTCACATCCTCGGTTCTTTTGACGAATGTCGTTAGAGAAATACCGTTAAGTTACTCATTTGCCTCCCACGTGCATTTAGTAAGGGCTAAAATGAATTTTTCTCCAACCCAACTTATATTACAATTTACAATTGAGTCCCTAGGATTTGAAACAAAGACCAAAAGGACTTCTTCCCCCAAATGTTTTCAAAGGGGGATTAGCATGAATCGGTGGCTGTCGTACCACTACCACTTCTTTCTCGTTAGATTTTTTAAAGTACTCGGTATTTAGTCTTAGCCATGGACACCTGATTTTCTTACTCAACCTAGTTGTAGACCATCAATTTCTCTGCACATCTGAACTTTCTCAAAGCTAAGAGCATCACCATTGTTGCAAATTCCCCTCTTCTTATGCATCTTTTTATTAAGAAGACAAAATTATACAATGGTGAGATTCTTCTTAATATTGCCATGTAGGAGAGAGGTAAGTTTTTCTTCCAATTTAGGAAGATCCCCAACTGCCAAGAAAAATTGATGATGAAGATGGAGGTGTGGTGCACAACACCCCCCCAGCTGGAGCGTGAACCAAACGCACAGAGGATGCAAGTGAGAAGGGCGTGGGGGTGGGGCCCAGCTTTGAAAAAACCAACCATTTTCTTGATAATTTTTTTAAACATTTGCAAACCTTTAATTCCAACTGTTTTGAAATGTTTTTGAATTGGGGGGGGGGAGGGCGGATGTTTGTGTGGGGGGGGGTTGCTTTCAATGTGGGTGGGTGGGCTTTTAATTTTTGGAAACCGATTTTTTTTACATAATTGTTTCCTTTTCCCCTATAAATATACCACTTCAACATTCTTCATTTACTACACAACTTCTTTATTCTTTCATCCATTTCTTCATCATCTCTTCTAAAAAATCACTTTCTCTACATACTTATCTTCGAAATGGATCCAAGAGGTAATATTTTTTTTTTCAAAATTTACTGAATTCTTCAGATTTTGAAGAAAATCAAAATATCAAAACACTCGTATTCCTGAGAATGTTCAAAATTCTCAATTTTCATCTACTCCCCAATACCTGCCTAATTTTTCTAACAATCCAAATGTTCCCAATTATCCAAATTTTTACATGCCGCAAAATTTTCCAAATTTCCCGCCTAGTAACGTTCCTTTTCCTCCGAATTATTAGCAACCTACGGGAAACTAATATTTCATGCCGCAAGGTCCGCCTTGTGTATTTTCTACATTTTACATATCTTCGAATGACTCACGTCGAATAAGTGTAGATGCAACTTCATCCGATAATTTGTCCGGAACGTCATCATCGGTTCCCAAGACGCAAATCAATTTAGAAACAATTAATTTGGACGCCGAACCGGAACCAGAATCGGTACTGAGTAAACACAAGTCTGCACGTGCAAGATGGGCGAAAGATGAAGATCTTGGGCTTCTACATATATATATTGTATACATATATATTGTATACATATGTGTAACTCTATCTCTCCTCTTCTACCATTTTCTTCATCCAAAAAAATAAGCCTGTCCCAACCCTCCCCCTCTCTTTCTCTCTTTTCTGGTTTCGTGAATATCTAAAAAAAACCTCAATTTCTCATATCTACTCAGATTGAACAACCTCCATCTTCCTCCACACCATTCAACTCAACGCCTAACACTAATTTCCATTGGCAATCCATTTCTTCTCTAGTGAGCTCCCTTTTTTAGTGGTTTACTCATGGAAAATATACATGTTTGACCTTTATTCATGGTTAGTGGTAAAAAATAACTCCTACTTTTATAGATAGAGAGGTATAGGGTCTTTACAAATTAAAGTTATTTAGTTAACTGAATATAGATTTGTTAGTAATATCTATAAGTTAGAGACCAATATGATAGTCTTTTAAGACTACTTGTAGTGGTAAAAAATTCAAAGGAGCAAACTGTAGATTTTAGCTTTCTTCTCCAATAAAACAAACATATTTATCAATCGTATTCTTTATTTTGTCTGCATCATCTTGAAATTAAAGCACATTTTGCTTAACTCTTTTAGCTTAGTGTATTCACTGGTAGTTACTAAACACGCTACCGGTTTGCTTAATATCTCAATACTCACAAAAAAATCTATTGTTATAGTTGAAATAGTAAATATATTATCATGTTTACCCAAATTTCTTTGTAACAAACCTTAAATATTTTAAAATGTAAAACCATATTATTTTCTTAGATTCAAATAATTTTTTGGTAACCTCAGCTTAGTAAAGGTTTTTTGTCATATTCAAAAATATTTTATGACTATTGTAGTCGTAATAACAGAAAGGGGAATTTGACAAAACAAAAGTTAACATATAAGACAAAATAAATAGAATTCAAAAAGGTGGGATCAAATTTAAAGTTATCTACAAGTTTAGGGACCAATTTATTATTTCATTCTCCATGGAATTGATTAGAACATACAAATTTACTTGTTTAGCCTTAATTATTGGAGGAATTCTTTATTAAATCTAGGATTATTTATGTCTATACATTTTTTTATTTATAATAAATTTACTTGTTTGACTTTAATTCAATTGTAGGTGTTTATTAGGTGTAGGGTTAGTTTTGTCCATGTATTAATTTCCAAGTGACAACCTTTGCTTTTATATATATTTAATTTAACAAAAAACTCAAAACTCAAACCCAAAAACATGGAATAATTGGATTGTGAAATTGTGAAACAAAATTTGTAAATTGGATCAATAGTAGAGCCCCTTATCTACGTTGCATCTTTAAAGTTTTTATGATAGCATGTAAGCAGTTTGTTTAACTTCCTTAAGTCTGTTTTTTGCTGGGTTCATTTTGTTTATAAGAGACTCAGATTTTATCACATGATTCCTAAAAGCTCGTACAAAGAAACAATTGTACGTAAGAGATTGCTATTCTATAAAATCTTAGCATGTAAATCCTTGGTGCTGCCAGTTCAAAGTAATGCACACTTGGATTAATAGCTTTTGTTTAATGTGAAATTGTAGCAAATGTGAATATGTAATATGTTCCCTTTGTGAAAATTACACATAGAAATTAATAATAAAACATATACTAAAATAAAAGAACATCAAAATCACTAACTGGACTAATACATTTTACTAATTGTAGAAACCACTAAGAGTAGCACTGGAAGCTCTTACACAATAATATCAAACACTGCTTCAAATTTATTTCAATATATCAAATTCCCATGAACAAATGCTTAAATCATGAACACTAATTGCTGATCTAAATATATCAAGTTCTGAAGTTCAGATGGCAGTCGACAAAAGAAATTGTTAGGGGAAAAAGCCATTACTGAAACTAATATTTAACTCAAACCTAAAAACTTGGAAGAATTAAAACCCACAAATCACTTATTTTCAATAACCAAACGAAATTGATTAAAAAAAAGAGACGAAGAAACAAACAACTACAAAATTAAAGTTAGGAAGAAAGACAAGAAGAAAGACAAACTTACAATTTCCGGCGTATAGGGCAGGGAACCGGCGACGGGACAATTACAGTGGACAGGAAAATGAAACCCAATTTTCAACGACGGGGAGCAGCTCTCTGTAGAAAGAAACTCAAACTCAAACCCAAAAACTTGGAAGGGGACAAAGGGATTACTATTTTGTAGTCTTCAGAGAGGGGCAACATTTTTTTACACCTTATAAGATCCCCCATAAGGTGCTCCATAGACACATAGCAAGCAAACAATCGACCATGCTTAGAATGCAGATGGATGCAGAACATTTTGAATCCAGATGACTAATACCATAATAAGTTGACTAACTCGTCTAAAAGTTTAAGCCACTCGACAGCGGCCAACAAATTTATACCATGCTTTAACAACATTAAATCACTTACGAATGGGGATAACGTAAAGAGGAATTAATTACCTAAGTTAACTAAGTACATGGAAAAAATTGTACTAAAGTTGTGCATCATCCCATTCTATTTCTTTTTCATGTTCTCATCTTTAAGGATTGTTTGGTTAGTAGCTAGGGTCAATGGATGATGATTAGTGTTGGTCCGCATTAATGCTCAAATAGGCTAGAGGGGGGGTGAATAGCCTATGACATTGATTTAAAACTTTTCTTTTTATATTCTTAAAGATCAGGTTTTAAAGGCATAAGCAATCGACATAGCGAGCATGCTTGCTGGTAACATGGAACAGCAGACTTGCCCTGAGTAGAGTAATGAACTCTACTGGCAGACAACTGGTAAATCAAAAGCCTAGTTAAAGAGTTTTAGTAGCGGAAATTGTAAGGCTTGGATTTGTTGAGGAAGTCTTAAGTGGTTGTACACGAATATATATTCAGAACAACAACACACTTAATCCTTCTTCCAAATGCAGGTTTAGGAAGTCATGAGAGAATAACTTTTCAAGAGGTAAATCAGTTTATAAAAGCTCTTATTGAAATTAAGGCTGAATATTAAATAAGATATAATATGAAAGAACATCTGAAGTTAATTCAAAGACAAACTTACATAATACATCAACCTAGACTCTCTATGTACATTATCTATTCCCATGGTTCCAAACTTTAATCCTTACTTAATTATCCATAGAAGGAGTTCTTAAGTAAAGATAGCAGTAGGAGATGACAACGAGGAACAGATATGAGAAGACAATTTTTAGGGTCGCTCGATATGAGATATCGAACAACGAGTCGAGCACTCAACTTCCTATTATGATCGATGATTGCACAATCAGCAACATTTTTAATGGAATACAAATCTGAAGATATGAATGCAATGCATACAGAGAACTCTTCATCTTCTTTGGGCATGATTCAAAAATTTATCTTCAAATCAATCTGAAGTGCTTGGCCTTTAGCTTAGGAATAAAGTCCAGAAGCTCTGTTAGAGACTGAGATCTTCAAAGGAGGTTGAAGAACTAAAATCAAGAAACAGGTTCTTGATCAAGACACCGATGTCTGTCTTAAGATATTTCTGATCTCTCTCTCTTTTCCTTTTCTTTTTTCTTTTTAGCAATCCACATAAAGTGTTTTTCCTAAGGTTTGGGTTCTTTCACTGCAATCTTTTGTGGGGATCTAAGAGAATCGTTGTTGAAGAAGATTTTTTTTGTAGATCTCACAGCCTTGTCGAACAGATCAACTTGCATCTATGTTTCACCCACTTATGCATTCGTTGTATATGTGTTCTTATAGGAGAGAAGAAGGGATTTTTCTTTTATAGACATGGGTCTTTTTGATCGTTGAGATACGTCGATAGATTTCTTATCCATTTGAAATAGTGTTGTCGTTGAAGACTGTTGGATAAAGATGTTGTTTGCTGGATCTCTAACTGTTGGGTAAAGACCTTGTTCTGCAGATCCTTAAACGGTTGTCCGTCAGACTGAGTTGACGTGTCTCTAAAAAGTAATTCTGAACATAGTGCACTGATGGGTGGTTTATCCAATAGAGTGGATTTTTTTTACTTTCCAAACCAAGTGTATAGAAAGAAGATTTTGCAGCATCTGAGGTGTCTGGCTTCATAAAGATCTGAATGACTTTTGAGGCTTGAAAATTTTTGTCGCTTTTTAAGCATCTACAATCTTTTCTCTTTGTAGCACGTGCAGAGCCAAGTCTGTTGGTAAGATGTTAATTTCTGAAGGATGAGTCTTCCAGCAGAGAAGACTGCTGGCTGTCATGGTTACGGTATGAACAATCAAACTATAACATGTATGCTAGTGATAAGTCTTCAAGATATTTTTGCGCTTATAACAAGTCTGCTGGTGACGAGTCTTTAGAAGATTTTTCACACTTTAGCAGGTTTGCTGGTGCTGGTGCATATGAATCACTAGTTTGTTGATCATCAATGAGAAGGTAGGACTAGACCAGGACAATCCTAATCTAAGACCTATGTGATATCAAACAAGTTGTCATACTAAATGGTACACAGACCTTTTAGCCACTTGTTATGACACAAGGTAATAGGAGCAATCAAATTAAAATATTTGGAATATGCAAAGAGATAAGTTGTTCATCAACAAGCATATTCCAACAATTAGCTGTGAAGAGGCTTACATTAAATCAACTCTACCACCCTTAAGGGAGCCGAGTTGAACCTGCCACTTCAATCGAGTCGAGCCTAATCTTTAACTTGCCATTCTATTTATTTTGTTTGTGCTCTTCCATAACTGAAACTAATCTTTAACTCAAACCCAAAAACTTGGAAGAATTAAAACCCACAAATCACTGATTTTCAATAACCAAACGAAATAAAATTAAAAAAAGAGACGAAGAAACAAACAACTACAAAATTAAAGTTGGGAGGAAAGAGAAGAAGAAAGACAAACTTATAATTTATGGCGAATAGGGCAGGGAACCGGTGACGGGACGATTCCTGTGGAGAGGAAAAGGAAACCCAACGACTGGGAGCAACTCAAACTCAAACCCAAAAGACGGGGAGAAGCTCTCTGTAAATTCCGTTTGAGATGGAAGGGAAAGCCGGATAGAGGGGTTGAGGAGTGGGAGAAGGCGATTGGAGCAGCGACGGGGGTGAAGGGTCGAGACGAAGGAAAGACGAAAGAGGGAAAGCCGGAACAAACTTGAACTGGCACCGTAAGAAAAGGTGGAGAAAGATTTGAAAAGATAGAAGGCAGTTTTAACTGCCATTGCACATGTGTAGAAATGTTTTAATGGTGACCGTCAGATGTCTATAAAAGGATAAATCTCAGCCTCTGAATAGCTTTTGTCAATTGGGAGCGTACGAAACTGACCTCTATTGTATTATAGATAGGTATACATGCATATCAAACACAAGAGGTAAGGTTATGTATTATAGCTTTGATTCAACCCAACCAACCTTGGGTTGGGAGGCAGACCAATTCGCTTAAAATAAACCATCGTTTCTCTCCTCTATTCGTCCTTTCAAACCCTCCACCAATTGAAATCTTAATCGCCTACACAAATTGTCAATCTCATTAACACACGATGGCGCCTTTTCTCAACTGATTTGAAGTTGAAAAACCTTTATTTTTGGGAAAGGCAACCGATTTTGGAGAGAGACTAAGAGAGCGCATAGTGGATCTCGCAACAACTGTTGGTGTTAGGACTGAAAAAAAGGGGGCTCGCTAGAGAAGAAATGGATTGCCAATGGAAATTAGTGTTAGGTGTTGAGTTGAATGGTGAAGGAAGATGGAGGTTGTTCAATCTGAGTAGATATGAGAAATTGAGGCTTTTTAGATATTCATGAAACCAGAAGAGAGAGAGAGAGGAGGGTTGGGACATTCTATTTTTTTTGGATGAAGAAAATCGAAGAAGAGGAGAGATAGAGTTACATATGTATACAATATATAAATAAATAATATATATATATATATATATATATAAAGAAAAATATGTATAAACTGGTGGACCAACTCGCACCCGCCCCGCTTCACTTAAACCCAAGACCCATGCGGGTCTAACCTAAAAGGCACACCTTCTAGCGGTGTCATATTTTTCTAATCCAATCCATCTTTTTAATATGACAGGGCGGACCAACCCAGCATGTTTGACCCATTCTGAAAACTATACCTTTGAATTGATTAAGTTTCGATGATTCTAATTAGATTAGAATTATCCTTAAATCTTGGGGTTAATCGCATTATTGGTCCCTTGACTTAAGCCGATTCCAGCATTAGTCCCTTGACTTTGAATTGGCCGATTCCAGCATTAGTCCCTTTACATACATGCATACATACATAGTCAATTTGTTATACCAAAACTACATATTATACCAAAAATTATAGTCAATTTGTTATACCAAAACTACATATTATACATACATACATAGACTTTAACGAAAACTACATATTATACTAAAAATTATATTATAGTCGATTTGTTTTTCTTGATTTGTGTGCCTAGTCAAGTAAGATGATTATTTAGAAACGAAATCAGTAGTATATTTTTTCTAAATGAATTACTGATTACATAGGCAGAAAATAATATTTTTTCTAAATGAATTACTGATTACATAGGCAGAAAATAATAACTGTTAGACTACCAATTCAAAGCTAATGAAGACTATGAAGTGCAGCCCTATCACAACATTATGCATTAGGACCATGTTTAGAATTCCTGATGTCTATGTGATTGTTTGTTGTACTACTAATAAGCCCATCTTATATTGGGCCTCTTTTGAACTCCCTAGTTTGACTTTCTTTGGTACATGTCTTTAGAACTCAAATTCCAAAAGTACTAATAATAGTTAGTATAATGTGACATACATATTTTTTTTGTAATAATAATATAACTTTTTGAGATTATAATTGAATTGTTAAACTCTTCAATAATTATTATAATTTAATTTCTTCTATTGTTACTAATATTAAACGTTTTTTTTTACCTAAATATTTTTAAAACCAACATAATTTTCTAACTAATGTGAGATACATATTCTCTATTGGTAATAATAGTAAAAATCTTTTATCTAAAGACTTATGAAACTAACATCTAACTTAATAATAATAGTAGAAGTCTTTTAATTAAAAAAAATTAAAAATTATTTATTTTTATATAATGTGGGATACTTGTTTTCTATTTCTATTTGTAATACGGCAATATTACTAAACAAATATATAAAATAGGTGCTCAAAAGTAATGCTCCTCTTCAAAAACTACAAAGAAAAGATAAGAGAGAGAGAGAGAGAGAGAGAGAGAGAGAGAGAGGTGTTACCACATATAATGACACGATGTGGAAGAAGAAATGTGATATATTGGTGATGCACCGGCGTATGTCAAGTAGATTGTCTCCACCGAAGAGAAAATAGAAGTTGAGATTAAGCAAAATTAAAAGCCAATATTTATGAGTGTGATATGAACGAGAGAGGGTTCAAATTTAGGGGTGAAGATCGGGAAAGAGAACGAGAAAGAGAGAGAAAATGTACCGAATTAACTTTGGCTTCATAAAGAGAATGTAGGATGACTTCTAATGGGCAAAATATGGAATTATGCTAAATTCTAGAGTGCACTCAAAGCTAGGTATCATTGAGTTATTTTGATTCTTACTTTGCATGAAAAGAAGAAAGAAGAACCTTTCCTAAAACTCATAATTGCCATTTTCATATTAGTATAAAATATCATTTTATATGAAAAAAAAAATCAAAAGATTAATAACATCAATCAAATTATTAAATTAATAGTGGAATTATTTCAAACCTTTGTAAATTTAATCCTAAATTATGGTCAATGTTTTACCTTTTGTGTCGAACTTAATGTTTTTCAAATGAAATATTTTATGTATATTTTTTTTTACTATTTTTCAAAATCATAAATTTGATTACGTATTTAATATTCCCTCTGTTTCAGATAAAAAGTCCTCATTTGAAAGTCTAACTTTTTAAGAAGAAAAACACTTTTAGTAGCTCATTAGTAATAAAATGACACTTTTAAACCTTAATTTTTTAATGTAAAATCTTTAAGTGAAACATCCAAAAATGTAATAATAGACTATTTGCCTGAAACGGAGGGAGTACAAGGGAGTATAAGATACAATTTATACTAACATGAAATACAAGATAAAGTTCTTAAGAACGAAATATTATACGTTATAATTTAGGAACGAATAGAGTATATTGAGACCCTAAGGGGTGGTCCAGTGGTAAAGTTATGACTTTACAATTAATGTGATGTCTCAGGTTTGATCTCTTTACATACCCCTAGGAAGAAAAGTCTACAAAAAGAAGAAGAAGAAGAGTATATTGAGTTTTTTAAGCTAAGTATTATAAGTTACAAGTTCATTATGTATATTATAACTATATGATTTGTGTTTGAAATACAAGAGCTCATTTAGTAATATTCATCGTATGTATATTAAATGTGTATTATATGAGCTCTTTATAAATTAGTCGTGTCTCTACAAACGAACAAATCCATAACCATAAATCTATCGAAAAGTTCTAGTTTAACTGATACCACTCACTTTTTTTAATAGAGAGAAGTCAAGTGTTCAAGCCTCATTAGAGGCATTGCTGCTTAAGTCTCACAAAAGACATTGTTGTTCTAGCCGCATGGCGTTGTTTCTAAAGTGTAGACACCCAAATTTCGCATCCCTTTTATAATGTCCTATAAAATATTATTACAAATTTAAAATGGAATTAAAAAATCATTTTTTGTACATTTTAAGGACCAAAATGTCAAAAAGACTAAATGGAGGACTCAAATGATAGAAGGAAACAAGAAAGGGGCCAAAGAGCACAAAAATGAATGAAAAAAGAAAAATGGGCGGGTTACACACCAAAATGGGCGCCGCGCCCGGAAGCTCATGTGTTGCGCCCAAAAGCCTTTGTATGGCACCCATTTTGACTGTTCATTTTCCTCCACAACAATTTCAACGCAGTACACGTTTATTCCGGCGGGGCACCCATTTTGCCATGTACGACACTCATTTCCTTTATTATCCGGCCCAAAGAACTTGCTACAGTACCCGGTGGCTGAACCCCTACACATCTAAATGCATCCTAATTCTTTAAGGAGCCTCACTCGTACAAAGGAAGCTGTCCCACAGTCTTCGTATAAAAACTCCTCTCAGTTATTTTCAATAGGGAGGACGAATAATATTTTTCTAGACAAAAAGAAGAGAACTCCCTCTCATTTTCTGCTTGTTTCTACAAACTGTTTTTTCCTATTCTGGGTGGAGCTAGCGGCACATCTTTTTCAACACACAAACACAAATACAAAAAAAAAAAAAAAAAAACTTCCTTTTTCGGGAAGACAAGGGAAACACAAGAAGACAGCCTAAGGCTAGGCATAATGGGTACATAAATCACGCTCCAATTGTATTGGATCTCTGATATTCTGTCCTCATAATTATTTCATTTAGTCTGTAAATAAAATGTAAATATATATATACTTTGTGGATCTGTACATATTTCTACAGTTTGTATATGTAGTTAAAATTAGTTTTCTTCCTCTGTTTATATTTTTAGCCTGAACAAAATAGTTATTCTGTTTGGTTAGATTTTTTTTTATATACAACGTAAAAAAGTGTTATCATATTTAATTTTCTGGCTTGTATAAATTAGTGTATAGAATATTTATTCTTCCCTTTTCTTTGATTCACTTACTTTTTTTTCTTTTGTTATTATCTTTTTTTTACTTAATGAAGAAACAACCTTTTGATTTTTCTTTTTTTATATATACACATATTATTCCCTCGATTTGATAATATATAAAGAAAACTGACCATGCTTAACAAAACCTCATTTTGAGACCGGAAGGACGAATCGAGTATCTAACCCCTTTCCGAGTCGTAATTAAGCCCCCGGGCCCAATATTTTTGGCCTTTCTTTGTTTACCTTTTAAATGTAGGTTTAGCTATGAATGGAGGTGTCGCCTCAATATATTTTTTTTTTGAGTCAACACTGAGCCTAAACGTATTCCACACACTTAAGTTTGAAATAACTTGTTTCTTACGTAACGAGGTGAGATCGAAATGGGGTTCTCACATCAAGTCTCACCAAAGACATCATTATTCTAGCCAAAGCCTTATACGCATTAATAATAATATTAAGGATTGGAGTTAGGCCAATGTCCCCTTTGAGGAAAACTCTACCCTTAAGTTATTGTTGAAGTTAGATGATTATATGCTAGGATTGCCCAAAAACTATGAAGATAACCAAATCTATATAAACGGAAAAACTCAATTACTCCCTCCATTACAAACAAAGAGATCACCATATGTACTATTTTAGGAAGTTTCATTTTAATAGTCCACTTTCAAAAATTATTTTAAAATTTCTATAACATTTCATTTTTACCCTCTAGTTGTGTTGTAAGTACGTTTTTTGTGTTAAAGTATTTTTGTAATTATGACTAACTCCAATGACATTAATATATTCTTTTAATAAATAGACTTTTCGAACGTGGATTTTTTGAGTGAAACGGATAAAGTATATTCTATTTTGCTTATGAGCTTACCATTCCTATTACAAGACGGCAATTTCCTATTAGGTTGGCGTTTGCAATGACTTTAAATAAATCACAAGGTCAATCGATTAAATTCATCGACATTGTTCTTCGTACCCCAGTGTTTACTCATGGTTAATTATACGTTGTACTTTCCCGATGTACTACATTCGGCAGGATAACAATTCTCTTACCATCACAAGAAGAAATTTCGACAACAAATATAGTTTATCCTGAAGTTCTTTTATAGTGCTTCTACCACATGTATAAATCTCTATAATTTCCAACTCTAAAATTAAAATGTTGTCATTTCATACACTATTACATCAAAATATTTTTTTACGATTATATAGTTTTTATCTAACACATACATACCAACGAGCTCTAGCTCAACTGGTACTGCCCACTTCTCTTAACAGAGAGGTTGGGTGTTCAAGTCTCACTAGAGACACCCTGGACTTTACAACTCTCAGTAGAGAGGTCGGGTGTTCAAGCCTCTTCAGAGGCATCGTTGTTGTTAAAGCCTTATCCAAAGGCCCCATTTAGCTACTCACTTATCTTAACGGAGAGGTTGAGTATTCAAGCCCTACCAGAGGCATCCTGAGACTTAACTACTCTCAACCGAGAGGTCGGGTGTTCAAAGTCTCACCAGAGGCACCATTTATTCGAGCCACACCAAAGGCATCATATATATATAATTGTAGTCTTTCAAGGCATTTATAAAAAAAAAGGGTTGGGGTACGGGCTATGCAGTGGCGGACACAAGGCATGGGATATGGGGGCAGTTGCCCCCACTTGGGGGTTTTTTGTGTGAAGGAATTTTTTTTTGAAAAATAATAATAGCATGTTATATTGTACATTTTGCCCCCACCTGAATCAAATTTCTACAATTTGCCCCCACCTAAATAAAAAACAAATTATAATTATGATTTAAATTTTTAAAAAATTAATAACCCTCATTTTAAAATAGCACTAATTTGAAATAATCATAATTTTGAAATAACCCTAATTGAGTATTTAATTTATGTAATTGTTGTGAATTGTGATTTATGAATTTGTGATAAATGATATATTGATATTATGATAATATTCTTTTATTTCCTAAATTTGTGTGTTCAATATCTTGGTAGGAAATGTATATATATTTAATCTGAAATAGAGCATTTTAATTTGGGGGTTGAAGTAGTTGATTGATGAGATTTTTTTTTATTTGTGTAGATTTCCGAATTGTGGTTGATTTGAAGAAATTTGGTTTTAATGATTATGGAGAAAAATTTTAAACGGAAACCAAATTTGTGATCAATTTATAAATGATTGTCTTATATGTTTTATTGAAAAATATTTGCTTAGGAACGTTACAAATGATGATGTAATTAAACGTTTTCAAAGTATGAAAACGCGTAGTGGACAATTATGATTTATAACTTTATTAAATTTGTGCACCCGGTTGGAAAAATTTCTGCGTCCGCCACTGGGGCTATGTCCCCTCCAACCTTTAAAAAAAAAAAAACTAGCTCTTCGAAAAAAAAAATAAAAAAAATCAAACACATACATGGTTTCAAATAGGTCACTGTAACTTCATTTGACACTCCACATGCATCTCCAACTTCTCCTCCACCTAATTGTTATGATTCTGATTCTGTTGAGGAATTTGTAAGCACCCAACTCATGTTTAGATAAGTGTTAATAAATACATATAATATAAATTTTACAATTACATAATTTTTATCTTAAACATTGCTCCAAAATAGGTCCCAACAACACCACCTATAGCTCCAACTACAACTCTTACACCCCCTCCTCCTCCATCCCAAATACTATTGTATGATGATATGTGGGAGGATTCGAGTTTTGTAAATGAGACGGTATGTTTTTTTTTAAATATTTTAATTAATTAATCACTTTTATGCATAAAATATAATTAAATTAATCTGTTTGAATCTTTCTTTTGTCTCACGTGTAGATGGAAATATTGGACATAGTTATTACGTCTCACGATTCAAAACCAGAAATTGTTGTGAAACAAGAGCCTCCAGAAGAAGATTAAGTTGTGATATAATTATGGATGCCCAATGTTTACCTCCAATTCAAATTTCTTAGTTTTTATTTGTTGTTTGTATTTCCTTTTCAAAGTCAGGTTCCTCCGTCCTCCCTCCTATAAGGGCAAGGCTGGTTGTCCCTCTCAAGTTTGTAATATTATTTCTATTAATAAAATATAGCAGGGTACCGCCCCTGTTTCCCTAAAAAAAAAAATACAAAAGTAACTTTAGATTTTTATTCCACTGTGGATGATCATATTGTTTTAATTGTTTACCAAGACATGCTAATTTTAAATTGTTTATTATATTGATTTATTTGATTACCAGTACCTTTCCATACTGACATCGTCCCATACTGATGCCGTGTCATAAGCACGAATACAGAATCTAGTCTCATTACATAATCAATCGTTCCCTTAAATACCATTTTAGGCCATGAATTCCATCTAATAAATAACTTAAATAATTTTTTGTTAAGTGGAATTTCTTCTTCCTTGTTTTAGTTTTCCAAAGGTATCCCCATGCTAGAAAATTCAAGACTAATCCAACAAGCCAGCTCCATAAAGTGCTGATAGAAACAATCGCAACAAGTATTTAACACATCTTCGTTCTCGAAGGAGTTTGGTTAACTATAGCTAAAATGTATTTAGATTAACAAAGATGTTTAAAGCCAGAAAAGCTGCAAAAAGTTGCAGACTAATGTGTTCTTTTCTCCCATGTTTTTAATTAAAAACTAAATACATCTTTGTTGTTAGGTATCTTAAGTTCTTAACTACAAAATCTGGAGCTTTGACCAATTAAAACATTTGTTGTATGAGATTTTTTTATAAATATCTCAATAAACATAAATATCTTAAGTTAGCTAGCAGAACTATCATATCCGTACCATTTATTTAGTAATTGCATGCATGATAATTTCTCTCCTCTTTCCACATGGTTGATGTGTGTGTGACTGTCTTAAGTGTCTCCCTATAATAGTGACCATGTCAATAATACAATTTAGGTTTTCTTTTGCTTCTTTTAAATTAATGTGATCTTTATCAGTTAATTTTACAAAAATTGGAAGAAAATGGTGGTTAATTTTAGTAAGAGTGGGTAGTAATTTACTTATTTTGTTGGGGGGGGGGGTGTAATTTTGGTAATCTTGAATATCGTAACCGAGTTTCATCGATCTATCCCTTTGCACTTTATAATATTGATAGATACATGCTTATATATGTCTATGTGAGAGAGAGTCGCGTGTAGGGGTGTCAAAAAATTATCCAATCCAATGGGTTATCTATTATATCAATTATAAATGACTTATTGGTTATTATCCATTAACACCCAATTAGGTTAATGGGTGTTAATGGATATTATCCATTAACACCCATTAACAAAATGGATAATTAACCGGTTATCCATCGGATTTATCCACTAATGTCACCACCGTGAACAGTCTCCACCCACCGGTGTCATTTCCAACCTCCGACCACCGCTTTACCACCGGGCAACCACCACGCCCACCAGCGCATACTGAGCCCACCACCACCACCGCCACCGGTAAGACCACCACCGCCACCGCCGACCACCCACGGCCCAACCGCCACCGACCTTTACTTTAAAAATAATAATAATTAAATGCATAGCTTACCATTAGCGAGATTCAAACCTGAATCAGGTTGCCTTACAACAAAGCTTATTACCACTAGAGCAAACCACCTTTTGATATATATATTTGAAAGTAAATATAAACAAGTAATCATAAAAATTATTGATTATTATGAACGTATTTGTTATTTGTTTTGGATTAAGAATATTTGTTTGTTATTTATAATTTATAATTATAATAAATATAAATTTTTAATTTTTTAATAAGGTATTTGACTTTTTTATTTTTTCTTACTTTTACATAATCATTTATTAGTGTCAAATCAATAAACACGTATATTTTCTATCTCACAACTATGAAGACTATTATAAAATTTTGACAACTTTATATATATAAGGTGATAAAAATAGTGTCGCATTGCAAATATCATTTTTTATTTGAGGTGTAAAAAAATGAAAGAAAAGATAAATATCAAAATTAAGAAAATATCTTGGTTATTGTTGAACGTGAGGCCTGTTAATTTTTTATTAAATGTGAAAAGTTTGTGAAAATATTTTGATTTATGAATATTAAGTTATTAACTTATCATTGTGTGTATGTGTATGTTTTTGTCATGTGTGTGTTTTTTTTAGCATGTGTGTGTGTTTGAGTGAGTTTGTGTGTGTATGTTATACTTAGTGAATCATAATATAAGTAGGCAAGTAATACTCAAAATAATAAATGATATTCCTTATTGGATATTATCCGGATAATACCCATTTATTAATGGATAATATTGGATATTATCCAATAACACCCATTAAGGTTAATGGGTGTTATTGGATAATATCCAAAACTATCCATTAACCTTAATAGATGTTATTGGATAATAACCAAATTAACCGGTAACACCCAATTGCCACCCCTAGTCGCATGTGTGTACTTTTATTTCTCTCCTCGCAAAGCTAATAAGTTTAAATACATATGTGAAGATTGTTGGTATACAAAGGGTAATCAAGCATAATATTGTTTCCAACAGGATCGCAACTCAAAGCTATCAACATTCTTCCATGCATACGTTACGGCAAAAACTGTTCCAAATATTTTAACTCACTTCCTGTTACATTCTTTATCTTATTGATTTTACACATGTCAGTATAAAAAGAAAATCAGATAAAATAATTAACAAGAACATGTGATAGAAACTTAAGCGGTGCAAAAACTATCTTAGAGCATCCCCAATGTTATAAATTCTTACACAACTTCTTAATTGAGTCTCACTGTCACCTACATATTTTTATCTTCTTAACCACTTAAAAATATATATTCTCATTGTATAATCTTCTTACACAATTTCTTACACAAAAAAAATATTAAATTTAACACCATCTATATCTATATATATATATATATATATATATATATATAATGACTAGGGTGGATTTCTCCCTCCAAATCTCACTTTTTGAATTATTGACTTTTGAATTACTATTTCACTATTTCTCTCTCCTATCTTCTATGGTTGTATTTCTCTTTCTCTCTTTCGTCTCCTCCGTATTTTCTCTCTCATCACCACTATCTCCTTTTTAAAAAAATATGTTTAAACATTTTTCTCTTTTTAAACATAAAAAATAGTAACTAAAACAAAAATAATAGTTATGGAGTCAAGAAAACAAAAATATAAGAGGTTAGTAAAATAAAAATAATTTATGGAACAACCAACTATAAAAAATAAAAGTTACAAAATCAACAAAACAAAAATAATTTAATGTGGAGGTTAGTAAAATAAAATCATTTACGGAACACAAGTTTAAAACAAATTCTTAACAATATATATGTAAAAAAAATACGTTAATAACATAAAAATATTTGATGGAACAAAAAAAATAGTTACAAAGTCAATAAAAACAAAAACAATTTAAACTTGGTTACTAAAAGAATAAAAATAATTTACGGAACAAAATTTTAAAACAAATTCTTAAAAATATCTATGCAAAAAAACATTAGTTAAATAAAAATATTTGATAGAATAAAAATAATAGTTATGGAGTCAATAAAACAAAAATAATTTAAACTGGGGTTAGTAAAATTATAAAAATAATTTATGGAACAAAATTTTAAAACAAATTCTTAAAAATAGTTAGGTAAAACTAAAATACGTTAGTAAAATAAAAATATTTGATGGAACAAAAATAATAGTTACATAGTCAATAAAACAAAAAAATTGAAATTGAGAGTTGTAAAATAATAATAAAAAATTACGGAACAATTTTTTTTAATTCTTAAAAATAAAACAAAAATAATAGTTACGAAGTCAATAAAAAAATATAATGGAAGTTATTAAAATCAAAATAATTTACAAAACAAAAATAATTGTTAACGGTAAAAATAATTTCATTATTTTGATTTTAGCTTATTTTTTTTCTCAGAAATTTATTTATTCATAAAATATAAATATAATTTAATAAAAGTAATCATTCAAAAGGAAGAACTTATTTGAGTTCACATTCTATTTGAAGGGCGGAAAAAAATTATGTTTGTTCCAAGACATTCATTATATAGAGTTTTTCAATATTATAAAGTGTTCGGGGTTGTTAGGTCATGCATTGACATTTAAAATTAGTGTTCCAATAATGTTATTGAGAAACATTGACCATACTACAGGGTCGTGCAATTGAACAAGACTAATTATCATAAATTTTGGGGATCACATTGTTGAAACAAATTTTTTGAAACGAAGCAATGTTGGAGAAAATATTTTTTTCCTAAGATTGTCATTAACTTATTTGATGTAAGACTGTCTTTCAAGTTCAGAGAAGACAATTTATATTGCGGGTATCATATGCAATGACAATTAACAAGTTTCAAAGTCAATAATTGCACGCATGTCTCTTTTAGAAGGAAAAAAAACCAGTATTTAGGCATATATAGTTATATGTCGTAGTTTCTAGAGTAACAAATTATTTTGGTTTGAAGATATTGATATGCAGTGTAGATGAAAAACCAACTAATAAGACAATAAATGTTGTGTATAAAAACATTTTTTAGAATCTATAATGATTAATGATATACTTATGTGTAATTGTTAATAAATCGATCCTCCTTAGTTTGTGTATGTACGATTTTATTGACGTGCGTTTAACGCACGGGTTAAAAAACTAGTTTATAATAAAAACAAAACCCACCCCCCACCCACACACTCCTCAAAAAGGCGGTTGTCCCCTCTTTCTCTCCCCTCCCCCAACTTCTTATTTAAGAAGTTAATTTTATTCTCTTTCCTACTTGGCATTTAAGAAGCTCACAATGGAAAACAAAATTTTGACTTCTAATTAAGAAGGTGAACAAAAAATAACAATGGGGATACTCTTATACAATAATGTAATTTTATTTAGGACAACAAAAGCTGCAAAAAGTTCCTTAACTGATTTTTTTTGGTTATTAATTAAACCACAAAATACAGCTTGCTGATAAGCTCTTAGAAATCTTGGCTTTGACCTAAACAGTTGTTGTATGTGATTTAATTATATAAATAAATAAATACCTCAAAAAGTACAAATATCATAAGTTGGCATAAGTATAGTTTGAACTATCTCATCCACAATCATTAGTAGATCACTTAAACCCTAATAAAATATAATAGTAATCATAATAAATTAAATATTAACAAATAAATTAAATTGAATGAGATCTCATAACTATGGTAATTATATTTTAAAACATTGCGTAAGTGTTGTACAGCAGCTACTGGAAGTAGAAGAAAGATTAAGAAGGAAGTATTAGAACAGGAGCAAAGGAAGCACACTAGGTCAATTGAGGGAACTAACTGTGTTTATTATACTTGAAATAGAAAACACTCACACCAATAGGCTCACACCAGACCACCTATTTATACTAATAACAGGAACAACAAATTATCTACTTTGAAGTCACATAACAAACTCTCTGTAACTTCCCACAAAACTAGCTTAACAACTAAAGACTAGGACTATGCTAACAATATTAAAAGACTCAATCAAACATGAAATAAACACATGTTAAATAACTAAAAATAAAATCTGGATTATTTCTAACATTCCCCCTTAATCCTGATTCGATGAGCTGATCATTCCCAACATATTTTTCAGCTTTTGAAATGCATCATACTTCAATGGTTTGGTGAAGATGTCTGCAACTTGGTCTTCAGACTTGCAATACTTCAGCTCAATCACTTTGTTGTTCACTTGGTCTCTTAGGAAATGATATCGGGTGTCGATATGCTTGCTTCTTCCATGGGTGACAGGATTCTTCGCCAAATTTATCGCAGAAACATTATCAACGAAAATCTTTGTAGGGCCCTCGATTGGAACATGAATTTGACTCAGCACATACCTTAGCCAAATCGCTTGACAGGCACTAGAAGCTGCATACATACCGCAAAGTTGAAAGAGCTACAATAGGTCGCTTCTTTGAAGACCATGAAAAAACAGTTGTACCAAGGCTGAATACATACCCGAAGCTTCGCGATCATCTAGATCTCCACCCCAGTCACTATCAGAGTAGCCAACTACAACAGGCTCCTTAGATGAAGAATAAAGTAGACCATGATCATATCGCACTTTTATGTAGCGCATAATCCACTTAGCAACTTGCATATGACTTTGACGAGGAGCTTCCATAAACTTACTGATCAGTCCAACTCCATAAGATATATCAGGCCTAGTGCATGAAAGATATCTTAAGCTTCCGACAATCTTCTTGAAATGGGTAGAGTCAACAGGAAGATCATTACCTTCCTTGAGTAATTTTGTACCAACCTCCACAGGAGTTCTAACAGGATTACAATCATACATCCTAAACTTTTTTAAGAGTTCAGTTGCATATCTCTTCTGACAAATAAATATCCCTTCTTTCCTTTGATCTACTTCTATCCCAAGGAAATATGACATTAAACCGAGATCCGTCATCTCAAATTCAAGCATCATAGACCTTTTAAACTCTTCGATCATTCTGTTATTATTGCCAATGAACACTAAGTCATCAACGTAGAGACACAATAATAACACATCACTGAGTTATTTACCTTCATATACAAAGCATGTTCGGAGGGCATTTTTGAAATCCATTCGAAGAAAGAATGAATCAATCCTTTTGTTCCAAGATCGTGGCGCTTGTTTTAGGCCATAAAGTGCTTTCTTCAAAAAAACACTTTACTTTCACACCCATCCTTCTCGAATCCGGTGGTTGCTTGACGTAAACTTCTTCTTCAAGTGGCCCATTAAGAAACGCCGACTTCACGTCCATTTGATGGATCTTCCAATTATTCTGTGCAGCCAAAGCAATTATAAGCCTAACTGTTTCAATGCGAGCAACCGGAGAGAAAACCTCCCGGTAATCCCAACCCGCTCAAATCCCTTCGCCACCAATCTTGCTTTGTATCTCTATATCACCGCTCGGCTTCACCTTTGTCTTGAACACCCATTTAACGCCAATAGCCTTGTGCCCTCGTGGTAAGTCACTGAGCTGCCAGGTTCCATTCTTTTCAATCGCCTTGATTTCATCATTCATGGCATTCATCCATTTAGGGTCTTGTGTTGCTTCCTCAAAAGTTAATGGTTCACAATCTGCAAACATTGCAAAGTGTAATAATTCACCATCATCATTAATAGCATTATCAGGCACTACCTCAAAATCTCGCAGAAGGACTGATTGTTGGCGATTTCTTCTTGGCCTTTCGGTTTCTACGGGGGCTTGTGGAACATTATTCTCTTCAGGGGCTGCTGGAACCTCATTATTTGTTGTAAATAGATCAGATTCTTCATCAAAAATTGAAATAGGCTGGCTTCGAGAGTCATTTTGTATATCCACGCTCCATTTCCAAATTTTCATCTTCAAAGAAATATGACATCTCTACTCACGGTTACCTTCTTTGTCAACGGGTTGAAAAGCTTGTAACCACCATGTCGATAGCCAACAAAGATAGTCTTTTCCCCACGATCATCAAGCTTTGTTCTTCTTTTGGAACATGTGCATATGCTATTGATCCAAACACCTTCAAATGCTTTACACTTGGCTTAGAACCGCTCCAAGCTTCTTCCGGGGTGATCGATTGAAGACTCCTTGTTGGTGATCGATTCAGCAAATACACGGTACAGGATACAGCTTCAGCCCAAAAGAAATTGGGAACTCCTTTGGCCTTTAGCATGCTCCTTGTCATGTCAAGGATGGTTCGATTCTTTCGCTCAGCGACTCCATTATGTTGTGGAGTGTAAGGAAAGGTTACCTCATGATCTATTCCCTGTTCTTCACAAAACTTAGTGAACTCATTAGAAGTATATTCACCACCTCCGTCAGTCCGTAACATCTTAATGAAACTTCCACTTTGTTTTTCGACATGAGCTTTAAATTTTCTAAAATAACCAAAAACTTCAGACTTTTTTTGTAAAAAATACACCCAGATTTTTCTAGTAAAATCATCAATAAAGGTAAGAAAGTACCTATTCCCACCATTAGAGACGATATTCATCGGGCCGCATACATCAGAGTGAATGAGTTCAAGTGGCCCATTAGCCCGCCAACAACCTTCTGTGGTAAAAGGGAAACGATGTTGTTTTCCAAGTATACAAGCTTCACACACTTGTTCAGGATGTTGTATACTAGGTAAACCTTTCACCATATTTTTCTGAGTAAGCAACTTCAAGCTGTGAAAATTAAGGTGCCCAAAACGAAGATGCCACAACCACGACTCGTCTTTTATAATCGCATTGAAACAAGGGTAAACATCATTTGCAATATCAACTCGAAACATACGATTCTTTGACAAAGGGGACTTGAGAATGAGTGTACCTTTTTTGTCAAAAATGGAGAGTTGATTATCACTAAGATGCATAACGCACTTTTTCCAAAGAATTGCCCCATGCTTAATGATTACTCTTCATATCTCGGCACGTAAAATACATCCGAGATGTATTGGTGATCTCCATTCTTCAACTTGATAAGAACTCTCCCTTTTCCTTTTACCGAATAGTACTATCATCACGCAAACTTTACGATTAGGAGCGGATCGATTCATCAAGCTCACTAAAGAGCTCCTTCTTGCCACACATATGATTGGTACACCATGTGTCAAGGAACCAAGTGTGATATTCTGGCACTTCATTAGCTGCAGTAACCATTAGGAGAGCATGGTTTTCACCATCATCCTCTTCTTGTGCGCAATGGGCTTGCTCATTATTTTCCTTATATCTACATTCATTGGAATAGTGACCAAATCCATGACAAGAGTAACATTCAACATTAGACTTATCATACCTTCCTCTACCACCACGTCCACGACTTCGGCCCCGACCTCGACCTCTAAAGTTTGAGTTGTGCTTATTATTTGAATCTGACTTCTCTTGATCATTGCGTTGGCTGTATCCAGCTCCACGAGTCTGACCACCGCCACCTCTATTGTAGTTGTTGCCACGTCCTCGTCCTCTACCACGAGAACCACCTTGATTCAGGTTTGGTCCACTAACACCGAGCACCTTCTTGAAACTTGACTTTGAAATGCTTGCTCACCGAGGCTTAATTATACGCTTCTCGCTCATCCATGCTCATGGGCCTCCAACGAACCAGATAATATATCAACAGTCATCTCAGACAAATCATGGGATTCTTCTATTGCAACCACAATATGCTCAAACCTTGGTGTAAGTGATCGCAAAATCTTTTCAACCTTCGCCACTTCAGTGTGCACCTCTCCATATGTTTTCATTTTGTTTGTCAATGTGAGAACTCGACTTACATAACTAGCAATCGTCTCCTCCGACTCCATCTGCAGAAGCTCAAATTGACGCCTCAAGGTTTGGAGTCTCACCTTTTCACCTTGCGCTCCTTTAAATGGCGTCACCAATGTATCCCACGCTTGCTTTGGCGTCTACGCTCCTTCTATCTTCTCAAACACTTCATCATTCACGCCTTGATGAATGAAATCTGCCCTTCTTATCCTTTTTCTTATTCTCACGATAGGCGGTCCGTTGTTCATCATTCGCGAGTTGTTGCAAGTTCTGCGAATCCATTCTCCACGATTACCCGGCATCTCATGGTAATCGAACAACACCCTCATCGGGCGCTCCACAGGTTGTAATTTTCCCATCCAAAATGGGAATGGAAGGTTTGGTGGACCGAGCCATTCATGGCGAGGCTCGATACCCTTGTTGTCTGGCCTCTTGGAAGTAGAAGAAAGATTAAGAAGGAAGTATTAGAACAGGAGCAAAGGAAGCACACTAGATCAATTGAGGGAACTAACTGTGTTTATTATACTTGAAATAGAAAACACTCACACCAATAGGCTCACACCAGACCACCTATTTATACTAATAACAGGAACAACAAATTATCTACTTTGAAGTCACATAACAAACTCTCTGTAACTTCCCACAAAACTAGCTTAACAACTAAAGACTAGGACTATGCTAACAATATTAAAAGACTCAATCAAACATGAAATAAACACATGTTAAATAACTAAAAATAAAATCTGGATTATTTCTAACAGTAAGGAGGTAAGTGACGGGAAGTTATTAAGTGCAACGGTAATAAAAGTGACAGTGATATCACCAATTAATCAAACTTTATCAAATCAACAATCTTTTGATATCGATGTTATCGTAAATGTCCGCATAAATCTTCAGAGGTCTGATATTAATTACGAGATCGAGTTTGTAGTATTTTTACAAGTTTTAGTGTTACTGTCTTTATATTAGATTTAATTTGATCCTTACACAATGAGATCAAATATGTTATTTTATAAATAATGATATGTACATTCCATATTATTACCAGCTTAATCATCAAATAGTTATAAACTATAGCTCGTAAGAATACCACAAGCTCGAGTTCGTAATATTATTTTCCAAATATAAAACAGCTAATTACAAATTATTAAAAAAAATTGTTATTTAAGGCTAGAAAAGCTGCAAAAAGTTCATAATTTCTTAAGTATTTAACTAAATACCTTCCAAACACCTAAGCGGGCAATAGGGATCATGGTAGTTTTGTCACCAATACAGGTATTGTCGTTTCCATGTGCTTTTTAGTATTTTTCACATTTTCTTTTTATTTATTTATTTTTAGTCTTGGAGGGCTGAAAATGGATTAAATTTGAGATATTACAATTTGTAAAATTAACCTCCTTTTACCACCAATGAGCCACCCGTGGAACTTTGTATTTTCAGTATTCTGTAAAATCTTAGCTCTATCATTGAGTCGTCTCTTATCTTCGTATTTTTAGTAGTTAATAGGAGCATGAAAGAGAATCGATCGCATAATCACTTGACATACTCTTTTAACAACAACAAAATTGTTAAAAATAAAATGGAAGGGAAAATTTTGGGCCGGTCCCAACTTTTATTGTTGTTAATTGACCAATAAAAAATAAGAAAATTGCTAACCAGTCTACTTTCATAAATTTTAACCTCTCACAAGCCCATCTTTTTTTTTAACCTGAAAAATGTATTTTCATAAAATTGTCCGTAAAATACCCTTAATTTATCAGTCACACAATTATACCCTACTAATCAAATTTAATCTCACTCCATTTTCTTCAAAATCTCTCTCTCTCTCTCTCTCTCTCTCTCTCTCTCTCTATTTGTGAATCATGACCTTGATTATCCCTTCAAGTTCAGAATAAACAAGACCAGATCTCCCCAAAAAGGTTATATCAGCATCGTCTCGTGATACATGCTTGTAGTATGTGAAATGTTTGGTTTGTTTGGTAGCAGGAAAAACAATACTCCCTCCGTCTCAAAATATATGATGTTTTGGGAGAGTTTTTTTGTTCTAAAATAGATGACACTTTTTAATTTTCAAGGAAATTTTTTCCTCCTTCATCCCCTTTTTCCTTTATCTTTATGAACATGATGATAAAACTTGAAAAGCAACTTGATGATAAACAACCACATGGAGTTGATCTATGATGATTTCTCACAATGAAGATTTATCTGGGGCATGCCCAGACTTCGATCTCTCCATGCAGACTTCATAAATTTTCGATGTATTTTAATACATAAATTGAAAGTAAAGATTATATTTTGTATCGCGATTCACATATGTATTTTGTATCGCGATTCATCAGTGTTAACATTCATAATTTTAAATAAAGAAATTGAAGTAAACATGTATTTTGTATTGCGGTACATATATTTATATACCACGGTTCACATAATTTTCTGGTTGTTGATACATAAATTAAAGTAAACATGTATTTTGTATCGCGGTACATGTATTTATATACCGCGGTTCACATAATTTTCTGGCTGTTGATACAGAAATTGAAGTAACACATGTCTTTTGTATTGCGATTCACATATTTATATATCGCTATTCATCAGTGTTAATATTCATAATTTTAAAATACATAAATTGAAGTAAACAATATTTTGTATCGCGGTACATATAATTTATATATTGCAGTATAAAAATAAAATTTGAAGAATAAGTTTTGCACCACGATTCAAAGTGATACACATGTCTCATGATCATTAAGGTTAACGTGGTCTTTTCGCATTCAAAAGTAACTTTTTTCGGTTAAAAAAAAACAAAAGATACTCAAGGGATTAAATTTTTCAAAAAATGGATCGGTCCGCAATTTATTCAAAAAATTGCATGAAATAAAGTGCAGTTTTATCACAATTTGTCTAGAATCATGTCCAGTTTTATCGTGGTGTCTTTTCGCATGTTTCCTGATGTCCATATTGTAATGAGCTTTTTTTATTGGTTAAAACTTTATTTTGAACAAAAAAAATACTGGGTGAAGGGTATTATACAAAAGTAAAATATTGTGTACTTGTATAGTCCAACCCCAATCCTTTTCTCATTACCTTCTAATCTAATCAAGAATTTCTTTTATGCTTGCCACCTATACTGCATAGTTGAAAAGAGAGTTTTTATCACTTTTACTTAGACCTTGCGATTGAGTGAGTCAGGTCGAATATGAATCGGGTCGAAATAGGAAACATGTCGCAATGCACCCGAAATTTGGGTAAATCGAATTCTTGCCCCAACGTCACCATTCTTGGTCAAAATAGGTCAAAAACATATATTTATACAATAAAAAATTTCTTGGTCAAAATAGGTAAAAAGTCGAAACTAGAAACAGGTCGACCCGTTTAGCCACATGAAAATTTTCAAACCGGATTGGATCGGATAATTTTCAAGTCGGATTGGGTAGATTAACGGGTTTTGGGTTGAAAGTGCTAGCCCTATTGTTATGTTACTACTCATACATGAAATATAATTATTTTTAGTTACTAGCTATAAATTATACCAATACTTACTAGCTATAAATTCACATTTTGAGATCTATGTCACCGCAAAAGAACGAATGTACAAAGTAACAAAAAAAATCATGATTTTATGGTAAATATGGAAGCAGCAAAATGCTGCTTTGTGGAACAATGTATGGCTTCCAGTTGAATCGGCTATTTACTAAGGAAGACTGTCTTTGTGGGCTTTGTTATGTGCCGATCTTGTACTTTAGGGTCAGTTTCGTGTTCACAAAGGTGAAGCACTATCTAGGATCAAATCACTTTGTTTTGACAATGTTATTTTTGAGATTGATGCTAAAATTGTGTTTGTTGTCCTTAAAGTCTTAAACAATTGATAAGTCGAAATTCGGTCAAATAATCAAATTATAGTTTTTATATGACTGTTGCTCGTACTTCCAACATGTTTTGGCACATCGTAAGGCCTCTAGAGCTTTTTCTAGCCCTTGGTGTTGGGTCGAACCTTCAATATTTGTAGATGGTCTTCTTAATACTTCGTGTACTTGTTTTTTTTTTTTTTTTTGTGATTTATGTAGTTCTCTATTTTCCCTCAATAAGTCATTTGATGCCATCTTGATAATTATAACATAACATTAAAAACTAATTAATTAGTACAAAGTACAAACACAGTAGAAAATAATAAGTAAAGCCTTGAATATGTTATTACAATTTCAAGGTGTACGAATCCAACAATCCTAGCTAGATCTATTTAGATTTAGTTAAAATAAAGATTAAAGTAGCTAATTATTAACACAGCTATATTTCTGTCAGTAAATTGTAAATTAATTTCATTATTTAATTAATTAGAATTAACGACAGAACTAAAACTCTCCACGTTTCCGTGCTTACACATGGTAATCCCCTACATCACGTACCGAGCAAAAACACACTAAACTACAGTATTTAACAAATTTATTTTAATATTAAAAAGCCAGAAAAGCTGCAAAAAGTTCCTCATTAATGAGTTATTTTTTTCTCTTATTTTTATAAACTATTTAAAGATTTGCTTCTTATTTAGGTATCTTTAAGTTGTTAACGACAGTCTACAAATATGTATAGTTGGCAAAAATATTAGTTCCAAATAACTAATTATCCATAGCATTTATTTAGTAATTACATGCACGAGAATTTCTCCTCTCTCACATGGTTGGTGTGTGTGAACATGTAAATGTATGTGTGTCTGTATTATTCATGAATAGGGTTAATCATTATTAAGGGTAACTAGTTTTACACCCGTGCGTTAAACGCACGGACAAAATTTTTTTTTAATTAAATAATATTCAAGTAAAATTAAGAAACAAATCAAATTCGGAAGAATAAAATAAGAAAAGTAATGTTGGAGACAATTAATTAAAAAAATACACCATTTTATTGAAAATATCATAGATTTTGAAAAATTTCCTTGTACACAACATTTGTTGTTTTATTTGTTGGCTTTCCATCTTCATCGGATATTAATATCTTAAGCGGTTTGTTCCTTGCGACATGGAACAAGCTTCTTCAAGAAGATTCCTACATGAAAGTGATTGACCTTGACTTTTGTTAATTGTCATGGCATACGATCTTCTTAATGGAAATTGTCTTAAGGCTTGAAAGAACCTCACATCGATGGGGACAATGACATTCTTGGAATAAAGACTTTGTCTCCAACATTGCTTCCATTCATAATTTTGCTTCAACAACGTGATTCCCAAGCTTGGTGATGATTAGTCTTGTTCCATTACACAACGGCATGATCAATGTTTCTCAACAACATCACGGAACACCAATCTTAAGTGTTAATTTATGGCTAGGCAATCTGAACACTTTATATTATTCAAAACTGAGAATGAATGTCTTCAAACAAACTTGTGTTGTTCTCTGCCCTACACATAGAATCTGAACTCAAATATGTTCTTCCGTCTAAGTGGTTGTTAGAAATCATGTACTCATTTAAGTATCTTTATTTGTAAGATGAAACTTTATCTTCTCACAGCTCAACGAATTAACACACAGTAAATCAGTAAGAAGAATTCGTCTAATAAAAAATATCCATAAAAAACCGTATTACCAAATTTTTTACCAATTATTAATAATGTTCAAGTTTGACTCATATTCAGTCGCTGCTCTAGTATATAAGCAACTAAAGCGGTTGCCTTAGGCCCTCCATAATTTTAGGCCCCATAATTTTAAGGATCATATATATAGTAACCATATGTTTTCTATTTAATCACATATTCAACCCCTTTATTAGGGCTTCAAAAAAAGAAACAATTATCTTTCGTTCATCAAGTTATAGAAGTAACATTTTGTAAAATTGAAATGTTTCCATCGTTTAGAAATTAGAAAGAAAAAAAAACTATGACAATATCTATAACAGTTGGTTCGGTGGAATTTTTTTTTTCAAAGTTGAAACTAATAAAATCATACTTAAAATCAACTATGTCGGAAGAAAGAGTAAATGAAATGAGATTGAAAAAGGAATAGTTGAAAATTAAAATCTGAAAAATTATTAATAATTTTGCATCTCAAAAGGCTGGAAGATTACATTTTAAATAAATATAAAGTTGAATAGTCATAAAGCTAATTGAGTTAGGACTTAATTTTATTTTGCATGAACTTATATTTTAGACCACAATTCAGATAGACCCGCCCTCTATTCGGTTTAACTCATATTTGGTTTGATAAATGCTAATTTGAGATTGGTTTATAAGATGATCAAACCAATCTCTAACAAAATTTCAAGCTTGTTAGACAATCTATACAATTTTTCTCTTGATAAGCTAGACCCAATTTCAAACTCATTTGAAATAAATTCTAAAACAATTAAGCCATGTCAAAGCTAAAATTGTCAATTGACAACATTCAAATATACAGCTCCTTTTACCATACAATGTGCCTGCATGTACTTCTCATTGCAAGGCTAATGTGTTCAAGTGATTATTAGTATAGTATAATACCCTCAATCCTACGTAAGGTAGATGTGAGACTTGAATGTGCTTTATATGATGGTCATACATGCACACTACTACTAGCTAGGCACCAATATCATTCATTATCATTAACTTTTAAGTCGGTTTGAGGGAGGCTTGGTGATCTAAGGCACTGCGTGTTTAGTAGACCAGTGTGAGCTACGTGTAATGAACCTGACTCTCGGACTCGGATCCTTACACAGACACTATCAATTGTCACTTCTATATATGTAATGGTACAATAACATACAACATTTTGATGTTTTCTTCATTTTCGGAAAGTAAAAACATGTACACTCATATATAATTATAACTCATTCTTAGTTTGCTTGTTCCAACGAAGATAGTCACCGTTTCTTATTATGAACAAGGATAAAAACGAACTCTTATTTTCGAAAATTAGACAATTTTTGTCATGACCCAAATTATAGAGCGACTAAAACCAATTTGTTTAAGACATAAAAAACCCTTAGAAAAACCGTACGTCTTATGAATATTTTATATGTAAAACAAATGACATGATCTCGTACACGTGTGTTAATGAATTGAACTTTAAGAAAATGAAACACCGAAATTAATATCATCGTAACCTACTCATTAATCATTATTACCTCAGTATCAGTTGGGGAGTAAGTACCGTCGCTGAGTTCGACAACTCCTACATTGCTGGATATGTCTCCAGAAAATACTTAAAGGACAAAAACCATACAACATGCTCAAACGTCTCACGTGATTGTCTTATTTATGTAATATAGCCATTTTATTTAGGGTTACAAAAAGCTGCAAAAAGTTCACAAGTAATGTGTTTTTTTATTTATGTCTTACTTATTATATATTTTTTATTTTTTTAAACACAACATACAGCTTGTTGTTAAGTTCTTACAAATCTTGGCTTTGACTTAAACAGTTCTTGTATGTTTATTTAAATAAATAAATATCTCAAAAAGTACCAATATCTTAAGTTGGCATTATTAGAAATATCTCAAAAAGTACAAACCTTACGTGTAAATCCTTGATCGGGTGGGTTGAGAAATTCAAATCGTTTCTTGCTAATCAATTACTACCACGTTATTTCCGTTCCAGATAAATAGTCTTCATTTGAAAGTCAAATTTTTTGAGAAAATAATATTTTTAGTAATTCATTAATAATAAAATGATATATTTATATTTTAATTTTAAAAAGTAAATTTTTAAATAAAACATCTCAAAATAGAATAATTGACTTTTTATCCGAAACGATAGAAATAGATAATTTTAAAGCTGTTTGATTCATTGATTTGAAAATTAGATTCATTTTTGGAATACTTGGGTTGTGAGTGTAGAATCATACGACATAATTAAAGACATAATTAATACATCCCAATCATTCCATCTCAACCAATGATTGAGATGAAAAGTAAAAAAGAAAATTAATACTTCCTCCGTAAAAAAAAATGTTCATTTGACAAGACAAACTTTTTAAGAATGTAACTTAACATATTTGTACCTTTTTCAAATTACGTTAAAGACATAAATATCTCGGGTTGGCGAAAGTATTAAGTTCAAATATCTGATCCAAAACTGAAGTACAGGCATGCATATATGCCTACCCTCGAACATGGCTAATATATATATATATATGCACACACACATGTTAGCTAATATAGAAACTGCAAATCTTGGGTATATACTATATAGTAATCAAAAGAAGGACAAGAATTGTCTAGAGCATGTGAAACTATTGGTTGGAGACTTGGAGTATGGCTAGTTAGTTGTTACCCACCTCTTCCCCAACTGCAGTATACATTATTTTGGTCTAAAACCCCAAATTCACTACTTATTTTACAAGGTCTACCATTGCATGTCCTCCAACTGTGTGTGTGTGTTGTATTTGTGGTGTTATTTTACTATAGAGATAGAGAAAGAATAGAGAAGAAAGGAAGTATTAGTTGAGGGGAATACCAACATGTACATATGGGCAAAGATCTTAAAGATCTCAATTTGACAAGTAGCCAAAAATCCCACAAACATCGAAATGCTCCGAGTATATCACATATAATTAGTAGGGGTGAATAATAAATATAGCTATTCGAGTTTGGCTTGGGTTCGATTTTATAAAAATGTTTGAGACTTGTTCGTAAGATAATCAAACATAACTAGTGCTAAACATAGCACATATATAATCCGTGTAGCATTTTTCCCTTAAGCCCATTTTTCTGATTACGTGAGTAATTACTATTTTGTAAAAGAAAATAAGTGCAATAACCGGTGACGGCCACTCTTTATAGCCGTCCCCTTCCGGTGATGGCCAGCTTTTTGTAGTTGGTTAACATTTTTTTTTCTTGCGAGTCAGTCCTAGTATATTTGTAAATTTTGACGGAAAAAACGGAACATAATCAGGTCTAACGGAAAGTAGGGGTGACAATTTGGACACGACACGATTGACCAACACAAATACGATATGAAATTATAGGGTTTGGATCGGGGTTTATCGTCATCCTTCGATGCTTGTAATCTCTTTTTCCTTCACCAAAAACTACTTACAAAAACACACTAAAAATAAAATTAGCATTAAAAATAACATGTAAAAACAACACTAGCGGCATTTTCCCCCCCAAACTTAATTTATGCAAAAATTCATAATTCATTTAAAATCTCAAAAATCAATCAAGCAAGGGTTCCAAATACATTTATTATATAGAAAATATTAAAATTAGATGGGTTGCCTCACACCCAGAACTTTTGTTTAACGTCGTTTGTTCAACGTTAGTCAAACCCACTTAATCTATTTCGAACAGATCCATCACTTCAACATCTCTCACGAGTGGCAATCCTTCATGATAGGGTTCCGTTATAAGGCCAACACGATAAGACACGCTAAAAATAGGTTGTTATCGGGTTGGTTTAATAACCACGGTAAAACACGATAACTAAAATATATATGTTTTTTAAAAAATATATTTTTTTAAAAATTTACTAGGGGTTGTTCACTTCTTTCGAACCATTATCACTATTATTTTATAGTTTTATCATTTGAACATTTATAACTTTTAAACTACTTGACTATTTATATTGATAAATTTTCAAAACATGTATTAAAAAATCAAAATTATATATTTTATAATGTTTATTGGGCTTAACGTGTTTAACGAGTCTGACTAAATAAATCTTACTTTTTTGTTTATCGTGTCTATCGTGTTATTCGTATTCGGATTTTAATATTAGGCACAATAAGTTTATCGTGTCGTGTTCATGTTCATATTTATCGTGTCGTGATGTTATCGTGTCAGTCCGATAACAACCCAACACGAACCGATTTGTCCCCCTAACGGAAAGTGTTCAAATAAAATAAATAATTGGCCACCCGAAAAATCCAACCATCACCGGTGATGGTTACCTGTTTTTTTTGGCCGGCCTCGCCCCTTATGTAACACATTTATTTTCACTAATACAAACACATGAAGTTGGGCTAAGGGCAATAGTGTACTTATCGTACTAACTCAGGCACAAAAGGGGAATTACATTAATTACCACTTACAAAAGTGTCACGTTAAGCTAGATTAAAAACTTTCGAAATTGATCTGAAAACAAATCTAATAAGTTTAAACACATTTGTAAGTTCAATTTTATTTATAAAAAAACAGGCTAAAATATGTTCAGCTTTATTTTATTCGGTTCCACCCGCATATAAGGATGACAAGAGGTTTAAGCCTTTAAGGGTATGAGATTTAATGATGACACGCTCTCTCGACCTGCAGTTGATCGGTGAGTCAAATCACATGGGAGTTGTATGAGACTATGAGGATAGTACTTGGGAACAGGGCTTCACAAAAAAAAGAGATGTTTAAGGGTTTTTTTTTTTTCATTTTTACTAATAAATTCAGAAAAGGAGAGGAGGTTGAAGGTAGAGAGTAGGTGGTTGAAATTGTAATCCCAACTTGTGTAAATAAAGATGCGATTGCTCTACGTACGGGGCTACCCTTTCCACCGATCCACTTTAATGTCCAAGTCCGACCGGTGTTAACACGACGCATTTCCCAAGCTCTCTGTGGGGATTTAAATCTCTCTCTTATGGGAGTGGCTCAGAACTTGAGGCGCTAGTCCTCCACAGTTCTTAATCGCCGAATTCAGTGATTTTCATACCAGCATTCTTATGGGGCTAGGGTGTGGGGGATCTCGGGGGAAGAGTTTCCCCTTTTAGTAGATTTGGGTACACAACGCATTTCCTCCTCTCTCTCTCTCTCTCTCTCTCTCCACACACACACACATATATATATATAGACTATTTACACTACATTTATTCATTATCAACTACTTTACGAATTATTACATAAATTAAACATATATTTGGACAAAATTATCCATTGTTTACCTGCCCATATTAAATTGTTTATCAATACAACTTTTCTAATTATCAACCTACATAATTCTCTCAAAAGTATCAAATGATATATGTTTACCATACACATGAACAACATAATTATATTTTTTTTGCATTTTAAAATGTTTAATTAGTAACATTCATGGCTAGAGTAATGTTACATAATAAAAGTTAATATTCTAAAAAAAATTGTCTACCGAATTTTGCAAAAAAAACATGTGAATGTTGCTTATTGAAAGAAAATAATTTCAAATTAGATTAAATTAAAAGAATTGTAAAAAATTAATCTAATAGTAAAATCATAGTTCAATATCATATCTTAAAGTACAAAATACATTTTACCTACCAATAAAAATCGATTTTAAATAGTAATTATGAATTGATTAACCAATTATCAATCCAATACCTACCATATTGTTATTATTAAATATTATATTTATAAAAAATAACGTTTAAATATAATTAGTCTTTTATTATAGTAATAATTTTGGTAGATAAATGTTTTAATAAACTAATTATCTCATAATGAAACATGAAATGAGGCACCTCAATAAATAAATAAATAAATAAATATATATATATATATATATATATATATATATATATATATATCATATTCGTTGATGTGTTAATAATTAAAACACAATAAGGAAAGAAGTGATATTTTGTTCAACTTCAAATGATATTTAAATAATCAAGGGGTAGTTTGTCTAAATAAATTATATAATAATTGATAATGCTGTGGAAATAACCTCTCTCATATATATATTGGGTGATTATAAATACAGCACTATATTTTATGTCATTTACTTTATATATGTGAGTACGTATATAGATGTGATAGATGCAATCAAGGTAAAATATTTACAGAAATACACCTATTATATCAAGTAAAATGTAACGAACAACCACATACTCCCTCTGTTTCGGGAAAATAGTTTATTATGCTATTTTAAGATATTTCACTTTATTTTATTACTAATACATTACTAAAAGTATTATTTTCTTAAAAAAAATTGACTTTCAAACGAGAATTTTTGCCTAGAAGAGAGGTAGTAACTAATTAACATATTGGTCAATTCTAATGATATTTATATATCTCCAGGGCCGGTCCTGAGTTTCGAAAGGCCCATGAAAAAAAAGGGAGGGGGGCTTTATAAAAATGAAATCATTTAAAGTATTGAAAAAAAGAAAAGTAAAAAGTTCATAGTAAGAATTGAATCCAAAATCTCTCATAATCTACCAAGTATATTAACCATCATAATCTACCAAGTATATTAACCATTGGATCATCTATTCTACACTAAATTAATCAACACGTTATAACTTATAAACAGTTCAGAGACTAAAATAACTAAATAAGTGACCTCTACCTTAAAACATAACATGTGACCTCTACCTTAAAACATATGCATTATAACCAATAGATGAAAGCAATCAATTGTAAATTTTTTTGCCACTATATATATATACTAAATATAAGGTAATACTCAAACATTTATAGCCTTAAAAATTGGGGATCCATGGCGGTAACCCCTCTTGCCACCCCCAGGGCCGGCCCTGTATATCTCTTACTCATTTTATTTATGGCCCTAAAAATTGGGGGCCCATGACGGTAGCCCCTCTTGCCACCCCCCAGGACCGGCCCTGTATATCTCTTACTCATTTTTTTTTAAATGGACTCTCTGCGTGAAATGAAGAAGTGGTAATTTCCCGAACAAAAGTGTTCATTGATTAACTTTGGATATCCATATGCATACCCGATTATTCAGAACTTAATCAAATCAGATATACGAGTTGTTGTAATCTCCGATATACGGCTATTCTCGACGAGAATTCTGATTTATTGGCAAAGAGGCAAACCAACTCTGTAATGTTTTAACAGATTCGTTTAACTCAAACAAATAAAAAAACGTATAATAATTAGGAACCGGGGAAGTAAATTTACTGTTTAACATGTTGCCCAGGTTAAACCCAAGTATTTTAAATTAGAGCAAACTATTTGAAAATAATTAAATAAAATATTCATCATTGATTATTGGCAATCAACCTAATCTGCATGCGTGTCTCTAAAAAGACTTTCTATAACAGTAATATTTAAACAAGGCTAGAGTACAGATCGAACAATAATGGCCTTTTATCAAATATTATTATTCAATGTTGTACTGTACATTCTGGATCTGTAATCGATAAGACGATAAAGATCCATATTTTGTTTCAATATGAAAATATTGTAATTTAAAACTCCGTTCGTACCAACAAAAAAAATCATCTTTTCTAGATTGTTTATAAAAAAAATTAATTACTTTAACCATTTAAACCTTAATTTTATTTTTACTTTAATTAATAGACTCTACCCTCACATGAGAATCCTTGAAAATTTACATAATTTGAATATTTATAATAGAATCAATTATCTGTTCAAAATTATTGCCCTTTTGACCCGACACACCAAGAAAAAAGTAATTAACTGTATTATAAATATTTGTGTAATGTGTGATTTTCTTTAATTATGTGGTCATAATTAAAATAGATAAAAAATAAAGGTAAAATAGTAAAAATATTTCTTAAAAAAAGTTCTAAAAGAAGAATTTTTTTTGGAACAAATGAAAAAAGGAATGGGGACAATTATTAGAAAACGGAGGGAGTATATCTTTGATTAAGAAATTTCCGGTTGCATCACCTATATTCGTTGAAAGATTTTTTAATTGCTTATAAAATGTAGTATTTCTAATGAATACAAATTATTTGGTTAATTATAAGTCTAATATTTTGTTTGGAAAATACTAGATCTACACAAAATATTTACGTTAAGGTGTAATGCACAAGATTTAATTTGATAAATTTAGATTGTTTACTATAATTGATAAAATAATATAGATGTAATTAATAAAATATGGGTATATTCTGTAAGACGAATTAATCTGACCCGACTCACGGTGTGTTAATGATCTTAGTTATAAAAGAATATAATTTCATCTTACGAATCCTTCAAAAGACCTATAGTTTTAATAATAAATAGAAGTACCTTACAATTTTGTAATTTGTAATTTCTAGACAAAGAGTTCATCATACAATTTTGTAATGTTTTAATTTAAGAGTTTACTTTAAAAAACTATGAACAGAATCTATTAAATATTTCAACTTTACCATCCATATATTTGTAATTATGACAAACTCTAATCCTAATTATGTATCCCTAATGATTAGATTCTTCAACCATGGACTCTTTAGGTGGAACGGAGAGATTATTAATTAACCAAAATACTCCCTTCATTCCACATAAATAGTCTATCATACAGTTTTGAAACATTTTACTTTAAGAGTCCATTTTATAAAAAAAAATGCTTAGAATTACTGTAAAATTTCATTTTTATCATTCGCTTATATTGTAAAGATATTGTTTGTATTTAAATATTTTTATAATTATAACTAACCCAATAATATAAATATATTTTTAATAATTAAAAAAATACATATATAAACTTTTTTGGTAGAAACTTGGGCCTATAATGCCCCTAAGGGAGTGGCCCAATGATAGATATGAGGCTTCACAATATGTGAAGTCTCAGGTACAATGTATAAGGTCTCAGGATCGATCCCTTCCCATACCCCATTCAGAGAAAAAAAAAAAAAAACTTGGGCCTATAACATTTCTCCCAAAAGGCAATGACCCCAAAATGGCAGAAATTGAACTCAAAACTCGTCGACAAGTCACATGCGACCCTCCGTACTCCCAAAAGCATCAAAACATATGTCATAAACTCAAAAAAAATAACATTTAATTGCAATTTTCTATTGCTCTATTATGCAATTGCTTACGTAAAGACTTTTTCTTGCAAAAACGAAGTAAACGGTCTAATACCAATAAGTCAATAACCATGCAGTTATGATAAATAATTGGACAAACTACACAATTGGTCCCTATATTTTTCACTTTTTTCTCGATTCGTCCGATTAATTTTCTTTTGATGTCATTTATTCGTTTTTCCAGATCTAACATAATCCGTCCTTCCATCCACTTTTATCAAAAAAAATTCGTTAAGTCGGCACACGTGTATCTCACATGAAAGCATATATAAATGTCATTTGTACCCCGGCATGTTCCTTGCAATATGGTTTGTTGTTCCCCTTGCTCTGAGGCACGTGTGGCAATTTGATGACAAATATTTGAGGGCATCGGGTTGATGGACAAATTTCGTTGAGTTTCATGGGTTCATGGATCAATTGTGCTCACGAGGGACGAATCGTGAATATGCAAAAAAGTGCATGGACCAATTGTGTAATTTGTCCTAAATAATTATACACGATCATCTCCACTTTGGTCAAATCAAATTACTCAATTAGTTCCAAATAAAAAAGTCTCCATTTCCTTTTTATGTCAAATATCTCTTTTTAGTATCGATTTTGATTCCCACGTTAATTTTTCCTAATATTTATGTCAGATTATAGCAATCTTTTGGGTACGTGGAAGTGGAAGTGGAAGTAATTACCTTATTCAAACATCTTAAGAATATTAAGTTTTTCTGAACAAAATTTGATTAATTACCCTCTAGATCTCCTAAAAATTCATGACCAAATTAAGTACCTTGATATAGAAGTGCAGATCTTCTGTACCACTTGTGTGTACCACTGATATATCACTTTTCATCTCAACTATTGCATCCTAACTATTGCATCCTAACTATTGCTTAACCAATGGTTGAGATGAAAAATGATATACCAATAATACACATAAGTGATACAGGAGATCTGGAGTCGTTGCTGGAAAAAAAAGATTAATATTACAATTTACACGCAATTAATTGCATAAATAATCAAATTCTTGCATAAACTAACGCCGAGAAAGAGTAACTAAATTACATGGCAATACAACATTAACACTATTACAAAGTCACTACACACAATCATCATCTCCAAGTTGCTCTTACAAATCCCTATTAAATATGATCCAAACAAAATATAAAACTTATTTATTAAAAATTACCCTTGTAATTTTCAAATTCTAAGTAAAAATATACTGAGTTCAGGCCCTCCGGTTCCATCCGGGTTCAACATATAAAAAGCTTCTGAGTCACGACTCCCCACAACTCGCTCAAACCGAGCCCTCATATATAGCAACTCACCCTCCGTAGCGCCGTCCTTTTTTCCGTTATCCACCACCGGGATTACCCCGGCACCGACCGAAACACTCTGCACCGTGCTTAGAACGTGCCAATCCGATTGTGTACACTCACGGGCAGGCGCGTACCCACATTTTCGGCCGTTACAATACATAGTCCACATTGGTTCACTAAACAGCTTTGGTCCTTTCCTTCCACGCGCCACCTGTGCAGCTTTCTCGCACTCCAACGCAATCCTAACTAACCCGGATGACATCTCCTTAACTAACGCTGACGTGGATACCGCCAATTCGACGATCAACACAGGCTCGGACCTCGAGTCGTCTTGTACGGCAAAGCTGACGTGGCCTCTACGGTTGCCGAATAGGGTCCCGGTTACTTTTCGGCCGAGGGATGGCGTAATAGAGAGCGGCGTCGGTAGGGCTAGCCATCGGCAGGTTGGGAGAATAATGGGGATTGAGATGAGGCTGAGGAACGATCGTAGGAGTCCCGTGAATGCGGAGCCCGTCTTGGAGAGGCGGTGGAGGGCGATGACGGACCCTGTTTTACGGACGATGGGTCCGTGGTTGTTGCCACCGCCCGTGGGTTCGTGAATAACGAAAGAGGAAGAGCTCATGTAGTTTGAAGGGATGATTTTGCTGGTGCTTTTGCAGCTGCTAGCTCTATTGAGGGTGAGAAGGTTTTCATATTTCATATTGGAATGAAGAGAGAGAGAGAGAGTTTAGAATAGTGGAAAGGGAACTTTTGTTAGTAAGTGTGTGTGTTTGTGTGTGAGAGAGAAAATGATGGAGACAAGGTGATGATAGTGTTGGGGGAGTGGAGGAATATAAAGGGAAAACTGTGGAGGTTTTTTGTGTGTGTTTTGGTGTGAGATGGTATTAAGTGAGTGCTTATGATCATTTCGTTTTGTTTCAAAGCCTTTATATATAGGCCTACAAAATAGTTCAATATTTTTGTCTTAAAGAGAGAAATGATTATCTATTATTGCAGATGCATCATCATGTTTACACGTGCATTTAAGTGGATCATTGGATCAGAGCTGTTTTCGTTTAAGTGGGCCCCTTTTTTACCATGATTTACACTTCATAGATGGTACTTCTTGATCAAAAATCAACCGATCAAATCGACTGATCTATAGGAGAACACGAAAGGTCACAATTTATAAATAGTAAAATATTTTAATTGTTATTTATTTTTCTTGGTTGATCTTAAGAAAAACAATTGACTTGATTATTTATATTGGTTTAATGTGTAGTTTCCCAAAATTATAAGGTGAAAAAGTAAGGGTAAAGTGGTAAAAGTGATGTTCTAAAAGTTTTAAAGTTAATTTGTAGCGGTTTAAAAAATACATTTGAGCAAATTATTAACATTAGTTTGATAAGTAATTTATTTTAAAATTCATGTGTATATGACCCATAATAAAAGTATGATGAAAGAGTAAGGATAAAGTAGTAAAAATATTGTTTTAAAAATAAAAGTTTCAAACAAAACAATTATTTTGGGACGGATGAAAAAAAAACATGCCAATAATTTTGGGACGGAGGGAGTATTATATTATTCATTGAAGAGTAATTATTTTGTAAAACTTTCTTACGGATCTTAAATCGTAAGACGGAACATCACTCTCTTACAACTCAAGTCACTAGCATTTGATGGATCAGATAAAAATGATTTGTCTTACATCAAATATTAAACCGTATTTTCTAAGTTTTTACCTTCATTGAATCAAAAAATCAAAGGTTGAAATTTAATAATTACAGTAAAGTGGGAAGAAAAATAAAGGAAAAAGTGGTAAAATATATTTTCCTACAAAGGAATGTTTAGAAACATGATAATTTTTTTGAAACGAACAAAAAAAAACATAACAATTATTTATTGGGAACGAATGGAGTAATACTCTTAATATTCCAATACTATTGTTGTAGTTTCTGAATGTTATAGTTATTATTATTTACAGTTAAATAGATTATACTTCATTTTCACCAAAAGAGCTCATATTTAAAAAGTGTAATTATTAAAAGATATATAAATATCATTAGAGTTGATCATATATATAAAAAACAATTGAACTTAGTCAATATGTTTATATCACTTGTGGAGGGTAAAGTTGAAAGATTGAGAAAAATTATAGGATTAATTTTTGAAATCGAACTCTTTAAAAGAAATATCAAAATAAAATAAAATTGATGAAATATTTATAATCAATTTAATAGTCAAATTTAAACTAAAAAAATCAAAAGAATACTTTTTCTGGGAACAAGGAAGAGTATATAACTCCAAGATTTAATTTTTTGATAGTACACCACTCAACAATATACTCCCTCCATCCCAAAATTATTGTCATTTTTTTTTTTTTTTTTGTCTTAAAATAATTATCTCAGTTTGAAATTTATCTTTTTAAAACATCTTTTATCATTTTACCCTACTTTAATTATAAGACACATACACATGAGTTTTAAAAGAAATTACACATTAAACCAATATAAATAATCAAGATAATTATTTTTCTTAAACCATGTGTCGTGTCAACTAAGAAGATAATTTAGGTACGGATGGAGTATAAGGCCTCGTCTGGTGCATCATTTTAAAAACACAACTTTTTCTAAATGCATCGTTTTTAAAACACAACATTTTCAAAACATAATTTTTTTCTTGTAAACATGTTTGGAAAACTATTTCAAAACGTTATTTTTATAAACAAAATAGTTATAAACGCGACATATTTTTTAAAACGCTCCAAATTAGAGCGTTTTAAATAACTACACATTTTTAAAATATTACATTAAAATATTTTTAAAGAGAAAACGTTGTATTTTTTACCAACATTTTTATCAAAATGCTCCATCATACAATCACTAAGCTATTGTTGATATTTACTAAAACAGGATATAAAGTCATGTTCTCATTTAATATTTCTATGAGGCTAATGATGGTAGAACATTAACATTCTATAAATGTTATGATTGCCAATTGACCCCATCCCTATGGGATTAGAATCACTCACTATATTCGGCTTCCATTGTAATTTTATGATTCTTCAGACACGATAAGAGACGCAAATAGTAATAAGCAAAATTATAAGGCTTAAAAAAAACAGGACAATTTTCTTGTATAAATTTAAAGTTTTATTTCTTAATTTGGTCACTATATTATTTTTAAAAAGTCCACTAAATTTACCCATCACTATATTTTGAAATTAGTATCATGTTCATCACTCCATCCAAATTTTTAAATATAATACTTACAGAAAAAAAAATTAAAAACCCAAAAATATCATCACTAAAATTTCCACCATAATTACATGTAATTGTTATCTAACAAATCTCTATTATCTTCGAACCAACATAACCCTAGCTTTCATTGAAACAAAGCTTGAAAGAATATGAAAACTTCATTAAAAAATAAAATAAAAACATCTCTATATGGATTTGAAATTGAACAATTAATTCACAATCAAACAACGATCCTTCTCTATGTATTCTACAAATTCTATCAAAAAGTGCTAACGTAAAGTTTGGTTCCAGATCCGGTTACGGGTAGGCCAGGACAATTGTAAAACAAAGACAACGACATTGCGTATTTTCTAGGAATGTCAATTGGACAACGCCAACAAAGCCATCGTCAAATTGAGCGATGCCGGCGAATCATAACCATATTATTCTTCTTCTTCTCTCGACTCTTTTCACTCCCCTCCCCATCTTTTCAATGCATCAATGGCAACCCGATACATCAAAATAACATAAAGCTAAAATAATCACCCTTCCTCACCAAACAAGCACCAGGTAATCAAATTATTAAATAGAGACAAATTGGAGCACTCATAAAACTAAAACATGTAAATCGTGAAATGGCCCATTATCTCATAAAATTAGCACCTAATGATTAAACCATAGACCTCAACGTTTTATTGTACGTGTGACCTAAAGGTCAAATTACTAAGTACTAAGTTACCCTCGTAGTGATGGGTTTAATACTCATAGGGTTTATTTGGTAATTGGACAATGATAAACAATATTATTAATCTTAATATTAGTTCTCATTTATATATCGGGAGTAGTTTTGAGATTAATAATGTTAATCCCAATTTTTTTTAGTGACGGCGCTAATAATATCACCCCCTTGGTATTAATAGTGAGGGGATAATAATTTTATCGTCAAACATATTACGACATTACAACTCGACTTATTAATCTTATACGTCTTTAATCCTGGCCACCAAATGACACCATAGTCTTAGATACTCCTTGTACTTTTGATACTTCGTCCGTTCTGGTAAAGAGTACCCGAGAAAAAAGTTAATTTTTTTTTATAAAAATAATATTTTTAGTAATTTATTAATAATAAAATAATATTTTATTTCTTATTTTTTATAATTTACTCTTTAAATAAAATATTTTAAAATAAAATAATAAACTATTTGTGCGAAACCAATGAAGTAGAATATAAAAATGGGTAAGAATAATATGTATCAAATGATTGCAATGTAATATTATTAACATAACTTTTTAACTTATAGTGGAGCCCATAAAATGTCAAATAAGATGACACATTGGAAATCACATCATTTGGTACACAAATTTAAGTGCACATTGAGTGGTTCTAGCATTATATATGTAAATATATCAATAATCTTCAAAATAGATCTGTTCCAAGAGAGAATCTAGGCTGTAATTAAGGTAACAAATTATTCTATCAACTCCCTTCATTTCCGGGTAAATAATTAAACAATGTTTTTTTTTTTTAGACCTTTCCTCTAAGGGTCTATGTGAAGAGATCAGAACTCACATTTTGTAAAACCTCAATTCTACCATTGGGTCTATGTTTATAATCTTTAAAACAATTCTACTTAACTCTTTATATTTGATATTTACATATTGGTTATATGTTATAGTATTTTAGTAATTTATTAGTGTTTTAAAAATCGTTAAGCGGATGCTAGATGTCAGACTAGCGTCTAGGGCCCTTAAGCGGGACGTAGGCAAGATTCTAAAATCGCTATGCGGCAGACCAACGCCTAGACGGGATATAGGCGGGGCCTAGACATAAAACACAATATCCGATTTTTAATATGTTTTTTATTTTTATTATAAAATTATTATTAAACATTTATTTTTTAAATATACTAATACTAAATATCACCTAATAATTTAAAAATAATGATTACATTATGATGTTAAATTTTAAAAGTAAAACTAGAAATATAATATCATCTAAGATTCAAAATATTACAAAAATAGTTATCAATTCAATTATTCATAGGTCCGTTGACAATTACAAATTTATATAAATAATTTAATAATTTGAAATTTATATTTATTTAAAAAAACCCCAAAATGACATTATTTAGGGCCAAAATTTAAAAAAAAATTAAAAATTTTAAAAAAATATGAAAAATTAGTGGTTGGTCACCTAGCCCGCTTGGAGCGCCTAGTTGATTTTTCGCCGATTTACATAATTTCTAGGTGTCGAGGTGGCGCTTAGCGCCTATGCCAATTTTTAGAACACTGGACGTAGGCGGGGCCTAGAATGAATATATTATTACCTTTTGATTTTTTTTTCTTAATATAACATAATAAACATGTATTAAACATTCAAATATACTAATAGTAAATATCATCAATTAATCTAAAAATAATGATCACATTACAAGACTAAAAATTAAAAGTAGAATATCAATTCGATACCATTCCAAAGTTCAAAAGAACAATACTTCATAACTCCATTTAAAAATTACTAAAATACATAATTCATTAATTTTTATTTTTTATATTTTTAAAAAGATTTTTTTAAATAAATAAATTTAGGTAGCTTGATTTAATTTCTAGGAGCCTAGCTTGATATCTAAGCGTCGTGGTTAGGGGTGAGCAACCCAGTCCATAAGCCCACACAGCCTTATGATTGAGGGCCGATACATAGACTTGGGCTTTAGAGAGGTTAGATGCCCGGCACACCTCTCCGTTTCCTTAAATCAAGTTTAATAATTCATTTTTTATACTTTGTTAACAGGTTAAGGTTTAATAGTTTATACTTTATAATATATAATTCTATATATACAATAATTGAAACAGTAAAAGTTAAAATCCTATCTCTAACTCATTCACTCATTCAGATTCAATAATTCTATAACCCAGTTACCAAGGTACCGCAGGCAGCGTCACGGTGGTTTGACCTTTTATCTTTGTTCTTGAATAATCAACGCTTCAATAGCTCATTGTCGTAGTTGCCTGTCAATCAGACTCCCTTGCTTCCGCTTCGCCATCCCACTCGTCGCTTCAGCCTTGTCGTCCCGTCGCCACCCTCATCGAGTTTTCCCAAAACCAATCACGGGTTATAGTTGTGACACTGCATGTTAATCATGCCCTCTCCCTTTCTCTTTCTCTCTCTCGTATAGTAAGCTCTTATCTATATTGAAAAACATTGATGTTTCTTCGTTGAACTAAATTGCAAAACATAGATTAAAAGGTTTGAAGGTCATACATTCATGTATATTTATATATTATGTATGTTTTGAATTTTGATTCCCTACTTGTAGCTGGAGTTTTTTTAAATTATATGTGTGAATCATTGTTAATGGGAATGAATGTTCAAGTTTGTTGTATTCATATATATGAATGATGATGTAGAATTTGATAGGTTTCAATCAATGTTTTCTTTTCTCTCTCCTCATATGTTGACTGTTTGGCTAATAATATTGGTGTGGGCAAAAACAATTGGATTGTTGGGCTAATAATATTGCAGGTATCAGTTACACAATACAGATTTGTTTCAAAACTCCGTAGCAATGAAGTTTGAATGGTAAAAATATTTAAAAACATGAAAATAAAGCCCATCAAGCCCGCTCAACGCCTTGAAAGCCTCCACCGATGCCCGTGGGCTTGTGTAATCTTGGGCTTTTTGAAATGATGCCCGCTACCTGATGGGCCTATACTGGGCATTGCCAATGCCCGCGGGCTTAGGGCCCGTGCACACCCCTAGTCGTGGCGGGGTCTAGAACCTAGGCGAGCGCCTAGAACGATTTTAAAAAACTAGTAATTATGACCAATAATAAATGTTTATATCTCTTAATAATTATATTTTTTAAATATGGACTCTTTGAGTAAAAATTAACGAGTACTTAAAGAAAAAAAACTTTCTTTTCAAACAATGAAGTATATGAGTGAGAAAAATTAGTATTTTGAATAACTTTATCCTAGCTTTGAAAGTTCAAATTTGCTGCTTAAACACAAAGTTGATGCTGTTATGTTCACTATGCTCCATGGACCTCATGGCTAGTGGTAGGTCTAGAAACTCCAATTATGTTGTAGGGGGGCAATGAGCCAACAAAAGAAACTATAGGGGCTTTCACTTAATTACCCGTAAACCTCCATAAATTGTGAAAAGGAAAGGAAAAACAAAACAATTTCAACTCCCAAGAGATTGGGTGATTTGTGATTGGAAAATCCATGAAAGTGACATGAAGGTGACGGACGATAATGATGGTGAAGGTCAAATGCAAAATAATAGGGTTTGAGAGCCCACTTTGTCCCCTTGCTTTTGGAGTTGGCAACAAATGAGGCCACAAATTTAAGATAATTACTAAATTAACTTAGTTAAATATGATTTGATTAGTTAAGCCGGTTCCAAACTTGGCCTATCACAAATCACAAATCACAAATCACATTGGTAAGCTACCAATTTTGACGGGTATAGGCACGTGGAACTTTATCTTTTTAACGCTACGGGACGTTATACAACTTTTCATTGGCCATTTTTTTTTCCATAATTATGCTCGTTACTCCATCCGTTTGGTTCAAATAGTTTATTATTTTATTTTGGGTTGATTTATTTATAAAGTATACTTTAAAAAATTAAAATATAAAATTATCATTTTATTATTAATAAACTACTAATAGTGTTATTTTCTAAAAAAAATTATCTTTTAAACGGTTAATCTTTATCCAGAACGGAGCGTGTATTAACTAATAAAAATATTAAGCTGAAATTAGGTGAGGCTTCATATACTTTTGAAAGTTAAATGTTTTGTCACGTAGGTGATTTCAATGTGAGCCTACACAATTCTTTTGAAAGTTAAAAGAATTGCATATTACGTGGAGCAATGCAGCTGTAGATTTGATTCTATATAACTGTGAGAAATTAACACCGTTAATTATATGTGATAGTTTCTATCTCTTTATTCAATAGATATCTCCAATGCAAATGTTGATTTGATCTTATGTGGTACGCGTCTCATCACTGAAATAAAATTTGATTAAAAAATAGAAAATAAATGAAAATAGAATAATCAATAAAAAGAGTTTTATTTTTTAAAAAAATATTGATTAGGATGTATTCACAATCTCAAGTAAAATGTGAAAAATTGACATTGTTATCCACAATGTGAAAAAAAATTGGTTGACAAATTATATCAATATCTTTCATCCACATTTGCATTCAAGAGGTTTTTTTTTCAAAAGTGTATTAATCCTTAGTGACATTTAATTTCTTTCACATTCAAATTAGCATTGGTGATGCTTTGATGATGGTATTTTTTACACCAAGTATTTGATTGAGAATGATGAAATGAATATATGGGCTTGAGATCGGTGCAAGCCGCCGGAACCTGCGTAGTTCACCCACAGTAATTGAGCAGGGATGTGCCTTGCAACCGGTGCGAGAATTAGTATGAGAGAGATCTTGAAAAACAAGCGGGTAAAATATATGAATTTACTCAATTTAGTTTGTCCTTCTTTAATGGAGATCTATTATTTATGCTCTTGCAAAAGGTTGGGCAATTTAGGTATTTACTTAGATTTTCTTATGTGTTTTGCGATGTTTTATAAGAGAAACATACAAGTAACATGAAATAAACTCCTGGCGACCACGGGTACTCGTTCAGGCACTCCTGAGTAAGTAGGCACCATGGTTGCCGGAGAAAGTTGTTGCCTGCCTAGTAGGGCTTGGTGCTCGCTTGATGTGGAAAATGACTCAATTACCCTTGGTAGGGCAAATGCGGTTCATTATTATGGACTTGGAGCAAAGTAATTGGATAAACGGAAACAAAAACAAGTACTAGAAGACTGATTTGTAGTTGTTAATTGTAGAATAGCCCGAAATTGATGTTCTGTTTATTTCTAACCACAATCTTAAGATCAATCAAGATAAAGATATTGTTTTTTTATTTTTTAAAAATGGAAGTTCAAAATACAAACATCAATCTTTCTCAAGCTAAATCAGGAAATCAGAGACCAAGAAAAAATCTGAGACAAATACGTTAAATTTTTGCTTCTAGAACTATGCTGTCTTTGTAACAATTAAAAATAATAAAAACAAAAAACTACAAAGCAAAACTAGAAGACAACATCAAAATATTTATAAAAAATGTAAGAAAAAACAAAAAAATGAAACATAACAAACTTATAAAAAGAAAAGAAATTGATGTTTATCGATCCAATGGGTCGACTCAGTGAGTATCATACTACAATTCCACATCAGGTATATATGAGACTTGTATGTGGTTTATAAGATAATCACACACTATTACTGAGCATCAACATCAATCATCAATTTTTGGGTCGATTTGTTGTAGGATTGTAACTCAAGGTGATATCGGTTATACTTAGTGGATCAGACTCTCGGACTCAGGTCGTGAGATAGCCGCTACTGTTTTCCCATGTGGACGATCTATTTAACTTTTTTTTTCTCTGGAATATAAATGCATTATTGTTTGTCGGGTTCTCCTTGTGTGTGGACATGCGGCTATCAAAATCTTTGTACTTCTAAAACAAGAGCTAAAAGTTGGCGCAGAAAAGGGCATGCTCACGGTTTCTTGTTCTCATATTGCTTGGTTTTTCCCTAGAAACAATATATTAATCAATTTCGGAACAGTAGTATCTTAAAAAAAAAAAATATTTGTTTAGAATTTAGTATTTTATAGGGAACTACTAAAGGCAAATTAAATAACTAAAGGAAAAACAAGTGTAAAGTATATATATATATATATATATATATATATATATATATATATATATATATATATATATATATATATATATATATATATATATATATGATAAGTCTCGTGGAAACCCCTATTACAAATCTTTATTAGTAGGATCGAGTTTCATTCTTTCACAACTTAATCCACCAACACACACATAATTAAGATGGATCAGTCTTACAAAATATAATCGTAAAACTATCTTACCTAAATTTTTACCATATATATTATTGAACTCTCGTGCATTAGCTATTTGGACTTCTTGAGTCTCAATGCTTTAATCATTTGGACTTAATATACTTTATATATTACTCTCTTCATCAGTTCTAAAATTATAATCCTATTTTTTTTCTTTTATTAGTCTCAAAATAATTTTCTTCTTTGGAACTTTTTTTAGGACAACATTTTTAATACAACTCTTACATTTTCATTTTACTTTAAGGCAAAAGACACAAATGGGCCACCCAACTTTGGACCTTATTGCAATTCGGCCACCGAAACTTTGGTTCATCTATTTTGGCCACCCTACTTTTGTTATGTTGCAAGCGTGCCCATTTTTTGGATGACGTTAGTTCAGGACGTTAATTTTTTGTCAATTTCCTATTTTACCCCTGTAAATACTAAAACTTTGTGTGGATGAATAATTATAATAAAAAGGGGTCCAAATGTAAAAAATTAAAACTTTGGTTAGAGATCTGGATTCATCTTCATCTTCCCACAACATTTGTGATGAACACCATCCATTAAATTACTCATTTGCTCAGTCTCATCCCAAATATAAAGGAGGGGAAAAAATATTTAAAAAAATCACTTAACCCTCAAGAAGTTAAATTATAATCTTGGAATTGGGTTGTACTCGCCGTAAAAATCGGTAATCCCAGAAGAATCCCACAACCGTTTATTAAACTCATCTTGCAGATCTCGAGGCACAAAAGGGGTCCTATAAAGGGGGCAAGTAGTCTGATCATCATGATCCATCCAACGGTCCAGCTTACAATTCGTCAAACACCTGATCTCCTCCTCATTCTCAAACTCGTACAGGCAAATCGCGCCTCTCCGGGTCTTCGGCCAGGTGAGTACGGCAGTCTTTGACTTTCACCACGGGGAGGAATTCCCGGGTTAGGACGGCGAATAGTGGCGGGTTCTCGGACATTCTGGTTGGATTGTGGTAGAATTGCGGGTCAGGTTCAAGGAAATCGGAGAGACCCAGGAAGCGGAAGAGGGAGAAAACCCAAAAGATTTTAGAGAGAGAGATGTCTGTGTGATTTCAGTGTGTGCGGGAAAGAAAGGGCGTTTTTTAAGGAGGGAGCGAGGGAGACTGTGAAGGGCGATGACGATGAAGATCTGAAGCGAGCTCTCTTGGTAAAACCCGACGATGACGATGAAGATGGCGGCAGGGAAGGGAGGTCTTCATCAATGGAGAAGGACGCTGCTAGGTTTGGCCGGATCTGAAGGAGATAAGAGGAGGACGACGACTTTGCTAGAGCTTGTTGCTGGGCCAGCAGCTGGAGAAGATTCGGCCAGAGCTGAAGGAGGAGATGAGTAAGGTCGACTGAGCGTGAGAGAGAAAACTTTGCCGTTTGGTGATGGTGGGTTTGGGTAGTATTTGTTGTTGAGTTTGGCTGGATTTGAAGATAACCCAGATCAGTAACCTAAATTTTTTTTTTCTATTGGACCCCTTTGGGTTTCTAAAATCACACAAACTTTTAGCATTTTCAGGGGCAAAATAGGAAATTAACAAAAAATTAACGTCCTGGACAAACGTCATCCAAAAAATGGGCACGCTTGCAACATAACAAAAGTAGGGTGACCAAAATAGATGAACCAAAGTTTCGGTGGCCGAATTGCAATAAGGTCCAAAGTTGGGTGGCCCATTTGTGTGTTTTGCCTTACTTTAATTATGAATCACATACACATGAGTTTTTAAAGGAAATTAAGTCTCGTTTTTCGTCAATCCCAAAATTTTGTCTTGTTTGAAAGTTTTCGTCATACGACAACACTTTTCCTGTTTTACACTTTTTTTTTTCTTCATACTTTAATTATGGGTCGCATGTGTATGAATTTTAAAGAAAACTACACATTATATTAATATTAATAATCAAGTAAATTGTTTTTTTAATCCGTGTATCAAGTCAAACAAGATAATAATTTTGAAATGGAGGGAGTAATATTTATAAGAGATATACTATTACGAGTTTGAGCTTATAGTATTCTTACAAACTTTAGTGTTACTGCCGTGATTTCTATACCTCAGACCAAATTTGTTATAATTTTCTAAGTAACGACATTGACATTTAAAATCATCACAAACTTAATAATCCAGCGACTAATAGTAATTTTCGTAGAAATAAAATAAGTTCAAGTACAAACTCGTAATATCGTTTATGTGAATAATATAGTTAATTATTTTTTTTAATGGGTGTACTATGTGAGAGAGTAAACATTTTTTTAGATAGTGAATATAGTAAGAAGAATGTACAAGTTTTCAAACTTACTAATTTAGTACAAAGATGATCATGCAATGATGTTCCAAGTCAAAATATAGACGAATGCATCAATTAAAATATGTCTTTTGTGGCCCTCAAAGGTGTGCAAAATGTTAGAATGGCATCATTACATTAATATATTATCATCATTATACCCCCATAATAAGGACATATAACAATTTCGGCTAACTCTTCTTTACATAATTGCTAATGTTATTATTTTAAATTTCCAGTCGTGGCTCTTTTATTAGAATGAGGCATGCAATCAAATGCTTTAAAAAAATAAAAATAAAATAAACGACATTGAGATAACATATAAAATGAAAAAAATTAATTATTAATTTTAGATTTTCATTGGTAGACTGGTCCTATCTTCTTAGTCACATCTATGGAAAAATACTTTAAGCCGTAATCTAGGTTTCGATTAAGATAATAGCCAAGTATTATCGTAGTTTTTAATATTAATTTTAATATTTACTATATATCTATATTACTTTTTTCTTTTAATATTTCAAAACCCAAAAAAAAAAAAAAATTAACCACAAAACGATCTGCCTATTGAATCAGGGGTAAGTTACATAGTTGATATAGATCTTTTACTAACATGTACTGTAAAATTAGAATTGGATCGAAAGGCTAACTTCTTTTATTGAGTAAAACGCACATATATACAACCCTAAACTTGCTGAACAAGGTCAACTAAAACACTATAATATCTCCTGAAATATATACAGGATATCCTAATAATGGTATGAATTTGTTGTTGTAAATAGAATGATGCACGCAATGAAGCAGCATCCAATACATCACTGCAACATCTCTATCACTCCCCCTCAAGTTGGACGGTGCAGATCACGAACCCCCAACTTGCCAACCAGAAAGTGAAATCGGTCTGCTCCAAGGGTCTTGGTAAAAATGTCAGCAACCTGGTTCGTCGTGGTGACATAATGGGGTTTGATGACACGAGATTCCACTCGTTCACGAACAAAGTAGCAATCCATCTCAACATGTTTTGTGTGTTCATGAAAAACGGGGTTTTTGGCAATGTGTATGGCAACTTGGTTATCACAGAATAGTGGGGCAGCCCTGTGTTGGGGTACGTCAAGATCAAACAATAACCATCTTAACCATACAAGTTCACTAACTGTTGCTGCCATGGCCCTGTACTCAGCTTCGGCGGAGGGGCGAGAAACGATAGAATGTTTCTTTGTACGCCACGAGATTGGTGCCCCACCAAGGGATATAAAGTAACCTATATGAGAACGTTGAGATATAGGGCAACTACCCTAATCAGCATCGCAATATGCAGTTAAAATGAAGTGACCATCAGCCGGAAGAAAAAGGCCGTGACCTGGAGTGGATTTTAGAAATCGAAGCACACGAGTAACTACATCCATGTGGGAACGACGAGGATTGGATACAAACTGACTAAGCACGTTCACGGCAAGAGCAATGTCAGGTTGTGTCATAGTTAAATACAGTAACCTCCCAATTAGGCGATGATATTGTGCTGCATCCACAGCGGGGCTATCAGTGTTAGTATTCAGCCGCAAGTGTTGTTCCATCAGGAATGAACTAGGCCAACCCCCTTATAAACCCGTCTCCTCTAAAATGTCAAGGATGTACTTCCTCTGACTCAAAACAAGATCTTGAGGCGAGCAAGCAACCTCTATCCCAAGAAAATACTTTAATGGTCCCAAATCTTTGATACAAATTGATTGTGAAGATGACCCTTGACAGTATTGATCCTGTCAATATCATTACCAACCAGAATGATGTCATCAACATATATGAGAGCACAGACAAATATGTTACCTTGTTTGAAAATGAACGAGTTGTCTGCATGAGATTGCCGAAAACCAATATCGAGCAAAACCTGTTTGAACTTGTGATACCAATTGTGGGATGCTTGTTTAAGACCGTATAGAGATTTGCGCAACTTACACACTCGTGTGTCCCCTTGCTTTGCAAAACCCTGATGTATCTTCATGTAAACGTCTCCCTTCAAATCACAGTGTATGAAGGCATTATTAACGTCCAACTGGTGAATCAATGCCTTCAATATGCGTGAAACCCTTGGCTACGTACGTTAACAAGCTTGGCAACAGGAGCAAAGTGTCATGGAAATCAATGCCTTCAATCTGCGTGAAACCCTTGGCTACCAGGCATGCCTTATACCTTTCAATTTTGCCATCTGGCCGATACTTAATCTTGTAGACCCACTTGGAATCTATAAGTTTCCTGTCAGGGGGTAAATGTTCTAGTGACTAGGTCTGATTTTCTTCCAAAGCATGTATCTCATTTTTCATCGCATCCCGCCAATATGGATGTTTCGCTGCCTGATGAAAATACTTTGGCTAATCATGAGAAGTGATGGCCGCAAGAAAGATTTTATGTGCAGAAGAAAATTTTTCATATCTGACATAATGAGATAAAGGATGTACCGTAGAGGTTCCTAGACTGGTGGTGGGTTGCGTATGGTCTATAGATAGCGGAAGCACGGTAACAAAATTATCAAGATGCTTGGGCTTAGTTGGCACTCGATGACTACGACGTAACCCTTGCATCTCAATTTCCCTTTGACCTGAAGAAATATGTTGTTGCTCTGAAGGAATGGGGTAGTATATGGCAAACCAGTTTCTGTGGGATTGGAAATTGCGCCAGGTGAAGCACGGAATAAAGCATCATCAGCTGAGGCATCTAAGCTGGGATTGGAAATTACGCCAGGTGAAGCACGGATTGAAACATCATTAGCTAAGGCATCAGAGCTTGTGGACTCAGAAAAAATTTGCTGCAACTTTTCATCATCCAAGTGCACTGAACCTAGTGTCTACGTTAATGGCCTTGGTTGTTGAGCACTCTCAGTAATGGTTGTCTTGAAAGGAAAAACATCTTCAGCGAAGACAACATCCCTGGAGGTAAGGATTTTTGTTGTTTTCAACATCATAGACACGATATCCCTTTTGAGCATGAGGATATCCAACAAACACACAAGGTCTCCCCCTTTCATTGAATTTGTCTTGCCCTTTCTTGTTATCCTTTGCATAAACAAGATACCCAAAAACATGAAGATGATCATATGTTGGCTTCCTGTTAAGCAAAATCTCAAAAGGAGTTTTGTACCCAATAACCTTAAAAGGCAACCTATTTATGAGATATGTGGTGGTCAAGGCACATTCACCCCAAAACTTAATAGGTAAGTGAGCTTGAAAACGTAAAGCTCGTGCAACCTCAAGAACATGCCTATGTTTTCTCACTACTACACCATTTTGTTGGGGTGTGTCGGTGCAAGATGTCTCAAAACAAATTCTGTGTGTGGAATAGTAGTCTAGCATGTAATTTGACTGAAATTCATCCCCATTATCACACCTAATTCTCTTAAATTTTTTCCAAATTGGGTTTTGACCATATTACAAAAGCTGGTTAGGTGGTGACTCACCTTGAATTTATGTTTCATCAAGTATACCCAAACTCCACGACTATAATCATCAACAATGGACATGAAATAGTGGGAGCCCGAAAAAGAAGCAGTTTTATAACCTCCCTAAATATCACAGTGTATTAATTCGATCAAAACATGAATTGGTTTTAATACTACTGGTAGGAAAGGCAGCTCTAGTCTGCTTTGCGCACATACAAGGATCACAAATACTATTGCTAGACCTGAAATTTGTACCAAGGGCTTCAACATGCTGAAGTGCAAGGAATGACCCAATCTCTTATGTCAAACTGCCGACTTAACTGAAAAGGCTGAATGAGTTCCCCCAGTCTTCACATGCTCCAAGCAATATAGACCATCACAACATACCCACTCCAATTAGGTTCCTCGTAGGTAAGTTCTGTATAACACAAAAGTCCGAGAAAAATGTAACTACACAACTAAAACCTTTCGTTAATTTGCTAACATAAAGTAAATTGCACTTAAAATTTGGAACATTCAAAACATTTTGAACTTTTAACCCATTTGGCAAACATGCTTTGCCAACCTTCTTGTCTCCATTAGGTATTACGTGGCATCAGTGCAGGATTCGGTCGGAGAAAATGTTTAAATGGCAAAGCATGTTTAAATATGTTTACCAAATGGGTCTTTGTATTAAGTACCTATCTATAGTTTTTACGAAAGATAAAAACTATAGATAGGTACTTAATACAGCACCTATAAAATACGTAATATAACATTTTTTTGTTGTAAAAATATTATATTATCTTTGACAAATTAAAAAATAAATAAAAAATTGAACACCGGACCAACACCGCCCACCGGACCACCCCACCGCCCACCGCCTGCCCCAACCCCTAGCCCCTCCCCGGCCCCCGCTGGCCCCTCGCACTGATCCCTCCCCAACCCCAACCCACCCACCCGCTCTCTTGACCCAGTCCCTCTCTTCCCCTCCCACACGGACTGGGCCTCCCCTAGCCCACCTAGCCTCCACCACCACCTCCTGCCCAACCTTCACCACCTCCTGCCCAACCTCCGCCACCTCCCGCCCAGCCTCCGCCACCATCTCCACCAAAAAAAATAGTTTTTTTTCCATTTAATTAAAAACCAACTCCCGCCCACCTCCACCACCACCCATCTTCTTTTTTTCCATTTAATTATAATTTTCAATTTAATTTTGAAATTGAACAAAGGGCAAATTAGTAAACTTACAACAAAAGTGTTGTATTAAAGTATTTTATAGGTGTTGTATTAAGTATACCCCAAACTATACTAACAACTTAACCTTATTTATACTATATACAAACAAAGAAATTAACTTTAACGAGAAGACATTATAACTATTTTACACTTATAAATATGAACGGGAACAAAAACAAGCCTTAATAATATGTACAGATAATACCAATATTTACAGACCCACAAAATACAAATATCTACATTTTATTTACATATTTCAAAATAAACTACGGGGATAGAATAATAGGTCAAGACCTGCCTCTTGAAGCCTAGGCTTAATTTTCCTCGTACGTGCTTCCTCTGTCCTCTCGAGAGAAAAAATCTTCTGGTTCTTTGTGGTGGTGGTGTAATAGTCTTGTGTATGTGTGTGTGTTTTGGAAAATTTTCGACAATGTAACGGTAGTATTTGTTGTAATTTTTTTTAGGAATTTGGGCAATGTAACGACAGTGTTTGTGTGATAGGGGTGCGTAAATTCGGGCAGTGTAACGGCTCTATGTGTGTAATGAGAGTGTGTGGTTTGTGCGTGTGTTGGGTTTGTACTGGGTTTGTGGGTTTGTGAGTTTGAAAGGGGGGATTGCTAGGTTTTGGTTAGAAAGATAGCGAAGTTGGGTTCTCTCTTGGCAAAAGGAGAGAGAGATGGAGCGTATATTTTTCTTCAGCCTAACAGATGAGTGAGTCTCCCTGATTTTAGGGGGTGAGGCTCTCTATTTATAGGAAGTTAGGGGGAGAGGCTCTCTATTTATAGGAAGAGAGAGAAAAGAGAGACTGTACGATGAAGACTGAAACTTCGAGATGAAGGAACGAAGGTATAGATCGAGGATAGCCGGCAAAGATTGGAATAGTCAGTGTAAAACAGGAGCTAGGAGGGCGCAACATTGGGCTATGGGGGCGCGGCACCCTGGCTCTTTCCCTTGTCTTTTTTAATTTCTTTCACTTTACACCCTTCTACGTTATCTTTTGTATTTTTTATCCTTTGCCAGTTTCCGTTAAGTCCTGGCTCCCCTGAAATGTAACGAAAGTAACTTCTGTTAGTCCATTTAAATTTGTAATTGTATTTTCTAAGGCCTTGCAATATAGGGATGCGAAATTGAGGTGTCTACAGTTTGGTTTATGACAAAAACACGAATCAGACCGTCCCTATTGGTTTCAAAAATTTCAAATCAAACCGAACCGGACCACTCAGTTTGATTTGGTTCGGTTTTGTTGTTTATATAAATTGTTTTTAATCAACTTAACTATCATAAAGAATAACAATAAAAATAATATTTTAAAATGGAATTAACATCAAAATTAGATAATAACCTACTTAAAATAAATTATCAAAATATAATAGAAATTCCAAAATAAAAACAAAAAATAGAAGAAATAATAGTCCTCCAACGATAAAGATTTTGTCTGGTTTAGTTTGTATATATATATTATGACTAAATCAATGGCTTAGATTATGTATATAAGATGATCTATAAAGGTTCAGAATAGTTAACAAATGCTATATAATATATATTATATAATAAATAAAAATATATATAGGTTGGTTTGTTTGGTTCAGTTTGGTTTGGTTCGATATCAAAAACTGTGAACTGAACCGAGTGGTTTTCCAATTTTTTAAATCGAAACCAATCCATTTTCAACCAAAACCGAACCAAACTAACAAGTTTGGTTCGGTTCGATTTGGTGGTTCCGATTTACACCCCTAATTCCAGAAAAAAAAAATCTAGCTACTACTCCATCTGTTCCGAGCAAAGAGTCAACTACTCTATTTTGGATGTTTCACTTAAAACATCCACTTTCAATTCAGATATAAAAATGTCATTTTATTACTAATTAACTACTAAAAGTATCATTTATAAAAAATTGACTTTCAAACGGAGACTCTTTGCCTAAAACAGAGGGAGTATTATTTTAAAATATTAATTTTGTCTAAAGAGTTTACTTTTAAAAGTTATACCTACGATCTTTATATTTTTTTTTAACTTTACCGTCCATATTGATATAAACATGATGAATATACAACATATTTTTATTTATTACCAACTCTAATAACACTTGTATTAACTTTTTATAAATGTAGATTCATCTTTTTGTGCTAGCGGTAGGTTTGTGTGAGTGCGAACTGGTTTCAATGTGGTTTATGGACACCTCGTAAAGGACCTAAAAAAATTTTAATACTAAAATTGTGTTGTGTCCAATTTATGAAATTAGTTAAAGGGTTAATATCAGTTTTGATACCCTAACTTTGCCCGTTTTTCAATTTTGATACCCTTTGTACCAAAACAATCAAATTTGAGCCAAACGTTTCACAAATTGATCAATTACAATCCAAATCGTTAACTATCCGTTAAATACTAACGATTGACCTGCTATCCTAGGTTGGAAACCGACAACTGGCTTAGCAACAGGTACGTGTATACAACCCTTGTTCATTTCTCCAAAATTTCTCATATCTTCCATTTCCCCCAATTGCTTCTTGCTTGGGTGGTTCAGCTGTCGTCATCGTCCAGCCATCACCCGGCTAAGCTTCATCTCTATCCCTCCATCTCCCTCATCTTCAAATCTGTCCTCCCCAATCGCCGCCGTCTCCCTCTGCGGCTCTGCCCAATCAATCCACATCTCCATCTCCGTACAACCCCTTCGCACAAATCCACAGACGGCCTCCTTCTTCTCCGGCGAACCAGCCGCTGGAATCACCATCTTCAACCGCCACTGACATTCCCTCAGTTCGGGCCTCATGTCCACAAACCCTGCCGGCGTCCTCCCCGCTCCTCTGTTCAAACATCCTCACCGCCGTTCTTCAATCGCCTTCTTTGGCCAAATCGCCCCCCATGTCAGGCGTCACTCCCATCGCATTCCTCTTTCTCTCCCGTATCTCCATCCATCCCGTCTTCAGTTGCCGCCTCCTCTCTTCTCTCTCACTCATCTCCCATCTTTCTTTCTCTCTTCTTCCCGATCTCCCACGCCCACCATAGCCGCCGGCGTCGCCCCTTCTTACATATCTGCCGCCTCAACATCTCCCAGCCTTCATCTCCGTCGTCAATCTTCATCAGCACAAAAAGCCGCCTTTGCTCTCCATCACCGACGCTGACCCCCCTCCATTTAATCTCCACCATGGGTGAGTTTCCAGAACCAATCACGCAAAGCCGTCATCTCCTTCCGCCTCTGTTCACCCCGATTCCGGCGAAGCAGCTTCCAGCCTGATCAACTGCGTTTCTGTCGCCAGGCATCGACAACAACATCCATATCACGGCCGGCTTCGAATCGGGTCTGTAATTACGGCGAATACAACCTACAAAAACAAGTTAACCGTTAGTATTTAACGGATAGTTAACGATTTGGAATGTAATTGATCAATTTGTGAAACGTTTGGCTCAAATTTGATTGCCTTGGTATAAAGGGTATCAAAATTGAAAAACGGGTAAAGTTAGGGTATCAAAACTAATATTAACCCTTAGTTAAATATAGGGATTGTAGTTATTGCTCATTATGTTAATTTATAAAAAGAAACCCTCAAGGTTAGAGTGATGCCCGGCAATATTACTATGTTTTAATCATCTATATTATAATTTCGTTCGGTAGTTAACTACTGACCATGATTCATTTTTACCAAACATAAGTAGCAATATTAAATCTCTCAAAAAAGTAAACTATCAGTCAGGCATTATTGAGATTTTACGGTGATAATTAAAACATATGTCCTAACTAAGATTTACTACGGAATATAATTAACGATCGTGGGAACGAAGTGACCTATATCCAACAATAATAACATGAGGAATTATATTTAGACGTTTTTTTTATTACATGTACAAAATTTGCAAAATGATCTATGCACTTTTTCTCAATTTATAAGGTGTCATACAATTTAATGAGAATCTAGAAAACAATTAAAAAGTCTGACCAGTCTTATGTTTTTTTTTTACAAAAACTTAGGTAAGACGGTTTTACGGAAACAGATCCTCCTTACTCGACCCACAGTGTGTTAGTGGACTGAGTTGTGAGAGAGTGAAGCTTCGTCTTACGATTAAAGATCCATAAGATGGTCTTACATGAGACTTACTCATTCTCTTTTGGGTACGGGTGCATGCGTATCTCTATACAAAAATACATGCGGAGGCTATAATAAACAAATAGACTTAAAGACTTGTTTGGTAATTGGGTATGAATAAGCAATATTACTAATCACAATACTATTTAGCTCATTCGCTATTAATCCACACTTGTATATTAAGGGTAATTTTAAGATTAATAATCTTAATCCCAATTTTTTTAGCGAGGACGTTAATAATAATATGATATCACCCTTCCCGTTGGTATAATTAGTGAGGGGGATAATGATTTTATCCATGTTACGCGTGTTATTAGTTTAGACCATCTACTGCGTATCAAATATCATGTAATTCTGTTTATTAATCATATCTGACATTAATTATGATTACCAAATGGCACCTTACTATTTTCTAACACTAAGTGCATGTACTTAAATGCAAATCTTATTCCATAAGAGTTCACGTAGAAAGATATAGGGTAAATCGTAAATCACACATTTGGTCCCTTAACTATGACCTTCTCCATCATTAGTCCTTTAACAAATTTTTTAACCAATTTGGTCATTTGACTTTTAAATTTTCACACAGTCAGTTCTATTGATGGATGACATTAGTGAAAATGTGAAATGTCATTAAATTCCCTATGTGCCTCTCATATGCATTAGGCTAAGGGCTACATTGCAACTTTTTAAACATAACATATATCACAATTTCCAATTGAGTCCCGGGTTTTAGAAAAACACAACAAGACCTTCTTCCCAAACTAATTTATCCTTAAAAATCCAAATTGATTAAAGAATGCAAATACAACCAAGGGGTCGAGGCAGAAACTACAAATTTGAAGCTCCCCCCTCGGTGGTGGCTTCGGCGACGTCCTTCTCTAGCTTAAGCAATTTCGTGTCGTTGGTAGGGATCTGTCGCTCTTTCATCCCGACGACATTTTCGGAATCGTTGCCGAAGACTTTGATTGATAGGAGAAAGCCTTGTAGTCCTAGGGCACATAAATGTCGAGGGAGAGGAGGTCGAGGCGGAGAGGTTGGGGACACCAGCAAATAGACAGAGGTGACGAAGGGAGATAAAAAGGAGGAAGTAATGGTCGTGGATCGAGGAACATGAGAAAGATGTAGGAGGTAGGGGGAAGTGATGGCAATAGATCAAGGAAGATACTACTCCCTCTGTCCAAAAATTATTGTTCTGTTTTTTTTTCGTCCGTCTCAAAATAATTGTCTTGTTTGAAACTTTCTTTTTTATGACAATATTTTTACCACTTTACCCTTACTTTTTCATCTTACATTAATTATGAGCCACATACACATGTGCTTTAAGTAAACTACACATCAAACTAATATTAATAATTCAGTCAAATGTGTGTTTTTAAACCGTGCGTCAAGTACTCAACCACGACGATAATTTTGAGACATATGGAGTAGTTACTCTACTGTACATAGAAATAAGCAAAAACACCATCCATCTGTTTTTAAATAATTGTCATCCTTTCCTTTTTTGTCTATTACAAAATAATTATCATTTTTTAAAACTTTTTTTAGAAAACACTTTTACTGTTTTATCCTTAATTTTTCTATATATTTTAATTACGACCACATGTTTAAGGACATTAAAGAAAACTAGACATTACATCAATAGTTATAATACAACCAATTACTTTTTATTAAACGTAGTACCAAGTCATAGAAGATGATTATTTAAAAACAGAGAGTGTATATCTTTTTTAGGAAAAAAATGGACACACTTTCATGGTAACGAGGATCAATAATGGAAATAAGAGTCATCGAATATGGAAACATTTTAAGATCATAGAAGTCTTAAGGAATTGGCTTTCTAAAAGTACCCATTAGCTAAGGGTCCGTTTGAATACACATAATTATTATTGAATTAGAATCACAGTTTTATGAAATTGAATTTCAATATATTTGAATTCTATAGAGTTTCAATTCTATTGTTTGATTAATCTATAGAATTCTATTAGAATTGATTTATAATTCCAATTCTATTGTTTGGGTACTCATGCAGTCTCACAGAAATGAATTTGTCACTTATATGTGTTTCCTCTTATATTCCCTACAATAGAGCATAAAATACAAAAAACTAGCACATTTTAATATAAAATCAAATTATAAAAAATATATATGATAAAAAAATCAATGTTTCAAATAATAATAAAAATATAATAACCAAACAAATTTCAACTTTTATAAATATAAAATAAAAAGTTAACACAATTTAATATTACTATTCTCTCAACAACTAAATTTACTACCGTCAACAAGTTTAACCAACAAGTAACATTACTACCATTAACAAGTTTAACCACTCATGATAATAAAGAACCACATAATTCTAACAAGTTGCATCAAAATATATTGTGTCTTCAAGTCATTTAGCTAACGTGGGATGAACTTAACTTCAAATTACACTAAGAGCATGGACAATGCTAAAATTAAAAACGAATCAAAGCAAATCATAGTTTACAATGATGAATATAAAATGTATCTAATCTAATTTAGATTTGATTTGGTTTGATTCAAATCAATATATGTTACAAATCAAAACCAAATCAAATTAAATCAAACCAACCAACTGTATCATGAAACTACCTTGTTTTGGCCTTTAAAAGCAAAAAACGACATCGTTTATACCATCAAAATTCAAAAAAAAAAAAAAAAAAAAAAGGCAAAATGGTCGAAAGCCACTGTGAACGGCAGCCCTCTCCTTTCAAAACCCCCATTCCACATTGCAATTTCCTATTGGGCCCAATATCTTTTTCCACCTAGTTTTTCTTGGTCAATTTTGGGCCAAAAAAAAAATTATTTTTTCTTGAATTAAAGTATACATTTTTACCTATAAATAGTGACTTGATTTGTTTTATTTGGATATCCGAAATATTTTCTATGATTTTTTTTCAAGTTTTTAGTCATTTTTAAAAATAAAATAAAATTAATAGAGATGAAGATAGTGAGGTATGAAAAAGTATTTTATTTTGTACCACTGTTATGTGAGTTTTTTTATTTTGAATCAAACTTGTATCAAATGAATTATTTTATTGGTTTTTAATTGAGTTGTGGTTAATTTGATGTTTGATTTTAGTTTTTTTTTAAATTTTTTTTTAATTTTCACATTGTCCATGCTCTAACTATACAAAACCACAACTACAAAAGTTATGGATCCTTTTATAAAATAGCAATAATATATGTGCAATGTTGTATAGAACACCGCAACACATCCATAGTTGATGCTGGCGATATATCCTATCTAATTTTTTTATGCTTTATTTTTATACCCCAAGGCTCATTTCAAGTACTGCATCCTAGCTTTCAAGTCAAGTAAACAGCACTTTTCAGATCCACCTTGGCCCATTTTACTTTCCTTTCATTTGAATCCTTAATGCAGCCCACTACACACTACACACACTTCATGCTTCTCCATTTCCTTCTTAAAACCAGCATCTGCTACCAGACATTGAAAAGTGAAAGCAAGCTCAAGTGAGTTATTCCATCCTTACTCAGTTATTTCCTATTTAATTCATATTTTTTAATTTGTTTTGCCTATGAAATTATGCAGTATTTAGTTTTGTGCATGATCATAGATTTGATTGTGTTAACTGTTTTTTCAAAAATATTCAAGTGAATGCCAGGGTGAAGGTGACGGAACAAGAATCGGCTCCTGCTCCTCCTCTATCCCATCATGATGATAGTAACAACTTGTCAGTGGTGAAGAAGGCTCTCAAATCCCCTAATTTCCATGTTAAATTGCCCGGTAATGGTCATATTCCATGTTCGTTTGGGCAAATTTTTTAATTCATATGACCCACCACCACGTTTCGTATATATTCTATAAAAAGAGTTCAAACGGCAAAACTCTAGCTTACCCATTCTTGAATTGTTTACTTTCCACCCTGCAGTACAAAAGCTAATTAAGTTTCTAATGAACAAGAAAGATATCACACTTGTATTTTAGTTAACTTCATTTTTTTCTTCTTGTGTAAATGTTGTCACATGAACAGTAGCTGGCGTACGTAGTTTCAATTCTGTAGCAAATGATATCCACTCTGAGACGATGACAAGGGTGCCAATGACTCAAGTGGAAAGTTTAGCGACGCCTTTGATTCCTAATAACAAAGGTGGTTTGATGACCATAATAAATTGTTTATAGTTAATATTTTATGACGACTTTGTTTTCTGTTCTTTCACTTTTTCTCTTACTTGACAAGATAAAATTTTGTGTTGTAAGAATATTCAAGCACAAAACAGAACAGCAACAACAACAACAAATGCAGAGAGAATATTAAGGTTGCAAAATCAAGAGCTATGTTCATTTCTCGCCCTCGAGCAGTATTGTCTAGCCCCGGTAGGTTATAGCTTCTAATCTCTTACGTTATATGTTCTCTTTGGCATACAAGTTAACAGAGGGATACAACACAACAAATGCAGACAATGACGAGTTGATTGGAAACAGTGAAAAGTTAACTCCCAAACAGCCTTCAACACTAAGAGAGAAGATTGTGGATTATAAGGTTAACCCGAATACAAATAGATTAGTGGAGATTCCATTGAATGTAAGAACCCGTGCTGTGGTGGTCCAAGGGAAGGTCATGACTCATGACAGGAGGAAGAGCCACGCCAAAGACACCAGTTATGTAAAATCAACAGTCCCAAGAGAGAAAGCAAAGTGAGGCCTGCAGCCAGAGTTGTGATTTATTTGGGAAACTTGATGAAATTGAATTAAATTATTGATTAATTCTTATAATTTGATGATTGCATCAAGAGATCATTCCTTATCTAATTCCTTTTCATGTTATTGTTATTTCGTTAAATGTTATTTCTCTTGCAAAAACGGATTAAATGAGGCAAAGCAAATCTATATATATTTCACCTCACAAACGTCTAACTTCTGGAGGCATTGCTCAAACCCATGTTGATTCATTTTGACAAATTCTTTGCCATGAAATTGAAAGGTGGAATACGATCGAGGTAAGGAAAAAGGGTTCAACCTAGAATAACATTATTTTCAGAAGTAAGAATTAAGACCATCTCCAAGGGTTCTTCAAAACTTCAAATTTGAAGGATTTTGACATTGTTGCTTCCTCCAACAGATGCTTCAATTCATCTTCAAATTTGAAGTTTGTGATTTTGGACTTCATTTTCAGCGCTCAACTGTTGATACTTCATTTTCACTCTCCTAATTTTTTATTATTATTTTTGTTTAAGTAATTATTTTGTGTTTTATATTTTCATTATTATTGTTAGTTTTGATTGTTTAGTTTAAATACCACTTTGTGATGTTTTGGTTTAAATAATACAAAAAATTAATGTAATTATTTTTATTTATATTGTTAGTTATTAGTTATATATAAATTATGCAATAACTATCAATTTTACTAATAATATGTTTGTATTTTAGTCTCAATTAAATTCATGCATTTAATTATTATTTTTAATGCATAATATTTAATTTAATTTAATATTAATTCAATAATATATTTGTTTTGCTAAAATACATTAATGCAAATAAAATAAAATAAAACATATACTTGGAATACAAATTAAATGAAATAATGAAGAATATACTTGGAATATTCCTTTTAGAGTAAACTTTGAAGTTGAACTGTTGGAGATAGTGTAAGAAATTTGGTGCAGAAATTACACCAAAGATTTGGTGCAGTTTTAACTTTAAACTGTTGGAGATGGTCTAAGTGCCTATAATCACAAGTCGCAACCACCGGTGATATATCTATGAAAAATAATGCTTTATAACTTGACGAATGTGTAGTCGCTTTATTGATATAGCAAAAAGTAATATCGCCGCAAACTCGCAACTAAGCTTAAAATCGAGAAATCATTCGAGGAAATCATCAAAATAAACAGCTTAAGTGGAATAAAAACATATCGATCAACACCTTGAACTCGAAAAAAGATCTATTAAATTGAAAAATACAAAATGAGATAGCGATAGAGAGACAGAGAGAGAAATAGAGAGATGAGATCAATGAGTTTCCCGTTTGAGAGGTTGGAATAATCAGAAAATGAGAGATCCGGCCATTCTGCTTCGACTCTGGGACGCAGCTTTGAGGGGAAGGGGCTACGGAGAGAGAATCGACGAATGAAGCGAGCGAGTTTTTTCCCGATAGTTTAGAATTGGTTTTGTAATTTTTTACTTTTATTATGGAATTGATTTTATGGAATTGAGGGTAGTAGAATTATAATTCAATCAATAGTGTTAGGTTTACCACTAATTCTACGACTATTGTTACCAGTACGCCTTAGTAAAGGGCAATGTTGTCTTTTCACTAAAATAGCACATTTTGTCTTCACCAAAGCTTAGTGGTAACAATAGTTGTAGAGATAGTGGTAAACATATCATTATTGTAATTCAATTCCAATTCTATCCCTCATTTTAGCATCCAAACAAAAGAAATTGGAATTCTATGCCCCAATTCCAATTCCAATTCCAAGTCATGGAATTGGTGTAACCAAACACACCCTAAATGTCAAATTTCAAAGGTCATCCCCCTTTTGGTTCACCTTTGCTATGCAGAAAACTGATTTTAAACACCAAAACGCCAAATAAACAGCCGATTAAATTGACTAAAACTTGAAAAGAGTCCATTCTACCAATTAACTGGTTAAGATCTTATATTTCCACATAAAATTGACTAAAACTTGATCCAGACATCGACCAAAGAGTTTAATATAGTAGTTGTCACGATAACTTGGGAGTAATAATTTGAATATTGAATCTTGAAATGTACTTCCTCTGTCTAAAAAACGGAGTGTTTGTTAAAAAAATATATATATATATATACCGAGCGTCTACTTTATTATGGATTTAATAAATTTATCTTCGTCAAGTTCTATATATTAATATGACTATATGAGTAGGTCTGCTTTAAGATCGTTTTACTGATCCTAAGTCATAAAGTGAAGCTTCACTTTCTCACTGTTTAGTCTATCAACACACGGTGGTTAAAAATTACATGTAATACGATCTTTTCTAAGTTGTTGCCTACTAATATGCACTTGTAATTATATATATAAAGGGGATACCACCTTTTTTACCACCGTACAAATTGGGGAAATCCAATTTGACCACCGATGTTTCATAACGACCAAATTAACCAACCAAATTTTAATTTGGTTACAATGTCGTCCTCGCCGTTTCATAACGATCAAATTAACCAACCAACTTCTGTCAATATCGGGCCAAGAAATTGTCATGGAAGGAATATATTGACGTTTGCTTGGTTAATTTTGTTTTTAAACTTGGCGAGGCATCGCAACCAAATTAAAAGTTGGTTGGTTAATTTATGAACGTCGTTGGTCAAATTGATTTCAATTTATGGTCAAAACGGTGGTATTCCTATATATATATATATATATATATATATATATATATATATATATATATATATATATTACTAAAATAGCCTAAAGTCAACATCTTTAATTTTTTTAAATTAAAATCGAAAAGAGTAATTATGTATACGTGTTACTAAAATAGTTTAAAAGTCAAGTTTAATTTTATTTAAAAATAAAAATGAACACTCATTCCGCAGTTGACTATATATGAAAAGAGGTTACGGTTTGTCTTTAAACATAGCTTAATTATACACCGACCAACCGTTTACAAGCCAGGGTCGGGTATATAAAATTAAATTTTCATCCACCGCAAATCTTTTTGGAGAAATTACATGTGGGTCTTCTTTTATAAATTTTCAATCGTTCTAGTCCATCAAATTGTGTTTTAATCGGAAAAATATATTTTTTGAGGTGAAAATATAACGTTGTCATTAATGAGCCGGACACGCACTAAAGATCAGTTACCCAATGAATCGTGATTCACGATGCATCAATTTGTGATTGATTGAAGAAGATATTTTAATCATGCATCGCGAAGCGTAATTTTTCGGAAATTAATTTGTGCACCGCGATGCATCAATCAAAATCAGATTCAAATTGAACGAGATATTTAATTTACGGAAATAATTCAATCAATCTATTTGATTCCCACCTTAATTACAATATCAAGTAAAATAAAGAAATTTTGGTTACTTATTCACGGAAATCAATCAATCAATATATATTTAATCTATATATTTGATTTCTACCTTAATTATAATATAAAACAAAATAAGAAATTTTTGATTACATATTTACGGAAATCAATCAATTAATCTATGAGTGATTCATACCTTAATTACAAATTTACAACATCAATGAAAATAAGAAAACTTTGACTACAAATATAGAATGAACCTAGTTATTTGTGCCTCGCGATGCATTGTTTTTGAAATACGATGCATAACTTTGTCACGATGCATGATTTTATCTGGATTAATGACTCACGCGCGTGTTTTTCATTCATTAGCATAGTATTTTCGCTCCACAAAGTTCATTTTCGGTTAGAAAAAACATAACGTACTATAGCAGTTGAAAATTGTCCAAAGTGGACTGACCCAAATTTCTCTCAAATTTTTTTTTACATAAGCAGTCTTTGGAACATAATACAGGCCAATCACTAGACATAACATGGACGGGTAAATCACAATCTTTGTTTTTTTTTTCTTCAGATTTTGATTGGTCTCCTGTGGTGTTTCAAAGACCGTGTAGAAAAGATTATACACATCTGATTGATGAAAATTTAATTAATTATAATATAGTGTAAAAATTATCTTGTTTCAGTTTGATCAATCGTTATTTTTTGTACTTTGTTCTAAATTAGGGGAGTTTTACTTTATTTGTGATGTGAGGATTATTCACCAGTGTAAATTTGTTTGTGTGTGTGATCGAGAGAGGGAGATAGAGAGAAATGGGATAACGTGAAAGTAGGTTTTAGGGTGCTCTTGAAGAATTTAAAAAGGTTTATTATAACACTATGATCCCTTATATTTAGTGTCTTTGTCATATCAACACCAAGTGAGCAAAATAATGACATCAATGTGCCACGTAGTAACATCTAATAGATAATTGACAGTCGTTAAAGATAATGACATAGATTTAACCAAATTTAATACTCCCACTGTTACTAAATTATTGTTATTTTTGACCTGACACACCGTTTAAAAAAAACAATTTATTGTATTATAAAATTTTAAGACAAAACCCCTACTTGGGCCACCCAACTTTTAAAAAACTTGCAATACGGTTATCGAAAAGTTTAAAATTATCATCATTGCCATTATACATTAATTAGGTTGCAAACGAGCCCATTTTTTGGACGGGTGTTATGTTAAGCTGTTAAATTATGTCAAATATCTATTTTACCCATTTAAATAGAGTTGACTGTTGAAGGGGGACAAATTGCAATAAAAATGAAAACCAAACAACAAACCTAGCTGCCACCCCCTCCCCTACCCATTTTCATCTTCCTTCTCCAGTTCACAACTGCGTTTCGTCTCGACGGCGGCGAGCTCATCATCATCATCATCAACATTAACATCCAGCTTGAAGATCAAAATCTAGATTTGAATCTCTCTTTCAAAACCTAGATCCATTGAACTTAGATAAACGTAAAATGAAGATGGAAGACGAACCAAACGACGACATTTTGCTCTCTGCTTCTGTAATCTCGGCCTAGCACAACCTTGTCTTCATCTTCGTTGATGTCTTCTTCACCGCCGATTTCGTCCAGATCGATTAACGGTGCGAGCTTTTGAGGTTGTTGGAGATGTGACTCAATCTCCCTCTGACTAGAACCCCACTCAACCAATTTGTGATCATCGGCCCCACGTTCTGTAGCTGAACATAACCCAAGGGGGAACGACTTAACGAAGAAAGTGGTGTCCATGTTACTCTGACTCTAGCAACGGCTGTGGATCTGACTGTGGCAGAGGTTGTTCATTCATCAATTTCCTCCTTTTTTTTCCCCGGCTCTGACCATAAAAGATTGAGAATATCTCAATCTGTAAGAAGAAATGAAACTGTAAAACATGAACTGAAGAATTGTTCAAGAAGAAGAGAGGAAGTTGTATTTCGTATTTGATGATTCCATTCTCTCAAATTGGAGAGTTTCTGTACATATATACAATGAAATGGAATACATAAAATATATGTTTGATCTAACAGACTAATCTAGCTGTATAACTGCTTTGATCATTACAGAAAACAAACTTCCTAACTGCCTTCACATTGTTTCACTCGACACCCCTGTACTTCTATACTGTTACACTCGATACCCCTGAATTTATGTAACTGAATATAACTGCCTATTTTCTTCTGGCACTTGACACCCTTAGTCTGTTGTAATTGTACACCCGACACCCCTGCATTCTTTGAATCTGGAATTACATCATCCTGTTCTTCACTTGATTCAGTAGTTGTGGTCTCTTCACTTGTGTCTTCCTTATCATCATTTATAGCCCCCCTCAAGCCCAAAGGATGAAACAGGTTGAAGACATTGAGCTTGACTAGGAAGGATCTCAAAGCAGGAGAGGCCAAAGCCTTGGTAAACATATCAGCTAGTTGGAATCTGGTAGGAATGTATCTAGGAGAAACAGTTCCAGCAAGAATTTTATCTCTGACCAAATGACAATCAATTTCAATGTGTTTGGTCCTCTCATGAAAAACTAGATTGGAGGCTAAACTAAGAGCTCCTTGATTGTCACAGTGCATAGGAACAGGAGTTAGATTGTGGATGCCAAAGTCTGAAAGTAAGGATAGTAACCAAGTGACTTCACAGTCCGCATTGGCTAGACTTCGTACTCGGCTTCACAGATGATCTACGAGACTATACCTTGCTTCTTGGCCTTCCATGAGATTAAAGAAGAACCAAGGAGCACACAAGAGCTGACAAGGATCTTCTAGTCATTGGACATGAAGCCCACCGCATCACAATAAATCAAGTGGGAAATAGGACTAGAAGAAGAGTATAGAAGACCTTGTCCTAAAGACCCTTTAAGATATCTAACTAGCTTTAAGGCAGCCTCCCAATGAGGAACCCTAGGGCATGCAAGAAACTGACTTAGAATATGAACAACATAAGTGATATCAGGTCTTGTAATGGAGAGGTAGATAAGCCTCCCAATGAGTCTCTTGTATTTGGAAAAATTTGATAACTTGGCACCCTTATCAGCAGCCAGACCATGATTCTGTTTCATAGGAATTTTGGAGGCTTTAGCAGACATGAAGCCCACATCTGAAACAATTTCTAGGGTATACTTTCTCTGATGAATGCAGATTCCAGCTGCAGATCTAGCAATTTCTATGCCTAGAAAATATTTCAAAGGGCCAAGATCTTTAATGCTAAAATGAGCATGGAGATGAGCTTTGACTAAAGAAATGGTAGTAGGATCAGATCCAGTAATTAAGATGTCATCTACATAGACTAAAATAGCAGTGAATGAGGTAGGTTTGGACAGAGTGAAGAGAGTGTGATCATTTTTGGATGCTTGGAAGCCAAATGTAAGCAAGGCATTGGTAAATTTGGTGTACCATTGTCTTGGAGCCTGTTTAAGGCCATAAAGAGACTTGAGCAACCTACATACAAGAGGGGTTTGAGAAGGAGGAAGAGTAAGGCCAGGAGGAGGCTTCATGTACACCTCTTCATCCGTATCTCCATGCAAATGCATTAGAGACATCCATTTGTGACAAATGCCGCCTTAATAGCGCTTAGGCCGAAAGATCCCGATCCGTAGTCATCTTGGCCACAGTGCAAATGTCTCAAAGTAATCTTCACCCCCTCGCTTGTGTGAATCCCTTGGCTACCAAATTGCTTTATACTTGTCAAGACTTCCATCAGCCTTATACTTCAACCTAAAAACCCACTTACATCCCACTGCTTTCTTGTGAGGAGGAAGTTCCTGCAACTTCCAAGTGTTATTGAGTTCTAATGCATTCAATTCAGCATTCATGGCTTGACACCAATTTGGATCTTTTAAAGCTTGAGAATAAGTAGTAGGTTCAGACAATGAAGAGATATTGCATATATAGGAAAAATAAGAAGAAGAAACAAAAGAATAAGAAATGGGAGAAGACACACCTTTGGAGCAAGTAGAGTTAATAAAAGTGGATGGAAGACTTGTATAATCCTTGAACTTACATGGAATATTCTTCACTCTAACAGGCCTAGATGAATGGTTCTCAGATAGAGGATGGGATTGTGATGACTGAGATGAAGACTCAGGATTAGAAGAAGATGCAGATGACTCAGATGTGGCAGTAGACTGAGAAGGAAACTCAGGTATGGAAGAAGATTCAGAAGAGAAGGAGTTTTCAGGAATAGGAGTAGATTGAGGATAGGGTTAGGCTCAGGTATGTAATCTGGTTCAGATATTGGTGGATGTTCAGGTATGGCTGCAGGTTCAGGATTGAGTGTATGTTCAAATTGTGGTACATGTATAGGTAGGGCTGCAGATTTAAGATTGGTTGCATGTTCAGGTATAGATGGAGGGTCAGGTATTTGGGAGGATTGAGGGGAAGAGTTAGATTCAGGTGAAGGAGAAGTAAGGGCAACAGCTGAATTGACAGGAGGAAAGGTTACTGGGGTAAACATAGGAATAGTGGATTCTGAGGTAAGATAAGGGGCAGTTTTATATGGAAAGGTATCCTCATAAAAGTAAACATCTCTAGAAAATATTACTTTATGGGAATGTAGATCATACAACTTATAGGCTTTCTTGCCATAAGGATAGCCCAAGAAAATACATTTTGTTGCTCTTGGAGAGAATTTATCTCTGTGTGATTTTAAGGTTGATGCAAAACAAAGGCAGCCAAAAGCTTTTATATGAGAATATGTGGGAATTTGATTAAGGAGCATTTCATAGGGTGTTTTGTGAGATAAAATAGGTGTAGGAGTTCTATTAATCAGATAAGTTGCAGCAAGAACACAATCTCCCCAAAATTTGATTGGTAAATGGGCTTGAAATCTCAAGGCTCTTGCTACATTAAGCAAATGTCTATGTTTTCTCTCAACCCTACCATTTTGCTGAGGGGTTTCTACACATGAACTTTGATGTTCAATGCCAAGAGATGTAAGAAAAGAGGAGAGAGTGGTATTGAAAAATTATGTACCATTGTCTGACCTAATGGCTTTAATGTATAGTGAATTGTGTTTGAACCATCTTGAAAAGGCTTGAATATATGAGAGAATTTGAGTTTGGAAGATAGTAAATAAGTCCAAGTGGTTCTTGAAAAATCATCAACTATAGTAAGAAATGAATTAAACCCATTGTAAGTTTTATGATGGTATGGATCCCATACATCACAATGAATAAGAGAAAAAGGAGTTGTGGCATGACTAAAACTTATTGGAAAAGGAATACGACATTGCTTAGCTAAATGACATACATCACATATAATGTCCAAGTTTTTATCATTACATTCAATAGGAAAAGTGTTGCAAACTTTGAAAAGGGTGTGACCTAGTCTAATATGCCGAGTTTAGCAGAGTTGAATTAAGAACGTATGTAAACACTAGGCTACCGTGATAGTAGATGATATTCCATGTAGATTCAATTTGTATAGACCTTTATCCATTTTACCAATCCCTTCAAGCTCACGTGGACTAAGTCCTGAAAAGAGACAATAAGAAGGCATAAAAGTTAA
>CM028380.1:122013350-122163816 GCA_013146195.2 Codonopsis lanceolata
TCTTCTAGGGCATTCTTCTATTTGGCTTATTTGGAAATCTTGGCGTTGTCGATAAGTCGGTCGAAAAAGAAGTTCGGTCTTGGTGGCCATCCGGAAATGAAAAGTGAACCAAGTTAGAAGTGAGCGATGATAAATAAGGTGAGCAGAGATAAGAGGTGAAAAGAGTTACCTCGGTCATACACATCCAGATCTCTCCAGGCTAGGATAAGGCCAGCAAGTTACGTACTCCTTCGTCTAATACCCGATTGCAGCCTTTTTAGCATTCGGCCAGAGGCTAATGTAGCCCCTTATTTGTGTTTATATTGGCAAGATCGGGAACGGCCCAATTTCATAATCAATTTGTCGCTAGCTCGCGACTTTTCGGCATATAAAAGTTGTCTTTACGCGGATAGGAGCTCGAGAGCTAGAGGCTTCAGCTGAGGATCGCTTTGGTCGATCCGGCAGAGTTCTCCTTCGAGGCGGTGAAGTGGGGAGAGGCCTTTTTCTTTGTTGAGGTTGTTGTAGTTGTTGTTGTGTTTGTTGTTGTTGTGGTTGTTGTTGTGATTGTTGTTGACGAGCTTGAGGAATTGTAGGAGTTTGGTTGGCATTTGGTGTGTGAGAAGCATTTTGTTTGGTAGGCGTTAGCCGGTTGTTTCCTCGCCCGATGTTGGTGGGTGGGATTAAGGGAGTCGGTGGGGGCGATTTGCCATTTGAGTGTTTACGCTGGCGAGCCTCGTCGCATAAACTGCGAGCGGTTTGAGTCCTCCATTTGCCTCATGTGCGAAATAAATAATTGTTAAGAGAGCAAGAATCAATGGTGATAAAGCAAAAAGGAAAGGTTATGTGGCAAAGTCTAGAGAAAGCGAGGTGCGGTTCTCCAATTGGAGGCATCTCGGACATTGGAGAAAGCTTCCAGTGACGGTTCCCCAAAATGGGTGGGGGCACCTCGGGCTCTAAGGTGGTTTGGGGTTCGCGACCTCGTCGGCCAAAGATAAATTGCGGCTTCGCCAGTAACATGGGAGGTCGAGAGTTAGGGGCGGTCAGGTCAAGACCAGTCTTGCCCTTGTTTCCCATCTTTTACTCCAAAGCGTCGAAGGTTTTTCTTGTTGGGGTTCTCTCTGCTCGGAAGGCTTGTTTGTCGTGCCCATGATGGCTAAGTTGTTTAGATAGGGGGCAAAGGCCAACCTACACGATTCTCTAGCAAGGGTTTTGCATCCCGGCCATCTACCTTGTTAGGGTTTTGAAAGGAGTTTAAAAGTAATTAGGGTTTGGCGACCGGAGATCGCCGGTTTTCTTGTCAATAGAAAAAAGGAAAAACTTTCGGAAGAGGTCCATGCTGGGTTCAAAACTAAGAATGCAGGGCTACAATGTATGAAATTAAAAACCTAGCGTGGTTAAGGTTAAATTACGAGGAAGCGTTGTTTACGATAAGGAACTTCGGCGAAGAAGGGTCTGAGGCAAGCGGAGGCCAACTAAGAAAAAATCAAAATAGAAGACCATTCGGTCTCCTTGAAAGTTATGGCCGACATCGAGGTTCAAATCAAAAGCTTTCTTTCGGTAATTTTGGGGTCGTACGAAAGAATAAAACGGTTGAGACTTCATCTCACTCGAAAGGTCATCCCGGGATATGAAGGGGTGTGCTAGTTGAAGCTACTTGTTGACCTCGCTCTTGATCGGTTGGACGATTAAGACCGAGGGATTCTCGGTAACACGCTCGACATTGCGAGGAGTGTCTGCAGGGAAGGCTTTCGTCGAACAAGGGGAACCTCACGTTCGGTTGCCTCAGAGCCGAGAGGGAAGTAGATGATTCAATGTTCTTGAGGGGCTCAAGTGATCATAAGCTCGGCCCTCAATTTCGGAGCGTTCTCTGTCGAAGAAGACATCCTACAATGTCGAGGAACACGGTTAAACCACCTTGTAAAAAGAAATCAATTGGCGTGTGGCAAGCTAGGGTTTAGCAGTGAACCCGATGAGCAGGGCCTTGGTTTACTTTTCCTCGATTTTGGGGTGAAGGCAATGTTGGGGATGGAAAGAATTCGGTGTGATGATATTGAAAGCATGAGATGGAAGACATAGTTGAGTCGAGAACTCATGATTACACATTCACATTACCCGACAATTACAGATGAAGATGAGCAGGACGGATGAAGGTGTAGAGAATAAAACAAGCGATGGCGTTAGGGGAATGTGTAAAAGCACTTAGAGTTTACGAGTAGAAGCCAGTCGGGTTGAACCAAGATGCATCGCGGTTGAAGATGGAAGATTCGCTTGATGCGCCAGCCCCAGGAATCGAGAATGGGAAAGTTTGAAATAAGAGTGATTTTGGTCTTTTAAAGAAACCGCCGTTTGGGAAAAATACAATCATTAAGGTGCAGCAATCGAGGCCAAAGGGCGGCGTGCATTTAATGCCTTCATGGAGGAGCAGCACTGTCTTTTCGTAGGGTGACGGTTGGTGGGTTAATTTCATGGGGCATTGATGCCGTGTACCCGCCTTGGTGTCGAATTATTGAGTGTAAGATAAAGACTTGAGGAAAAATCTCTTTAATTCCTTGGGCTCCTCCTCGCTACGAGTATGAATACTCGGTGAGGCAAGGAGTAGGGGGCTACTGAGCTGGCTGGCCCAACTGGCCCAACAGGCCCGGACTAGAGAATTAAATGCAAGGCAAGTCAATGACCTTCGAGCAAGCGGCGATGCTCGGGCTATGTTAAAGTGCCTTCGCGGTGGGGGCTTAGTTAGCGAGCAATCTTGAAGAGCGAGCATGATGAAATACGCTTCGCCCGAAAGGAGAGCAGACATGGCGAGGTCGGTTTACACCGACAAGCAACTGTTGTTAAAGGCGGAGAGACGGATTATGTCAAGGAAATCCTCCCCACCGATAAGCGCTCATTAATAGGTTAATTATTAAACCTATTATCAAGGGCCATGAAGATCATGGGCAGTTAATAGCATTCATGGGCAGTTAATAGCGTTCATGGGCAGTTAATAGCATTCATGGGCGGTTGATAGCCGTTGTGGACGGTTACACTACCTGTGGGATATAAAAACAAAGCAGAATGTGAAGAAAGGTACGCTGTCTTGTTTCCCTAGCCTAAACTACGTTGAATTGTGAGCTTATTATCTTGGATTCACACCGGCTTTGCGGAGTGCTGCCCAGTTTACGTTTCTTCTCCTACATTGCAGAGTTGGGCTTAGAGGATTTGTGAGCACGTTGAAAGCCAGGTGCTTGGATTAGGCCGTTTTAGTGGGTCCAGATTATTGTGGACGCATCAAATAGAGTGCACTAATATAATAAAAAAACTCAATTTATATTTCAAAATAATATATTTGTTGAGTGTAATATTGTGTGCGTATGTAAATATGTGTAATTTTTGGAAGGGGGTAGGGTGTGGGAAACATTTAGAAATTGATTCACGAAAAATGAATCAATTTCCTAAAAATAAAGCTTTATTTTCCATTGACTCGTAAAAGCTTTTGTCTTGACTATATTTTTCAAGTGTTACTAAACACCAAAAAATCAGAAAAATATTTTCTGGATGTCATTTTTTTGTAAAATAAATGGAACCTGAGTTCGAGACTATAAATCGCTTCACACGCGTATTCCATCAAGTTACCAAACTAGCCACCATAGAAATTTAAAAAGTAGGTCTCATGCGGAACGTTTTACGTATTCTTATCCGTAAAATTACATTTTAACACACGATGAATTGGATCAAGAGATTATCTTACAAAAAATATTCATAACACGGTTTTTCTCAAAGTTTTTTTAATCTTTTTAAAATTACTTTACTAGTATATTTTTCCAAGTAGGTGGTCACCAAAGTGTGAATGTGTGCCGGGAGAAAACAAAGAAGTCATCATTTGAGTAGGTCTTCGTAAGATCATTTTACGGATATTAATTTGTAAAACAAAAATTAACTTTCTAACAGCTCAACCCATCAAACACCAACACCCGTGAATTAGGTAAGAAAGATCTTGTCAAGTCGGTTTTTTTTTTTACATAAACAAGCCGTGCCAACTGCCCAGTCAAGCATTTAGTCGTTGCCCCTCTTTATAAATAATTATGCAGTCCGGTCAACTCCCGGCGTGGAAAAAAAACAGAAGAGAGGGGAGATGGATGTCTGTCCTTCTTTGACCCGAACATCAAATTTCCCCCCCTCCCAATTAACACTCCCCCAGTCCTTCCAATCCCGCTTCTCTCAACACGAAGATCTGCACAATTTCACACTGTAATCTCTCCTCAACCTTCAATTCTTCACCTTTTTACTATTTTTGAACTGAATTTCTTTCTATGCATTTTGTTATTTGAAGTGTATGCCTTAGTAATTCCAAACGGTGGCTATCGCATCTTATTGAGGGTTTTAGTGGTTTTTTTCCTTGTCAAAACTAAGATAATTTATTTGGTGGGTAGATGATGATTTGTTGTTAATTCAAGAATCCTTTGGTGGGTTTTTTTATAATTTCCATTTAGGGTTTGTGTTATGATATCTCTGGTAACTGTTTGAACCACTTGCAATTTATGACTTTTTGGTATTTTGGATTTGATGTTTTGGTGATGAAAGATTGAGTATTTGAATTCGTTCTTTGTGCTCTTATGATCTTGATGCTAAAACAAATTTGGAATCTCGGGGATTGTTTGATATCCATTTCGTTTCTAATATTTTTGTTTCTATTTTTAATTTTTTGTGAAAAATAGAAATAGAATTACGTTTACCAATCATTTCTATTTCTCATAAACTAGAAACATTTCTCATTATTCTCCAAAATTTAGAAATGAAAAAAAATCGTTTCTTTTTTAAGAGAAATGATTCTTTTTCGAAATTTAAAAGAGTTAAGGTTGGTCAACTTAAATGAGGTCGAGCCTTCGAACTTTTATATATATATATATTACAACCCAGCACTCATTAACCCACGTGACCCTACCAAACCCGTTAATATTTTTAGGATTGCGTGTAACCCGTTTTAACCCAAAAATATTAACGGGTTGGGTTAAAGCGGTCGAAACCATTACCTATTTTTGCCCGGTAGCTTTTACTCTACAAAATTATGAAATTTTGGGAGAAAATATGGATTAAGACGAGTCGTCTCATTTTAACATGTTACCCGTTTAACACGACTCATTTCAATTAGTTTGATGTTGGGGTTCTAATAAGTTTCGACCCATCACTCGTTCCAACCCAACCCAACGGATAAGAAACTGTCTATCCATTTTTTTTTTAATAGTAGATGAAATCATGTGAATTATTATTCTACCAGTTCGAATTGGATATACTATACTATTATCAAAGTTGTAACGTGTTAATTTTTTTTGAAAAAGTATATAACTTTGTGAAAGGAAATAAAAATGTTTGTCAAAAATGATTAGCTTTTGTTCTTTTCCATAATAGAAATAGAAACGGCTATCAAATGTGTTTTTGTTTCTTATCCAAAATAGAAAAGAAATAGAAATAAAGTGAAACAGAAACATGTGAAATTAAACAAAAATAGAAATGTTACCAAATACTACCTAATTTATTTTGTGATGGTTTTAGCTTTATTATTGTATGTGATTTTGCTTGGTTGTTTGTTGAGTAGCTTTGCCTTCCTTTTAAAGGTAGTTTTTTCTCTCCTCGCCTGGAGTTCCATTCCTGTATTTTTCTTGATTTTGTATTAAACAGTTTGTTTTCAGCTACCACATGAGTAAACTCATTTGGGAAATGGAGTTTCTTATGTGTATGGATAGATGTTCATACAAAGTCTTCTTTTCTACTCGCCAACATGAAACCCCAAAATCTTTCCTGGTCATATTTTAATGTCTGTCCCATGGCTTGCGACATTGGGGGATCCCCCCCACACCCAATTCAACAATCTGCCAAACCAGAGTTGATTTGTAGACTATGTTGAAACGCTCTAGATATGCTAGGTAGTACCCCCATTGTTCTAATTTCCATTCATATTTTGGTAAGGTTGTGTTTAGACATTTGAGTAGATAACTTTGGGTTGATACTTATTTCTTCATTGTTAGTATTTTTTTTCTCTGTTTCTATTTAGCCATTAAAGTAACTCAATAAGGTAAATGGAGTTTATGAAGATTGCTGAATTTGGCTTGTCGACTTTGTTATCTTTGTAGGCTCGTTGTGACGATGGCCTAGGTCTTACAAAATCATCATTTTGATCCATAATTCTTCGTGTATAAGGCTGGTCTCTTCGCGATGATGAAGCTGAGTAGCAGAGCTCTTACTGCTGCTATTAGAACTTTTGTCTGGTTGCTCTTTTTTATCAGCTTCAGCTACGGTTCTGAGAATGACATCAGTTGCTTGAGATCTATAAAAGATTCTTTGAAAGACCCACAAGATATCCTCTCATCATGGGATTTTAATAACAATACTGAAGGCTTTATATGTAGATTCATAGGTGTGGATTGCTGGCATCCTGATGAGAACAGGGTTTTAAATATCCGACTTTCAGACATGGGACTCAAGGGCGAGTTTCCGCGTGGTGTTATAAACTGTACTTCCATGACCGGGTTAGATCTTTCAAGCAACAAACTCTATGGATCTATTCCATCCGACGTTTCTAACTTACTTCCTTTTGTGACATCTCTTGATCTTTCATCCAACAATATATCGGGGGAGATCCCATTAAACCTTTCAAATTGTTCCTATCTCAACATCCTTAGACTTGACAACAACCAGTTGAGAGGTCAGATTCCTGCAGAATTGGGCTTACTTCGACGAATGAAGACATTTACTGTTGCCAATAATCACTTGACCGGCCCAGTTCCACGATTCCCCAATGCAACTCAAGTGAATTATGCAAATAATACTGGATTATGTGGGTCCTCCTCTTTGCCTGCTTGCCAGCCTCCTTCAAAAGAAATGTTGGTTTAAAAAGATATTTTTTTAAAAAAGAAATGCTTTCCAGCAATGCTCCTAAATGACTAGTTATTTTAAAAAGATATTTTTTTAAAAAAGAAATGCTTTCCAGCAATGCTCCTAAATGACTAGTTATTTTAGTGCTACAATGTCAGATATATATATTTTTTGTAATAATAATATAACGTTTGGACATTATTATTGAATTGTTAAACTCTTTCGTGGTTATAATTTTTTTTTTCTATTGTTATTGATATTAAATGTTTTTTTACCTAAATACTTTTAAAATTAACATAAGCTTCTAACTAATGTGATATACATATTTTGTATTGATAATAATAGTAAAAATCTTTAATCTAAAGACTTTTAAACTAGCATCTAACTTAGTAATAATAGTAGAAGTGTTTTTGTTAAAAAATTAAAATTATTATTCATTTTTAAACAATGTGAGATACTTATTTTCTATTTCAATTAGTTATGAAAGTTTAAGTTTTTTATTTAAAGACTTTCAAAACCAATATCACTTTCTAACCATGTGGTATACATATTTTCTAGAGATGGTCTTTGTAATACGGTCTTACGGATCTTAATCCGTAAGGCGAGCCTATTCATTTTAAATGGGTCAAAATTCAGTAATCTCAATGCAATCCTTCGACTTTGGAATTAACAGCGTCACCCCCACGTGTATAAATGAAGAGTGTTACTTTTTAGTATTAAAAATATCACTTTTCAGTATAAAATGTGTCACTTTTAAGCATAAAAAGCGTCACTTTGCGTTTTAAATAGAAGTTATCTTTTTTTTCCTTTAAAAGATATTACTCTTTAGTCTTAAATGTGTAATTTTTTTGTCTTAAATGTGTCATTTTTTCTTTAAAAAAATGTTGTTTTGCATTATAAATGAAAATCATCTTTTTTTTGCGTGAAACGATGAAAGTGATACTTTATAGCATTGAAAGTGTCACGTTTTAGTATTAAATGTGTTACCTTTGGCAGTCACTGTTAGTTTTAAAGTGTCATTTTTTAATATTAAGAGTGTTATTTTGTATTTTAATGAAGATTATAATAAATTTTCCTTTATAGTGTTATTTTTGTTTTCAAAATGTGCCATTTTTGTCTTTCAAATATGTTACTTTTGGCTTTAAATGTGTCACTTACTATTTCGTCAAAGTTCATTAGGGTTCGTTAAGCATCCCAAGGCAAATGAGGCTAACGGAGCTGACTAATGATTAAACTGCAAGACGTAGGAAACATAAGAATTTCGACAGTAAACCTTGAAAGTGCAGGGGCATCGGAGCAAAATGAGAAACTTCTCATTAATGATGGCTAGCCTACCGAGCTGACACATGACGAGCCGCACTCAATAATTATGAATTCTATGGCTTAAGGGGTTCAAACCCAAGACCTCCACCAAGTTTAAAACTACAACCCCGAACCATCCCAGCTGAGCCAATTTTATAATTCTTAATATTATGTTTTTTATTTATTATGACCCGCGAATTCTTAGGAGCTCCGTTTTACCAAATTTCATCATACATAAGTTTTTGCCTACTTTCTTTTAGTAATAATAATAGTCTTTTATTTAAAAACATTTTTTATCAACATCTCTTTCTAAACAATGTGAGATACATCTTTTTTATTGGTAATAACATAAAAATGTATTTATCTAATGATTTTTATAATCAAAACTTATTTCTAAATAATGTGAGATACATCTCTTTTGTAACCAATATGAGATACATCATCTAAATTTTTTTAAACAAATATCACTTTTATAACCGATGTAAAATACTTTTCTTTTATTGGTAATAGTGGTAGACTTTTAAAACCAGCATCACTATTTAACCAATGTGAGATATAACTCTTCATCTATATATATCTATATATAGAGATGTTAATGGGATCGAAAACCGTAGGTTCGAACCGAAACCGTTAGGTTTTTGACCGGCTAGACCGAAACCGTTAGGGTTGAAATTCTAGATGGACCATTTAGAGACCGAAATCGTTAGGGCTAGATCGAAAACTGTTAAGGTTGAACCGAAAGCCGACTTTCATACGGTTTAGTATAGTTAGTAATATACATGACAGGTATAATATCGAAAACCGTTAGGGTTTAACTGATTAACAAATTTAATATAGTTAGTATAATATACGGGACGTGTATAATAAGCTGAAAAAAATGTACAAGCCTCGTAATTGAGAAAAAACGTATAAATTTAATCATTGGTTAGAAACTGCAGGTTTCAACCGAAACCGTCAGGGCCAGATAGAAATCGTTAGGTTTTTTACCAGATAATATCGCTAACCACTTAAACCGAACCTATGCTGGGACAGAAACGTTAGAGTTAGACCGATTAACATCTCTCTCTCTATCTCTCTCTCTATCTCTCTCTCTCTCTCTATATATATATATATATATATATATATATATATATATATATATAATGAAAACGGTGATTTTCCCGCCTAAAATTTGATTTCCAAAAATAGAAACATTAGAAACTGAAACACTTTGTTTTGTTACTTTTTCTTTAGTTTTTATACTAAACATTTAATATTTTTGGATAAGTTGACATGAATATATTTATACATTTTTAGGAACTTTGAAAGGTAAAATTATCGTCGGTCCCTTTTTCAAAGTTTCTAACCGCAAAATTCCATCGTTCTTTTTTTCAACCGCAAAATACCACTTTTCGAAATATTATTTCGAAAATGTCATCGTCTCCTTCAACAGTCAGGCAACACACTCTAAATTCGAAAATCAGGATTGTGCACAACGAAACGAGGATCGGTAAACGAGTTTTTTGATTCATGAAATACAAAATTGTAATGGATCTGTGCTGAGTTGAAGGATTTTTCAGTAGGGACGAAAGCGGAGGAGATGAAGGACATGGTACATGGTCTGGTTCATTACATTTTTGTATCGCGGTATAAAAATGGATTAGATAATATTTTATGTATCGCGATACATAAAAGTTGATACTGCAGTGCAACTTGGATTAGATATATGTATCGCGGTTCAAAAATTAATTCATCGCAATACATAAAAGTTGGTACAACGGTGCAATTAGACTAGACAAATTAAACTGTTGAACCGCGATGTAAAAAATAAATGCAATTAAATTGATAAATCGCGGTGCAATTATACTAGACAATGCAAAAAATTAATGCAATAAAATTGATGAATCGCGATTCAATAGTAAATGCACCGCGATTCATTTATGATTTATGTAGCGCACTTCATGTTCATTAAGGGAATCGTTATCTTTTTGCGTCTAAAAGTGTCATTTTCCGGGTAAAAAAACGGTACTGGAGCGAATTAAAACTTTGAAAAATGGATCGACTCGCAATTTTTCCAACTTTGAATACACCCAAACCACTGGTATTCTCAACACAATTCACAATATCATGTTGAACTTTTATTTTCCAACACACACATATATATATATATATATAAAGTATGTGAATGTTCAACCAATTTTTAGCAAAGTTAAAAAAAAAAAAATCGATCACGAAATAAGCTTTAGACATTTTGAACCCAAAATTTTTACTGCAACTGCTATGACTTTTATACCATCCGTCCTAAGCGACATCCACAAACAAAGATCCGACTGGATTCACAAAGTCAGAGTTGTAACAAAATGGTTAGTCCAAACTGAAATAAACAATGAAGTAATTGGCATAGTCAAACTATAAAGTTTTTTTTTTTTTTTTGCGAGAGAGAGATTTTGAATAAATTGCTCAGGAGAGGCTTCTTTATATATATATATGCATAGGTTTTTTTTTTTTGAATTTTCAACCTTGCTTTTTTTTTCTTTTGCTTCTTCTCTCTCTTTTTTTTGTTGACCTCTTTGAGCATCATAACAAGAGCAATTTGAGGCATGTCCTCTCAACTTTTGGGAAAAGAGATGGTCATTTTTGTGGGTATATAAGGTAAAACAGTCCCGGTTTTGGGAAGCTGGATCTTAGAGATGGTTAGACTTTGTGTAAAAACAATAGTAGCTAGGATTCACCAAACTGTCAATGTAGTTCCCAATGTAGCTTGTGCAGAAGCTACACTGGAAGGTGCATTGGTCAGAAAATTAATAAACAACAGAAGACTTTAATTATAAAGTAGGAAATAAGCACAAACGTTTACCAAACAACCTACAAGCTTATGCTTGTAGATCTAGCCTCATGGCCAAAAAGATTTCACTAAAAAGATGAATTGTTTTACAAAAATTATGTGAAATCACCAAAACAACACTCTCACAAGACAACAAGTCTTGGAGAGCAAAACTCACAAAAACAAAGGGAACAGCAAACGTGGGATTGAAAAAATCAACTTCCTAGAACCCCTAGGAAGACAAACGACTACAATAGCTCAATGTAGTTCCGAATGTTACAGCATTCGGAACTACATTCAAATTCCAGCATCTTTCTGGATTTCTGAAGCACTCTTATGATCTGAATATCCTGCACTTATATGCTCTGCACTCTCTGTGTCTGCCCTTCCAAACCTCTCAATCGTGTCCCTTATTTATACCATGAAGGAGACCTACACATAAAGAAGGAAACAAACTCCAACACACTAAAGGATTATTCCTAAATTCACTAGATTTCATTACCAAATAAACCAAGGACTCTAGGACACGTTTTTAAGGAAAGAGTATTACCAAGATATATTACCAATATATTGTTTCCATAATATCTCCTAAACTTTAGGATCAAGAAACCAAAAATCTTATGAATATTTTGTTTCCAAAAATGCCTAAACTTAAGGACCAAGAAAGGTGAGAACAAAACCAAAATAGGACATGCCTATTTTGCCCTTACAATCTCCATCTTTGTTGAACCTTTCTAGTCAAATCAAATGACAAGTGTTTATTCAACACCAATCAAACCATCTAACCTGCATTGGTTAGTAAATCTCATCTCCCCCTGAATTTGTTCAAGGTATACAATTAGAAATCATTTAATAAGCACAAATTAGAATATATATATGATGCAATCACATGCATACAAAGGAAGCAGATTCATCATCATCACCAGAAATAGGAACACTTGACCTCTCTCCCCCTATTTGACTGGAAAAGGAATAGGGAGAAACAATCTTTTAGGAATTCTCAAAAATCCAAGATTTTGAAAAACACAATTAAGTGTTCACCATGACTTGATCACACCCTTAACAATAACTGAGCACCTCATATCCAGATTCAATACCTCTTAGTTCCACACAAAAATTAGACATCCACTAAATATTTTTCAACATAGAAATTTTTTTGAAAGTTGATTTGCACAGTTTATTTTAGGACAAAATTTCACCAAGCTGATATCCTTACCAACAATGCATGTCCTAAAATTTTATGCCTAAAAACATGATTACAAGAAGCTAGGCACAAAAACAATGCAATCACACACAAGTGATAAAGACCAGATCAAAGCGATGTAGTTCCTAATGCAGCTGCATTGGGAGATGCATTCATCAATAATAAAATTTTGTGCAATTTTTGCATCTTTTCTTTTCTCAACCAGATTTCACTCCCAAGATCATAAATTTTTTATAACAAAAATCTATAGGTACTTTATTTCCCTAGAAATATAGCTCTACTTTATTTCAAGCTATAAAAAACATGCCACTTGGAACCTTTCACACTATTTACCAAGGGAAATCATTTTACACATGATCAACCCATGAAATCCAAATATTCATAGTCCCAAGAGAGAATGACAACAAACCTTGTTCATAAGTAGCTATTTTCCTTTAGGTAGCTTTCACACTTTTCCAAGGGTATTCATTTTGCTCAAGATCAACCTATAGGAACCAAAGTTCCATAGTACCAAGATAAGATGCTACAACCCTTGTACTTTAAGGTAGCTCTTTCCTTTGTGGACTTCAAACTTGCTCAAAAAAACTGGGAGAGAGAGAGAATCATAACAAAAAATTCACAATTTATTTTGAATGCAGTTCCCAAACAACAAAAAAAGGCACAAACATGTGAGTCAAATGATCTAGAGTGCCCACTAAATACAAAATGCAAGGATGCCTATTTTTTTTCTTTTCTTATAATTAACTAAATGTTAAATCATATGACACACATACCAAGAGATTTCCTTAGATTGGAAAATATCTTCAAAATCAAGACTTTTAGTAAATATATCATCCAATAGATTTTTTGTCCCAACATGTTCAATGCAAATAATCTCTTGTTCAACCATGTCTCTAATAAAGTGGTGTCTTATATCAATGTGTTTTGTTCTAGAGTGTTGAACTGGATTTTTTGCTATACTGATTGCACTGGTATTATCACAATACAAGGTTAACACATCACTGTATAGTCCATAATCTTTGATCATTTGGTTCATAAAAGTTGTCTCAACACAGTTCTGTTTTTTACTAAACCAAGAACCCAAATTATTTCTCAAGTAAAAACACCTACTAGATGTATTTTTCATATCATTCTATTTGTCGAACAATAATATCTAGAAAGTAAGCAAATTTCATATAGTCAACCTTACAGTTCTCTCCTTGTGGATATGACATCATGAATATTACCTATCACTTGAGAGATTGGATGGTTTTTCTGTATACGGCTGGGAATGTCTAGTCTGCAACGCTTAGGCTTGATTCGGTTTGTTCGTGTTCGCTTTAGCATCTGGGAGTTTCTGACCAATGTAGCTTCCGATGCAACTGCATCCGGAACTACATTCTGAATTGCATCCTAAACAGCATCCTGAATCACATCTGCTGAATTTTCAGAATTTGCAGAGTCTGTTGATGAGCGCAAGATTTTCACTAATTTTCCTGGGAATTTTCTTTTATTTTGTGCTATTTTTGAATTAATTATGCTTTGGAAATATTATTATTTGTGTTTTTGTGCTTAATATAGGTTTCCATGCATAATCGAGCTTTTATATGGTGTTTGGCACGAAGTTCGAGACAATTCGGGCTTAAAAGTTAATTTGGAAAGTATTTGGTCAATGCCCGTTAAGTCCGTCAAGGTTCCAAGGCATTCAGAGGCTAACGAAGGCTGAAAAAAACTAATGGGGGACTTAAATGCAAACCTGGAAAGAGGCTGGAAGGCGGCGACAATTTCTGAAAGCTTAGGGGCACCATAGCAATTTTCAGAAGCTTAGGGAACCGGCGAACAGAATTGTTGCGTTGTCGATCATCTTGTGGTGCCACGTGTCAAGTGCAGCCGCCTCCTGCCCACTAGCCCAATCCACGGTACTCCTCCTGGACCAGGTCTGACCCGCGTGCACTCCAGCTCATCCTGATCCATTTCCTCCATTTCCAGCCCACCTCCACTCACATATCTCACCCATTTCACCTGGAGCGACCCGCGACTTCCTCCTTGGTTCTGCCCGTAATCCAGCCGTGCCCATCTCCCTTTTCTTTCCCTATTTTGTCCTCAATCCTTTTCTTCTCTCTCTATTTTGCCCCTAGTTGCTCTCCACTGTTTATGCCCTCCATTTCTTATCATTCCAGCAACCTTCATTTGAAACAACCAAGCCCCATTTACGGGGGCAAGCCCTAAATGGGGCACCAGCCCCATTTCCACCATTTTCACACCAAATCTTTGATGCATGATCACCATTAAAGGTTTGGAGCTTCAAATCGAGAGCCAATGATGCATTTGCAAAAGATTTCAACCCCGGATTTGAGCAACACTTGGTTTAATTCTTTCAACATATCTTTTGATTTATTGTTGTATTTTCTTGGGATGATTTATTTTGTAAATGTTGATTTGGTTTGTGCTTAATTTATTTATGGAAATGCAATTATTTTCTATGTCCAATGTAGTGTTTTAATTTAATTTATTTCTTTATTTAGTACACAAGCATGTTGGTTATTATTTTGTGAAATTAATGTTTTTAATTATCTGGCCAATAATTAAATGATTTTAGAAATATTTAGGATCCGCGAGAGCTCCCTTTATATTTCGGACCAATCAATTTAATAGTTGGTGTTTTGTGACACACACCGATAGCCATTATGAGACTAGATTTGACACACGATCGAACCACCTTAGCCATTCGCGAGGTCGGGGAGATTAGGGTTGACTATAAGATGCGAGAGTCCGTAGTTAGCCAATTTAGTTGTCTCGGCTACCAACATGACTTGTAGAAAAATTTAGAGAATTTCTTTTTGCGAAGTATTACCCATGCGCTTGGTTATTATTGTGTTTTCTTAATGCTTTTAATGGCGTAGCGAACTATTAGATGATCACTAGAATGATAGGATACGAAGCGAAAGCCCTTCCTATTATTCCGAAAATCACAATAGTAGTTTGCGTGGCGTGAGACCGAAAGGAGATCACGCGTAGATAGTCTTTGGATGCTTGTTTACACATGCAGTTATTTTCTCCCCTATGTTATGTGTTGCAATGATATGAGCCCGTAGCAAGGTTGAGAGATAGCTAGTTTTGCTATACGAAGCGAAAGCCCGTAGCGAATAAAATAGCGCATCCGACTACCAAGACTTGAGTTAAAGAAAAGCAAAAAGAGAATTAAATTAAGCACCGGCTAGACTAGAAATAATGTGTTCCTATATTTTTATCTTGATTTGTTGTTGCCAAACCACCACCGTTTTAGTTTAGATTTAATTGCTTTCTAGGTTGTTTATATTTTTAGATTTTAATTTAATTTCTTTTCGCTCAAATATAATTAGTTAGCATAATTTCGGTACTTAGTTGGAGTGAGAATTACGCGCATTCCTCGTGGGATCGACTCGTACTTACGAACTTTATTACTTGATACGGCCGGGTAATCTTGCCCGTGTTGCGTTCGCGCGCATCAAGTTTTTGGCGCCGTTGCCGGGGAATGATTTAATTTTTGCTCCTATATGCTAATATCGATACCAAGCGAAACTAATTGTAATTTGAGCATGTTGTTTTTTAATTAGTTTATTTGCTTTTGTATTTATATGTTTTGTATTATGAGTCACTTTTCGAAGCCCTCCCAAGTTTGTGGGTTTGTAGGGAGGTGTAATCAGTGTCCCCACACAAAAAATATTTTCTTTTCTTTTTTTATTTCCATAATTGCATTTCTACTCTTTTCTTTTGAGCTTGATATGATGCAGGGGTTTAGCGCTTTATTGTAGAGGTTGCTTGTGGATATTCATGGAGTAGATCTTTTCGGCCCGGACATCATAAGGAATCAACTTTGAGGGAGTTTTCTTTCTTTCCCCTCTCCTTTTACTTTATGTTTAGGGAGTATGGTTGGGTTAGCGAACTTCGAAATTTCTGAAAATCTTGTGATTTATACGCCCCAAATTATTTATGCTTTGATTGCTCGTCTCTCCATTTTTGGTGCTCTTTGAGTTTTGCTTGCATTATTTTCTTTGAGTCAATTTTGAGATTACTATATGCATAGTTGAGGATATGTTTGTGATTCATGTGGTAGCATCACCTCATTCATAATAAATATTGCCCAAGTATTTGTTGGAAATATTTTTTATGCTTTGCTTTAATGATGGTTGTGCATGTCTAAAAGTATCATTTTGTGAGTCTAAATGTCGAGAGTTATATGTTGATGATGAAAAGCTTGGTTTGGGCATGTGTGTATGACAAGAGCATGATATAGGCCATCTTTGGACCGTTTGTACCTTTCTCTATCCTACCCATTTATCTCACAAAAATCCCTAGTGTCCCCGTTGAGCTCATTTAAAGAATGGCGTGTGCCTAGAGCACACAATGACCCCCATTCGACTTCATTTCTCATACCCGCATTATCTTATCCCATGAACCTATACACTTTAGTTGTCGCCCTTCAAGAGAGCATGATTTGGAATGATTTATTTTATTTTTGTAATCTTGTTGGGAAGTGTATGCTTCATGAAAGGTTTTGTGCTTATTGTTGTTGATGTTTGGGATTTGAATTGTTGTTGATGGTGGTGAAAAAAAAATGAATGAAATGAAATGAAAAAAGAGCCCCCTTGGAAAGCAATGAAATCAAAAGAAAAGAAAAGAAAATGTAAAGGTGGACACAAAAGAAAAAGAAAAAAATGTCATTGTTCTTCAATTTTCTCAAGGAGGTATAAGGGTGGTGCTTAATTGTTTGTGGTAGTTGAGACACCTTCTTCAACCCAAAGTTTAACGTTTAATGGGTTGTTGAAGTGAGTTTGTGGTTAATTTGAAGAGTTGTGCTTTCATGAAGCTAGTCATTATGTGAAGACTTCAATTCTTTGCTTTCTTGACTTGTTATCTTATCCTTCATTTGTAGCCCAAACCTTGACCGAACATTACAAACTTTATAAAGTCCTATTGATATTGTCATGTCGTGTGTTCTTGCCTTGCTTTGTGAAGAAAAATATTTGTTGATGACTCTTTTGGTTTGACTTGCATTTGGTATCTCGGTTGGCGTTCAATATAAGCTATAGCATTGCTACGTTTGGGTAAAGAAAAAAAATGTTTTATGGTATGAATGATTGTTTGAGGATTGTTTGATAGCATATGAATCAATTCATACCTCTATTATGCATGTTTATAATCTTGGGGTTGATCTCTTAAATGGTAATGCTTGTTATCTTAATTGAGCGCCACCTTCATTTCATGTTGTTCTCGAGCGTTTCCATAATTCATTTTCTTTGCTCGGGACGATCAAAGCTTAAGTTTGGGGGTGTGATGAGCGCAAGATTTCCACTAATTTTCCCAGGAATTTTCTTTTATTTTGTGATATTTTTGAATTAATTATGCTTTGAAAATATTATTATTTGTGTTTTTGTGCTTAATATAGGTTTCCATGCATAATCGAGCTTTTATATGGTGTTTGACATGAAGTTCGAGATAATTCCGGGCTTAAAAGTTAATTTGGAAAGTATTTGGTCAATGGCCGTTAAGTCCGTCAAGGTTCCAAGGCATTCAGAGGCTAACGGAGGCTGAAAAAAGCTAACGGAGGACTTAAATGCAAACCTAGAAGGAGGCTGGAAGGCGGCGCCAATTTCTAAAAGCTTAGGGGCACCGGAGCAATTTTCAGAAGCTTAGGGGAACCGGCAGAAATTCTGGAATGGCCCAGCGCGTTGTCGATCATCTGTGGTGCCACGTGTCAAGTGCAGCCGCCTCCTGCCCACTAGCCCAACCCGCGGTACTCCTCCTGGATCGGGTCTGGCCCACGTGCACTCCAGCCCATCCTGATCCATTTCCAGCCCACCTCCACTCACATATCTCACCCATTTCACCTGGAGCGACCCGCGACTTCCTCCTTGGTTCTGCCCGCGATCCAGCCGTGCCCAACTCCCTTTTCTTTCCCTATTTTGTCCTCAATCCTTTTCTTCTCTCCCTATTTTGCCCCTGGTTGCTCTCCACTGTATGTGCCCTCCATTTCTTATCATTCCAGTAACCTTCATTTGAAACAACCAAGCCCCATTTACGGGTGCAAGCCCTAAATGGGGCACCAGCCCCATTTCCACCATTTTCACACCAAATCTTTGATGCTTGATCACCATTAAAGGTTTGGAGCTTCAAATCGAGAGCCAATGATGCATTTGCAAAAGATTTCACCCACCCCGGATTTGAGCAACAATTGGTTTAATTCTTTCAACCAATCTTTTGATTTATTGTTGTATTTTCTTGGGATGATTTATTTTGTAAATGTTGATTTGATTTGTGCTTAATTTATTTATGGAAATGCAATTATTTTCTATGTCCAATGTAGTGTTTTAATTTAATTTATTTCTTTATTTAGTACACAAGCATGTTGGTTATTATTTTGTGAAATTAATGCTTTTTAATTATCTGGCCAATAATTAAATGATTTTAGAAATATTTAGGATCCGCGAGAGCTCCCTTTATATTTCGGACCAATCAATTTAATAGTTGGTGTTTTGTGACACACACCGGTAGCCATTACGAGACTAGATTTGACACACGATCGAACCACCTTAGCCATTCGCGAGGTCGGGGAAATTAGGGTTGACTATAAGATGCGAGAGCCCGTAGTTAGCTAATTTAGTTGTCTCGGCTACCAACATGACTTGTAGAAAAATTTAGAGAATTTATTTTTGCGAAATATTACCCATGCGCTTGGTTATTATTGTGTTTTCTTAATGTTTTTAATGGCGTAGCGAACCATTAGATGATCACTTGAATGATAGGATACGAATCGAAATCCCTTCCTATTATTCCGAAAAACACAATAGTAGTTTGCGTGGTGTGAGACCGAAAGGAGATCGCGCGTAGATAGTCTTTGGATGCTTGTTTACACATGCAGTTATTTTCTCCCCTGTGTTATGTGTTGCGATGATATGAGCCCGTAGCAAGGTTGAGAGATAGCTAGTTTTGCTATACAAAGCGAAAGCCCGTAGCGAATAAAATAGCGCGTCCGACTACCAAGACTTGAGTTAAAGAAAAGCAAAAAGAGAATTAAATTAAGCACCGGCTAGACTAGAAATAATGTGTTCCTATATTTTTATTTTGATTTGTTGTTGCCAAACCACCACCGTTTTAGTTTAGATTTAATTGCTTTCTACGTTGTTTATATTTTTAGATTTTAATTTAATTTCTTTTCGCTCAAATATAATTAGTTAGCATAATTTCGGTACTTAGTTGGAGTGAGGATTACGCGCATTCCTCGTGGGATCGATTCGTACTTATGAACTTTATTACTTGATACGGCCGGGTAATCTTGCCCGTGTTGCGTTTATGCACATCATCTGTATCTTCTAGGGGAACAGAGTCTGGCTGTCTTTTAGGAATCCACCAAACCTTTCTGAACATTTTTTGCCGATGTAGCTTCGAATGTTGCTGCATCCGATGCTACACTTGGTTACGGACCGGATATGCTTGCCAAACCTCCTCATTATAGACAGCCTTTTTTAGGTAACAAAAGGGCTGAATATGACCAGGTTTGTGACAGTAGTGACACACAAAATTTTTCTTTCTAGTTTTTGGTTTTTCAAAGAAGTTTGGTTTTTGAAAATTGTGTGGGTTGTTTTGGTTCAGTAGAAGTACCTTCACATTCTTTAACAAAAGCCTTTGGCAGGAATCCAAGCACAGACTTACCAGTATTCCTAGATTTCAACATATTATCCATTTTGTGTTGACTTGAATTCCATTTTGTCACGGTCTCATTAGTTTTGATAAGTTCTTCTTTCAGATTTTCAAGCTCAACATCCTTCTTGCTAAGCAAACACTTCAGTCTAGTGATACACTCATTCTGATCTTTATTCACTTTCTTGAGTGTAACATTTGTCTTTCCAAGTAATGTAACTTGAAGAGCCCTCTTTTCCCAATCTTTGTACAACTCTTTGGCTCGTTTGTTGTAGCTGATGGCTTATAACTTTGGTGATAAGGTAGTGAATGACTTTTTGATAGATTTGTTACTTGAAAAGTCGCTATGAGTCGTTATAATTATTTGTTTAAAAAAAAAACTTGAAAATTAGTATTCATATTTTTATGTATATTTCATAAAAGAATGAAATGAAGACAATCAAATATTTATTAATGAATAGTTGTCTTCATGTTTAAAAAAAAAACCAAAAAAGCTTAAAATTTTGGCTTTTTGGCTTTTGGCTTTTCAATGCATAAAGGGTGTTGTACCTTACTTATTGGCTTTTGGCTTATAAGCTGAAACAAACACTTTAAATATGACTTTTCAAAAGCCAAAAGCCGAAAGTCACTTCAAATAAGCTGCAACAAACGAGCACTTTATAGGCTTTCAGCAGTTCTGATTCAGATTCTGCATCATCTTCAGTGACAGAGGAGTTAAAACAGTAAAAGTCATCCCAGCTTTTATCCAATGTAGCTTCTGATGTAGTTTGTGAGGAAGCTACATTCGGAGGTACATTGGCTGAAAATCCTGCAAGATTAGATTGAGAGTTGTGTACAACAGTGAAAGTGATGAGATCGCATGGATCTTCATCATCACTATCACTCAAGATAGCAGAAAAATTTAGACTCTTCTTTCTTAAGGTGTTTGCACATTGATTTGCATAGTGACCAAATCCTTGACAAGCCCTACATTGAATAGAATCAATATTCTTTCCATTGTAAGAAGGTTTTGAAACAAAATGATTGGTAAAAGGTTTTTCTGGAGTTCAAAAGGAATTTTCTTTGGGAGTAAATTTACCAAAATCAGGTTTAAAAGAGGATTTGGAGTTTGAAGATGGAGCTCTGTTTTGACTCTTGGCTTTTAAAATGTTTTTAAACTTAGTAGTCAAAAGATCCATAGAGTAATCATCAAAATCAAAGGACATATCAACAACCGAAGGAAAAACAATACTTTTCATGGTAGGAGAACGAGCAACATTCACATATTGAGAATCCATCATGGCTACAACCAGAATCAACTCTTAGTGGCGTCAAGAGAAGGCTTTGATACCATTTGTAAAAACAATAGTAGCTAGCATTCACCAAACTGTCAATCCAGTTCCCAATGTAGCTTGTGCAAAAGTTACACTGGAAGGTGCATTGGTCAGAAAATTAATAAACAGTAGAAAACTTTAATTATAAAGAAAGAAATAAGCACAAACGTTTACCAAACAACCTATAAGCCTATGCTTGTAGATCTAGCCTCATGGACAAAAAGATTTCACTAAAAAGATGAATTGTTTTACAAAAATTATGTGAAATCACCAAAACAAACACTCTCACCAGACAACAAGTCATGGAGAGCAAAACCCACAGAAACAAAGGGTACAACAAACGTGGGATTAAAAAAATCAACTTCCTAGAACCCCTAGGAAGACAAACGACTACAACAGCTCAATGTAGTTATGGATGTTACAGCATTCGGAACTACATTCAAATTCCAGCAGCTTTCTGGATTTCTGAAGAACTCTTAGGTTCCGTTTGTTTCACAGAAAATGACTTCCGGAAAACATTTTTCTCATTTTCCGGTGTTTGGTAACATTAGGAAAATGTAGTCAACGTAAAAGGTTTTCCGAGTCAACGGAAAATGACTTACGGATTCATTTTCCATAAGTCATTTTCCTAATGTTCGGGCACCCTACGCCTCCTTTCACAATTGCACATATTTACTTACACACACAATATTTCACTCAACAAATAAATGGTTTATAAATATAAATAAAGTTTGTGCACACTCTTTATAAATTATAATTTTAATAAATGCTTACTACGTTCTAAAATTAGTGTCAACTATATTATTTAGGGACATCCTAACCATTGTCAATTTTCTATTTTAAAACATTTTTTTCATATCAATTATCAAGTTTTTTATTTGTAATTGTGAGATTGAAAAAAGATAGACATTGATTTGACACCATTAATGATAAATCGAGGGTTACTAAAGAAACATTACTTAAAGTTCAACACTATTTTATATTCAATATGTGCATTAATATTAGAATATGTTTTTTTTATATTTATTCATATATAATTTTCCATAACATTTTTTAGGGACATCCTAAACATTGTCTATTTTCTATTTTAAAACGTTTTTTTTTCATATCAATCATCAAAAAAATTATTTGTAATTGTGAGATTAAAAAAAGATGGACCTTATTAAAAAAACATGGTCCTTAATGATTTTCCACTACAAGAAAACAGGGCAACAACAACGGAAATTTGCAACCGAATTGAAATCGGTAGCAAGTTGAAAGGCAAGCTACGAAATCCAACGTGCTATTTAATTTTTTAACGTACACTCAACGGAAACTACTTGATACGGCGTAAAAATCTGAACACTATAAATCTGTCCCAGCCCTTTTGTACAGCCCCAAATCTTCACAAACCGTTACCAAAACAGTCCCAAAACCCTCACAAAACCCTCAACAAAAAAACGTTTTGGATGGATGACCTTTTCCTTTAGAACATAGGCTGCCCAAAAAAACGAAAATAACATAAAAATAAAACAAGGATAGAATACGGATTCACCGGTTGAGTTTCACTCGCTCAACGTAAAGAATTCCGACGATTGATTCTCTTTGGCTTCACTCACCTAAGAAGAAGAAATCGATTTTGAAAGAAGCACAACCGTGTTCTTGAGGCTTTGTTTTACAACGTCCAAATCTGCTCTCTATTGATTACTAAGATGCCTTATAAAGGCTACAAAATAAACCCTAATCTATTAATGAAAACCCTAACTAATTAGGAAACAAATAAACTAAATAAAAAAAAGAAACTAAAACTAAAAACCCGTTAAAATGATTTACAAAAACCTACACTAAGTGATTTCTTTTCCCTTTAGGATTGTGGAATCCGGCCCCCATTCCTTGAGCCGTGACTTGTCCCCCACCATTGTATGGGCTGCCTTCCAGCAATCACCATACTAACCTTCCTTTGTAAGCTAGCCATGCCTTGCTTTACCCAAAATTTGGACCCTCTTGTAAACCCGTGCCCCTTTTGTCAAATAGGTTTGCACCCCCAAGGTTGCCTTGTTCAACTTCCCAATCCTTGCTAGTTGACTACTTGAATCAGCCCCTAAGAGCCATGTAGTGCAAAGTTCAACATTTCCCTCTTGCTTAATTTCTACCTTAGGGTAGTCCTCCCTCTCGCCCGTATCACTACTTTAGTTGAAATACTTTTTCGTGGGAATAATTGGAGGGAACTATGCAGCCCAATTAGAAACAAATCTTGCAACTGATGCAATTCTGTTTCAAGGTTATGTTTCAAGTTCTGTTGCAAGCTAAAAAGTGTACCGCTTATTCCTAACCTGGAAACCCATTTTAGTCACGTTCTTTTTTGGGGGGAAAATGAAGGGAACATATGGCACCTAAATTGCAACAATTTTATATTTTTATTTTGTTAAATTGTAATACCTATATAATAGCAAAACCTAAACCTAGCCTAAATTAATTAAAACCCCCAATTTCACATCCATCGTTTTTTCTCTCTCGTGCAACCTCTCTCTGCCGGTCTCTGTCCTTCGGCCTCTCTTCTTAAGGCTGTCGTCTTCTTCCAGCAGCACACCAACGATTTCACTTCCTCCGCCGTCAGACTTAAAAGGAGTTTGGTCATCAACGATTTCACTTCCTCCGAAAAGGTATTCTCTCCCCTTATGTATGCTTTGTTCAAGCGAGTTTAAAGATGTTGTTTTCTTCCCTTTTTGGTAATTGATGTGTGGTAATTCTCTATTTAGAAGTTAATATATGATTTGTTTGTTTATTGTCCCCAATTCTTTGACATAATAAATGTATTTTAAAAAGCGATCAGAGGATTATTATTTTTCTGGATGGAGGGAATGGTTGTATCATAAGTATATTGATATTCCTGAAATTTGAAACAATTTGACCTTGCATGTGAAGAACTAACAACATTTGCAAATCTTAATCTCCCTTATTTTCATAAGTAAATTATTCCCTTTTACTTTGTTATTCTCAATTAACTCTGTTATGTTAGAAAACAAAAATGAATATTTTTTCTACCAGTTTATTCCAAGAATATTTAGGTGGCATATTTGGATTTTTTTTTGAAGTGTGTTACATCCACAGTGCGGAAAAATATGTAAATCATATAGACAATGGACAGGAAAGGGAAAAACGAAAAAGAAGCCAAAAACTACCACAAGGAATGGTAATATTAGCTCTGCCAACCTGGGTAGTCAGGGCTCAACAGTTGGGAACATGAACATCCATCTAATAGTACCCACCCCAAAACTTTCTGAAATATAGATTTATCTACTTCTATGGCTGCCAACGAAACCATCACTAGGGCCCTTTTTTCAAAATGCCTCCAGCATTACTGTACGGATTAAACGTTCAAGCAGAAAGCTAGTTGGTTAACTTCATTGTAATGTGCATATTATGGAAAAACCCGACTGTTTAAAGTTTATGGTTTTGTTTGTCATGATTGTGGCAAAGGATCGGCATATGTAGCACGAAATAGTATTTATGCGTCTGATGTCTTGATTTGGGTAGAGTAATCCACTCCAGAATCACTTAGGATGTAATCAGTTGACAAACGTTCTTGGGAGGTGCTCTTTGTTGTATCTGAAGAATGTCTTAACCCTTTGGCAACTTCAAAATTCTTATAGGTGTAACCAACAAAATTTAAATCCTTAGGATTAATTAGCATCTTTCTTAGAGGCCCAAACCTGTTCTTGCAGATGGAGTATCATCTTCATGTTTCATGGAAATTCTAAGTATCAAGTTCCCCATTCACCTCAGGTTTAAAAGTAGCCTCCATTTTGTACAGTTTGCCCCAGAAAACATCTTTGAACCAAGGATGTGTTTTTAATTGATCTACCCCTCATGTACCTAAACGATGCTCAACATCACGAAGCAACCTGCAGATCACGTCCTTAGCAGTAGGAGTCAACCTTGAGTTCTCTGGAAATTTCAAGTGATTTTTCCAATACACAATCTTTTTGCATGTTGTCATCGAATCATCAGCGTAGAATGGAGGGTAACCAACAAGCATCTCATACATTATAGCACCAAGTGACCACCAATCACACTCCAAGCCATAGCCTTTCTTCAATAGCACTTCTGGAGCAATATAATCAGGTGTGCCCACAGTAGAAAATACCAGCGTCCTCCTGTTCATTTTCCAGTGTTGTAATTGTTCAAGGGGGCTTCTCCAACAACGTCCTTGTCCATCATCTGGGATGTATCCATTACCATTGGCTAATCCCCTTTAACAATGATCATCCATCACTTCATTTTCATTTATAGAAGACAAACTTGAACAGTTCATAGGCTTGCAAAGATCAAAATCTGAGCATTTTTGTCTAATAAAAGGTTGTTAGGTTTGATATCTTTGTGAATATAGTTATGCTTGTGAATGGATTCAATGGCCAGAATGCTTTGTGCAATGTAAAATCTTGCCACAGTTTCACTTAGATTTGCATTATAGTCCCACTTATAAATTGCATATGCTATAATGCCCGGTTAATCTAGATCTGTTCTGTATATATATATATATATATATATATATATATATATATATATATATATATATATATATATTGGTAGGGATTGTGAAGTCCAATCACAAACTTCGTCCACATAAGGGAGTCCTATATTTGATTAAGGAATGAAAAATCCAGGAAATACAAGTTTCACAGTTTTGATTCATTAAGAAAGACGTCGACAAGTTTCATAGGAAATACATATTTGGTTTTCAAAAGATTTACCAAACACCTGAAAATGAAATCTTTTGATTTTCCGGAAATCATTTTATGTAAATGATTTTTCGTGAAACAAACAGAGTCTTATGATCTGAATATCATGCACTTATATGCTCTGCACTTTTTGTGTCTTCCCTTCCAAGCCTCTCAGTTGTATCCCTTATTTATACCATGAAGGAGACCTAAACATAAAGAAGGAAACAAACTCTAGCACACTAAAGGATTAGGAGTTAGAATTGGTAATCAAATAAACTTCCTAAATTCACTAGATTTCATTACCAAATAAACCAGGACTCTAGGACACGTTTTTAAGGAAAGGGTATTACCAAGATATTGTTTCCATAATATCTCATAAACTTTAGGATCAAGAAACCAAAAATCTTAGGAATATTTTGTTTCCAAAAATGCCTAAACTTAAGGACCAAGAAAAGTGAGAACAAGACCAAAATAGGACATGTCTATTTTGCCCTTACACTTTGGTATATGGTGTATTTGTTTAGGTATTTGGAAGGGTTTTGGTGTATGGTCAGGGTTGGTTTTGGCATGTGGTGGATTTGTTTAGGTATTTGGAAGGGTTTTGGTGTCTGGTGGGGAGCCTTTAGTGTGCTTACTAATATCTCGGTCGCAATGGGTCGAAAATGGCCTTTCACCAAGACATAAGGTTGTTTTTATTGAACTCATAATTTTAATGGTTTGTGGATCCATATCTTCGAAATGACCCATTATTAACCTGTGTAGTTTTATCATGTTTTTACATGAGTTGATTCATCATTTTTTTTACAATTAACAAATACTTCGACGATAGGTGGTGCTCAAATACCAAAAAGAAGACTCGACAAGCTAATATAGGAAGAAGAAAGAATTTACCAGACTCGAATATAGATAAATACATTTGAAAAGCTCGATTTGAGGACTTGGTTGGATTTTTGAAATAACGGAGACGAAATGAATTACTGAGCATAATCTGCAAGGATGGGTTGTAGGAATCAATATGGGCAAACGAGATACCCTTAGGAGGTTTGAAAGCTTTAGTCCTGAATTGCTACTTATGATCCTTGAGTCACCTAGCTTTTCTGGATTTCCTGGCTTTCTAGACTTCCTTGGCTCCCTATCGATTTTTTTTTTTTTTGTGGTAGACCTTGACATCTCGAAGTAGGACTTACTAAAATTTGTTTTTGAAATCGAGAATGAACGATGCAATAATCAACTAGAAATGCATTTATGAAAGGTTAAGAAGGAAGATGAATTTGGAGATGACAATTGAGTATAATGGTTGGGAGATTTTCTGTCTTTACATGTTTTGGAAAACAAAAAGAAAATACATAGAAAACACCACTTTTTTAAAAGAGTAAATCAAAGTATTTGACCGGAGCCGAAGGCTGCCTACGTTTCACACTTCGAGGTTCAGGTTATCGTAGTTCAACTCTGTCAACGAAATTTGCTTTTTTTTTGAATTTGAAATAATAGAGATTTTTTTCTTTCTTGCTTTGAGAAAACGAAATCTTTTTATTTGTTTATTTTTTAAAAAAATTATTATATTTTTTATGAAAAGAAATGTTTTTTTTAAAGGAAAAGAGAACTAAGTATTAGACATAATTTATTTTTTAAAAAAAAACCCTTTTTTGCGATCCCTAAAATGGGATATGACGATTACGTACCTCCGGACAGTCCTCTCAGGAGAGCAAAGGATAAATAATCAACCTTTTTTTAGCCCCTGCAAAATTGTTAACGGTACTAAAGCAAAACAACAAAGATCTCAATATGTATGCAAACAAAACTGGATTAAAGGAAAGATTTTTTTTTGTTTTGTTTTTTTAAACATCTTTGATCTATTTTGTTTTTGAACTTTCGAAGAAAACTTTCTCATTTTTTTGTTGTTTTGTAAAATAAAAAAAATGCAAACATGTATGGATGTACAAATAATATGGCATGAAGCATATGTATTCGTAGATAGATGATAAGATGAATGAACATGTCATATGTTATATTTTTTCTACAAGATTGAAAATTTATTTACATAAAGGAAGCCAAATAAATATAACAGAGAAAAAAAACATATTGATAATAAAAAAAACATGAGTCTAGCCCTCTTTTGTTTTAAAGAAGGCAATAAAGTCCCCAGCAGAGTCGCTACTGTGAGTGCCCCGTTTCGCATCGGATCCGCGCCAGTGAAAGGAGGGGTGGTTTCAAAACTTCGAAGAGTATGGAATACGCTCAGCCTCAATTTGTGGACTCAAAAATGTGTTACAGAGTCACCACCTCTATTTTATGGTTAAATAGAAAAAAAAAACAAACTTACCAGAATTGTAAAGGGTTCAGAGGCTAAGTTACGAGTTGGTTTGTCAATATGCTTATTTTATTTTATACACTTTGGCTCAGAACAAAACATTTATATATAAAAATGAAATAAAGAGAAATTGCTTTACATTTTTTAAAGAAAAGAAATCAAAATTATAACTTAAATAATACAACTAGAGAATAATTACAACATTTTTATAAGATATTTTAAGAATAAAATAGCTATGCTAGTAACAAACTTTATTTATTTTTACATGCATAAGCAAGAAAGAAACTTATTAAATAATAAGTTTCATAATTATTTATGTATTTAAAGTATGTGCAGAAAAGAAACTAATTAAACTGCAGGAGATTATAACTACTTTACATTAAAGTAAAGACATAAGAAGAAACTAATTTAAACATGAAGGAAATATATCTATTATTACATTTAAAGTAAGAATAGAAAAGAAACTAATTTAAACGGAAGAAAATTTAAATATTATTACATTAAAGTAAGAACAGAAAGGAAACTAATTTAAATAAGAAGAAAATGTAACTATTTCTATATTAAAGTAAAAAGAGGATATAAACTAATTAAACTGTAAGAAAATATACTTATTTCTATATTAAAGTAAAGACATAAAATAAACTAATTTAGAAATAAGAAAATATAACTACTTCTATATTAAAGTAAAAACAGAAAAGAAACTAATTAAATATCTACATTTTAACTATTTATATATTAAAGTATAAACAAAAAAGAAACTTATTTAGGTATATATATTTAAGTTACAAATAATAATAAATAACTACGAGGACATAACTTACCTATTGGAATGTGAGTGTCTGAACCCGGTATCTCTGAGTTTAAGCCCACTAAGCGGTCTACATGTGCTTCTCATGTCCTTCCGAGAAAGGAAGTCTTTTTTCTTGTTGTCGTTGATTTTTGTTGTTGTTGTTGTTGGAATTCGGGCAGCGTGACTGCTTCTTTTAGTTGTTTTTCGCCTTGAGATCCGGACGACACAACTGCTTGCTTTTGCTTGTTTATTGTTGTTGTCGAGTCTGGAATCGGGCAGAGCAACTGTTTGTTTTTGCTTGATTTGACGTCTAGATTCAGGCAGAGCAATTGCTTGTTTTGAGATTTTGAAACCGATGAAATAGGACGAAAAACCTAGTAGGGTAGCTAAGGTTCACTTTGGCGGGAGAGTTTAAGTGTTTAAGGGCGATTTCGACAGCCTAACGGAGCTTCGGGGTGGATATAGAAACTATCAGCGTAACAGGCCTCGTAAAATTCTCTCCGTAAAATTGTGTGTTCGATCAGTGCACTAGCCGAAGCCTCGTATTTATAGGTTGAGATTTGGGCTTCCTTAAAAGCGAATGAAAAGCTGATATTTATCTATGTGCTTTAACGTGTTGTACCTTCCACTGAAAGGCTTGCACTAAAAGCAAAGTGCACCAGTGTACATGAGCAAATGGGGCGCTACCCATTCCATGCTTGGGCGCGACACCCAAACATATATAAGGCGGTTCCCATTTGCTTTTCTTCTTTTGTTTTGGCATTTTAACCCCTTGTATTTCAATGTTTGTTAATTTCTCCATCCTTTTGTACTTTAAACCCTGTAACTTAACATCTGTTAGTCCTTTTTGACAGGTTTTGATATTTTACGGAATGTTATAAACAAGGGTTCGAAATTGAGGTGTCTACAGTTGGTAATAACATAAAAATTCTTTTATCTAATAACTTTTATAACCAATACTCATTTATAAATAATGTGAGATACATCTCTTTGTAACTAATGTGAGATACATCATCTAAAAACTTTTTAAACAAATATTACTTTTCTAACCAATGTGAAATATTTTTTTCTATTGGTAATAATGGAAGACTTTTAAAACCAACTGTAGACACCTCAATTTCGTACCCGTGACATGTAACTCTGGCATATGATATCAAGAACTGTTTAAAATTAACAAATGTCAAGTTACAGGGTTGAAAATGCAAAAGGAAAAAGTAGAATGCATGAACAGTGAACTGCAGGGGAGGAAAGTGTCAAAAATCAAAGTGAATAGTGGCATGGGTGCCGCACCAAAGGCCTATGGTGCCGCACCAAGAAGGCTTTAGGCCGCACCATGTCTTGCACTGTAACCTGTCTCAGTTAATGCAAGGCACGAATCCGGAAGCTCAGTGTACAACTCAATGATGCGGCTGAGAGAATTCAGAAAATTCCCGATGGATCCCTGCTCTCACTTATAAATAAGAGGCCCCGGCTCCTCATTTCCCTTGTTCAGAAATATCGCAACGAAGCGCTGAGAAATTCTTTCTGCGTTCCTTCGAAACGAGTAGTTACGAGAGGTGTGAGATAGGTGAGTGGAAGCCCCTAAAAGTCTCCAAACCCCGTCCAAACTCCGCCAAAATAAATATCTATAGGTTATAAGTGATCCCTAGCCTAGTTGTTAGGTATCCACCTCACTTCCCCGGCCCAAAATCCCAGTTACTGCTGAGTTCTAGATAAGCCGTTATTCCGCCCAACCAAAAGGCCAAAACCACAAAAACTAAGCCGTCATTACGACCAAATAATCCAAACCACCATATATAATCACTTAAATCAAATCAAGGCAATAAAAGTCTCCTAAGAAGGACAGGCGAGCACACTCCGCTCTAAAAGGTAATAGCCTTTAAGGGCATTTTATTTATTTATTGTCTATTTATTATTTTGTAAAGTTGTTATTTAAATCCGACCCAATGTAGTCCTTATAAGCTGTTGTGCTGCCCTGATTAGATTAGGAAATAGTATGTAAAAGAGTCGTTATAATGGCCAAATATTTTTAAATGCATTTGTAATTATTGTAAGGAAATGGCTGCAAGTCCGTAAATAATGTAGCCACGGATGTATTTGTTTTAATTTCCTGTCTTTTAATGCTTTATTTATTTGCTAAATAAATATAACAATAAGCATACATCGATAAAAACTATTTTGAGACCGAAAGAGCGAGTTGGGTGCTAGCACCTTCCCAACTCGTAACTTAGCCTCGAACCCGCTTTTTATCTCTGGTTTTTTTTACGGTTTTCTTTATTTTTGCCTTAAAATAAAGATGGCGACTCTAAACTTTTTGGATCCAGTGGGGCCTCGCAACACTCCTTCTTTGCACTTTTCCGTTCTTCCCTAAAAAAAGGAAAATGGGAATGAAAGGGTGATGTATTCCGATATCCTGGTATCTCCTAAACAAGGGATAACTTGATACGGGAAACCCAAAGCTCCCATGGTGATCTGAAACGGGCCATAAGGCTATTTTTATAATAAAATCCACTAAAGGCAACCGAGGCGCATTCCAACGCGCTAACATAGACAGCACTCCTCTCGTACTTTTGATTTCGTCTTCCCCTAGACAAAGGAGGGTGGAGCGAGGCGTGGTGTCGCTTTTACCAGAACCTCACACCAACAACACTCTCTAATCAATGTGCGATATATCTCCTCATTTGGTAATAATAGTATAAATCTTTTATCTTAAAAAAGTTTAAAGCAACATCTATTTTTAAACAATGTGGAATACATCTATTCTCTTCTATTGAAAATAAAAGTAGAATTCTTTTATGTAAAAAAATAAAATAAAACTAGCATCACATTTTAACCAATGTAGGATATATCTTTTATTGATAATAATTGTATTTCAAAACCAACATTCATTTCTAACAAATGTGCAATATATCTTTTCTATTGGTAATAATAGTAAAAGTCTTGGATTTAAAAGTAAAATTAACATCACTTTTTAACCAATATGAGATATACATCTTCTATTGGTAATAATGGTAGAAGTCTTCTATCTAAAGACTTTGAAAACCAACATCACTTTCTAATCAATGTAGATACATCTCTCCTATTGGTAATAATAGTATTTTTAAAATAAACATCAATTTCTAATAAATGTTGGATACATCTATTCTTTTGGTAATAATAGTAGAATAATGTGTAACCAATGTGAGATATATGTATATATATTCTATTTGTAATAAGAAGTCTTTAATCTAAAACTTTTTAAACCAACATTTCCTTTTAAGCAATGTAAAGATACATATCTTTTATTGATAATAAAAGTAGAAGTCTTTAATATAAGACTCTTAAAACTAACATCTATTTCTAAACAATGTAAGATACATCTCTTCTATGGTGATAAAAGTATAGAATACTTTGTAATCAATGTGAGATACATGTATATATTATATTTGTAATAAGAAGTCTTTAATCTAAAGACTTTTTAACATTTATTTTTAAATAATGTGAGATACATATCGTTTGGTAATAAGAGTAGAAGTCTTTAATATAAACTTTCAAAAACTAATATTTCTTTCTAAACAATGTAAGATACATCTTTTCTATGGTGATAAAAATATATAACACTTTTTAATCAATGTGAGATACATGCATCTATTATATTTGTAATAAAAAGTCTCTAATCTAAAGATTTTTAAACCAAAATTTCTTTTTAAATAATGTGAGATACATATTTTTTTTGGTAATAAGAGTAGAAATCTTTAATATAAAACTTTTAAAAACTAATATTTCTTTCTAAACAATGTAAGATACATCTCTTCTATAGTGATAAAAATATATAATACTTTTTAATTAACATGAGATACATGCATCTATTATATTTGTAATAAGAAGTCTCTAATCTAAAAAAATTTTAAACCAACATTTCTTTTTAAACAATGTGATATATATATCGTTTATTGATAATAAGAGTAGAAGTTTTAATATAAGACTTTTAAAATTTAACATTTCTTTTTAAACAATGTATGATACATATCTTTTATGGTGATAAAATTATATAATATTTTGTAACCAGTGTGAAATATACATGCATCTATTCTATTTGTAATAAGAACTCTTTAATCTAAAGACTTTTTAAACCAATATTTCTTTTTAAACAATGTGATATATATCGTTTATTGGTAATAAGAGTAGAATTCTTTAATATAGACTCTTAAAAACTAACATTTTTTTCTAAACAATTTAAGATACATCTCTTCTATGATGATAAAAGTAGAACTCTTTTATCAAAAGACTTTCAAAACTAACATCAATTTATAACCAATGTAAGATACATCTTTTCTATTAGAAATATTAGTAAAGATGTCTTTCATATTAATTATAAATTGATTTTGGTTTAAAATTCATTAGATTAAAAATCTCACATTATATTACCAATAGAAGGGTTCTATCCCACATTGGTTTGAAAGTAATGTTGGTTGTAAAATTCTTTATATATAAGAGTTCTACTATTAACAATAGAATAGATTAATAGTAGAGATTAATATACCATTACATATTGATTATTAGTAAGTATTATTCATAGGTAATGATTGAGAAACAAAGAGTCACACGTGAATATTTGATAATGAAGATTTATCTAAAAGAGGGTGAGGTGGCACAACTATAGTGTTTCTCACTAACTTTATATATATAAGCAAAAACTTGTGTAGAACGGTCTTACGGATCCTAAATCCGTAAAATGTAGCCCCAAAAATGATAATAAGAAAGTTGATGGAGCGGGTAACCCATAAACAAATACCACGGGTTACCCAATATGAAAATGGGTCAAAATATGAGTGAAAATGGGCTAACAATTGAACAAATGAGACTGAAACTCATGGATCGACTCGGATCAGGCAACATAGCAGGCGGGTCACCCAAGAGAAGGGGTGCCACATGTCAACTCGGTAAATGTGACAACACATTAATGAGAACTTTCTCATTTTGCTCTGGTGCCCTTACATTTTCAAAGTTTGTTGTCAAAATTATTATGTTTCTCACGCCTTGCACTTTCATCATCTGTTAGCTCAGTTAGCCCTTCGTTAGCCTTATTTGCTTTGGAATGTTTGACGGACCCAAATAGATTTTGATAAAACGCTAAGTGACTCATTTTAAAGGCAAAAGTGACATCTTTAATGCAAATATGTGACACATTTTGAAGTCAAAAGTGACTCTTTTTATGTGAAAAAAATTTATTTTCCTTAAAATGCAAAGTAACACTCTTAATATTAAAAAGTGACACCTGTAATACTAAAAAATGACACTTTAAAACTAACGATGACAATTTTAATTTATACATTTATAATGGAAAGTAACACTTTCCAAAGCAAAAGTAACACATTTAAGGCTAAAGGGAAAAAGTGATTTTTTTATTAAAAATGTAATGTGACACATTTTATGCTGAAAAGTGACACAATTAATATTTTTAATACTAAAAAGTGATACTCTTCATCTATATTGAACCATGCAACTGCACCGAGTAAGACTCGGTCATCCAGCAAGCCAAAGGAGTCCAAACTGAACACTCAACCTTAGCCTTGTTATTATCCTATCAGATAGTTGTTTATATCTATCTCATGCAATCTATTGTATACTTATCTCCTAGATTATCTCTTGTGTAAATTGTATTTAAACCCATGCACATGTGTGTACAGAAGGTAGGATTAATAACATATTTTTTTTTTGTATTGGTTTGCATTGTTGGTTTGACTTGGTATCAGAGCACCTAGGAAAATGGCCCAACCTGTTAGCTCTTCCTCCTCCAGTTCGTCCACCCCTAGTTTGCCTATCCCCTCCCTTAGTTCTGCCCATCATTACCTCTCCCTCAAGCTTACAGGAACCAATTTTCTCTACTGGAAGACCCAAACGCTCCCCTTCCTTCGTGGTCAAAAACTCATAGGCTTTGTTGACGGTAGCAATCCTCCCTCATCCACTCTCCTCCCTGTTGATAAGGACAATAATCTCCCTCCCCAACCGAACCTTGCCTATCAAACCTAGTTCATACAAGACCAATCTGTCATGAGTATGCTCATTTCTTCCTTGTCTGAAAGTGTTCTCCCAATGGCCGTAGGTTGTAACTCCTCCCGATCTCTGGACTGCCCTCACAGCTGCCTTTGCATCACCATCCCATACCCGGATCCTCAACCTTCATGCCAACCTTCACGATCTCCGTCAAGGAGATAGTAGTGTGATGAACTCAAATAAGTGTGATATTTAATATCGTTTTTGTGACGTAACTTGTTGTAAATATTGCACTTTTTATGAGTATTTTGTATGTTTGGTGATTACGTGTCTATGAGAGATTGATGGTGAAAAGTGAAAAAAATACCAAGTTCAAAGAAGAAATTTGGATATCATGATACCGAATGGGCATTCGCTATATATCCGAGGGGAGCTGGAACTGAATTTGGAAGCAATGTCACGTTTTTAATGGGAATTTCAAACTTTAGCCAATCTCCGTAATTAGGGAACTATTATTTTTCTTTAAATTGTTGTTATTTCTTTTCTTTCTCCTTTGTAATTAATGAAAAGAAAGTATAAGAGATAGATTAGATGTTGTGGACTTTGTCAACAACTACCTAGGAGTGGGGGTTAGGAGTGGAGATCATGACCTCTATAAAGGAGGAAAGACTTGGAAAGCAAAGAAGGATCAGATATATAAGGAGAAGTCAATTTTAGAAGTTGGCATCCAATCACAGATACCACGGCTGCTACTCACAAAGATACACAGATATGCATACACTGGAAGAAGACTTCGGGTAGCAGCTTACTCATTTCTTCCATCACACTGTTGGGTTTATTTTCCTTTTGAATTTATTTTTAAGTAATCTTTAATTATGTTAAGTGGCTAGTTTTATTTCTTTCAGTTAATGAACAAGTAATTCTTTACAAGTTTCTGCTGTGAGATCTAAGTGTTTTAATTCTCAATTGCGTTTAAGTATTTATTCATTCTCTGTTTGTTTGTTTCAAAAAGAATTGTGACTTAGAATAATTATGCTTAGTTAATGTTTGTGGCCAAAACCTTAATTAACACAATAGTTCATCGCTAGTTATAACCGTTGATCCGTAATTGTCATCGGGTTCTAACAAAGTAGCAAGTAACGCACCGTTTAGGCATCACAAGCATATTCGATCCGTGTTGCGGGAATGAGTAATCTAAATTAAATGATATTGCTTCAATATGCACTGTTTAGAATCGGGTCTCTCACTATTAATGCTTTCAAAACATTAAATCCTACGAGCGTCTCGGGGGTTGTCTTTTGATTAGGGAAATAGTTAATGAGCTTATCTTAACTATCAAGAAGGTAAGGAGAGATTGGGTGTTTGGCGGTTGTCGACAACTACAACCGGTTTACTTGAAGCTGATTGAGTCATTTTTGCATCTATGATCAGTAGCAATTTTCAGGATTACATTAAGTTCATTGACCGGAACTTTCTCTTATTTGAAATCAAAAATCTTTTTATGTTTCGTTTACATTAAATCTTTTAGATTCAACTTTTAGTTAATTCGTTCGTTAGTAATTAGTTTAGATTAAAAACATCATTCTTTATTTTAATTACTTTGTTAAAATTCTTAAGAGAAGTAAATTCGACGTTCCCTGTGGATACGATCCCTACTACCCTATACTCGTTATAAGGAAAATAGAAAATTATTTTTGACTGTTTGACACCCGTCATAGTGTCACCACTTACCTCCAACAGGCCAAAGGGTATGCCGATGAACTAGCTACAGCTAGTCATCCTGTCGTTGACTCGGAATTCAATATATATGTTTTTCGAGGTCTTAACTCTGAGTTTAAACCTCTCATTACCACCCTCTCTGCTCGTGCCGATCCTGTCACCTTTCCTGAACTCCATAGCCTACTCCTTAGCCATGAGTTTCTTAACTGTGATCCTATCTCTTCCCTCACCATCTCCCCTCCCATTCCTGATTCCTCAACAAACTCATCTACATCTTCTCCTGCTGCTTCATTTTTCTTCTCGCGGGGGTAACACCTCCAATCGTGGTCGTGGGCGACACTCACGAGGTCGTGGTCGTTCCAATGGTGGTGCACATTCTTACCCTCATCGCCACTCCTCTTTTCATTCTTGTCCTCCTTGTTCGTTTTGCGGTAGTAACAATCATCCACCCGTAAACTGCTACCATCGTCCCATGCAGTCTCTTTCCCCGGCATCCCACTTCACCTACATGTCGCCCCCTCCATCGTCTTGCAATTGGTTTCCTGACACGGGTTCCACCCATCATGTGACTCCTGATCTCAGTGCCATGTCTCAGATTGATGATTACACCGATACTGACAATGTCCACATTGGAAACGGTAAAGGTCTTCCTATTACTCATATTGGCTTATCTTCTATCCCGACTTCCTCTAGGGTCCCTTTATTTAAATCAAGTACTTCATGTTCCATCAATATCAAAATCACTACTTTCTGTCAATCAGTTCACAAAAGATAATAAAGTTTTTTTTTTTTAATTTCACCCCTCTTTCTTTTGTGTCAAGGATCAAGTAACCAAGCGCACTCTTCTCTCCGGTCCGAGTAAAGACGAACTCTACACTCTTGCATCTCCACCTGTTCCATCTGTTCACAATACCGAACGCGTCTCTTCGTAATGTTGGCACCGTCGTCTTGATCATCCACATCTTCAGGTTCTTCGTCAAATAATTCACTCAAAAAATTTAGCTTGCTCCTCTAGTTCTCTTAGCTCTTTATGTAATGCTTGCCAACTTGGCAAGTCAGCTAGATTTCCTCTTTCCTCGAATAGAATTTCTAGTCGTTATGTTCTCGATTTAATTTTTACCGATGTATGGGGGCCTTCTCCTATTCCTTCTTCCAATGGTAATAAATATTTTGTTATTTTCGTTGATGATTTCTCCAAATTTATTTGGTACTATCCTATGCAACATAAATCAGATGTTCTTCCTATATTTAAACAATTTCAAGTTTTTGTTGAACGACAATTCAGTACCAAAATAAAGAGTGTTCAAAGCGATTGGGGTGGTGAATATCATTCCCTTAATTCATTTTTTTAAATCTTGTGGAGTTCAACATCGAATCCCATGTCCCCATACTCATGCGTAAAATGGCTCCATTGAAAGACGTCATCGTCACATTGTCGAAATTGGACTTTCTCTTCTTGCTCAAAGTTCAGTCCCTTTAAATTTTGGGAGTTTGCCTTTGATACGACTGTGTATCTCATTAACAGAATGCCTTCTCGTGTCTCTAGGTATTTATCACCCTTTGAGTGTTTGTTCAAAAGCAAACCCGATTACTCCTTCCTTAAAGTCATTGGGTGTCTTTGTTATCCACACGGTCCATGAATCTAGTTGGTTGTAAGTGGGTGTATCGTGTTAAACGTCGTGCTGACGGCACTCTCGATTGCTATAAAGCACGCCTTGTTGCCAAAGGCTTCTATTAACAACCTGGTATTCGACTACTCTGAGACGTTTAGCCCTGTTGTTAAACCAACCACAATTCGCACAGTCCTTTCTCTTGATGTCTCCCGTGGTTTGTCAATTCGCCAACTTGACGTGAACAACGCCTTCCTTCATGGCTTCATTGATGAAATCGTCTACATGTCCCAACCGCCCGGGTTCATCGATCCCTCTAAGCCTGACCATGTATGTCATCTTCATCATTCATTATATGGTCTTAAACAAGCCCCTCGTGCTTGGTTTAAATGCCTTACAGCCTTTCTCATTACACTATGTTTTGTTCCCTCCAAAACCGATCCTTCTCTGTTTATTCTCTCCCATAACGATCTTCTTGTCTACATTCTCGTCTACGCCGATGACATTTTTGGTCAATGGTAATTCCCCTCCTCATATACAGTCACTGATCGAATCATTGGCTCGTGAGTTTTCCCTCAAAGTCTTGGGTCCTCTTCACTTCTTTCTTGGTATTCAAGTTCATAAACACGCATCTGGATTGTTTTTATCGCAGCGCCAATACATTCTTGATCTTCTCACCCGCACCGGGATGCTTGGAGCTAAACCATGCCTCACTCCCCTTTCTACCACGAAAAAACTTTCCAAACATCATGGCCGACCTTTCTCTGATCCAACAAAATTTTGATAGAATGTTGGTGCCCTTCAATATCTTACCCTCACTCACCCAAATTTGGCCTACCCGGTTAATAAAGTGTGTCAATTCATACATGCTCCAACCGAATCCCACTGGACTACAATCAAAAGAATTCTTCGGTATCTAAAGAACACTATTGATTGTGGTCTTTTTCTTACCAAAAATTCCTCTTCTCAGTTATAAACCTTCTCGGATGCCGATTAGGTGGGGTGTGTTGATGATCGTATCTCTTGGTCATCTCGCAAGCAACAAACTGTTGCTCGTTCCTCCACAGAATCCGAGTATAAAGCCCTTGCCAATGCTGCTGCTGAGTTAACTTGGCTACGGTCTCTTTTGCATGAACTTAAGGTTCTAGCTTCCTCACCACCAGTTCTTTGGTGTGACAACCTTGACGCCACTTACCTCTCGGCGAACCCAGTTTTCCATGCTCGCACAAAGCATGTGGAGATTGATTTTCATTTTGTCCGGGAACAAGGTGCTCGTCGCGATCTTACTGTTCAATTTATTTCTACACAAGACCAGCTCGCTGACATTTTGACAAAACCATTGTCGTCAACTCGCTTCAAATTTCTTCGGGACAAGCTATGCGTGTTCTACCGACCACCCTCATCTTGCGGGGGGATAATGAACCATGCAACTGCATCGAGTAAGACTCGATCATCCAGCAAGGCAAAGGAGTCCAAACTGAACACTCAACCATAGCTTTGTTATTATCCTATCAGATAGTTGTTTATATTTATCTCATGCAATCTGCTGTATACTTATCTCCTAGATTGTCTCTTGTCAAGGCCGGTCCTGACATTTTGTGGGCCCTGTCTTTAATTTAATATTAGGCCCTAAATTGATAAAAGATAATTACCAAAAACTAAAAATAAATTGCATATTTCATAATATTATAATATTCAAGGTATTTTTTGTTACAAATAAGTGTATAAAAAACTAATTTTCCAAAATACAACCAATCTTTTTATCTAAAAAGTATCATCCTTCTAATATTTTTTGATGCAAAATCTTCATTAGATCTTCATAATCAATCTTTTCCAGAAAATCACCCTCAATTGCGATCAACGCTAATCCATTAAGTCTTTCTTGTGTCATTGTCGAACGCAAGTATGGCTTTAATAACTTCAATTTTGAAAAGCTTCTTTCTGCAGATGCAACAGTTACATGAAGAGTCAACAAAATTCTATATGTAATAATTGTATTAGGAAAACAATCAACACGTTTCAAAAATTTTAAAATATCAACGGGTCCCATCTTTTCCTTAGGCAAGAATTCTTGGAGTAACTTTAATTCCAAATATAATTCATTCCCATCAATGTCAGATTGTTCACATTTCTTAAGTGCAGCTTCAAAACGACTACAACAAGACTTTAAGCTCATATCATTTAATGAATGCAACTTATCAGAAGTAAACAAGAAGCCAAAAATATTTTCATATTCTTGATATTGTTCAAATCTTTTAGTTAGTGAAGCAATCGATTGATCAACAATGCATAAGAAATAATTTACCCTAAATGATTCCTCTTCAGATTGTGAATCAATTGAAGATGTATCGGTTGCAGTTTCATCAAAATGTTTTTTTCTTCGAATTGGACGCTTTTTGGGGAACACCGGATCAATATTCATTTCAATTGCAATTTCCTTCGTAGTTTTTAATGCATTCAAAAACCAGCTTTCTATATTCCTTCCTTAAAAAGATATCAACCCTTTTACTTTTTCAATGGCAACATCAATAAGCATATCCCTTGATTGTAAATGCTTACTAACCAAATTAACTACATATAATATTTCATACCAAATGACTAATGCAAGTAAAAACTCAAAATCACCAAGCTCATTTTTCGCTAAGGATTTAGCTTCAATTCTTATTTTTGAATCATTATCACTTTCTGCTGCTTCAAGTAAAGCTTCTTGTATTTCAAAATTTTGAAATCTTATAGGTTTAACACTATCAATACGACTCTCCCAACGAGTGGATGATAATGATTTAAGAGTCAAACCTTTTACATTATCTTTCGAAATCTGCCATCTCTTGGAAGAATTTGCAAATATTGTGTAGATACGTTGTACGACTCCAAAAAAATCTCTAGATTTACCACTAGTGTTGGCCATGTCACATAATGCCAAATTTAGACTATGACAACCACAAGGAGTATAAAAAACTCTAGGATTTATATCTAAAAGTTTTTTTTGCACTCCTTGATGTTTTCCTTTCATATTTGACCCATTATCATAGCCTTGCCCTCACATATTATCTATATCAAGATCAAGAGACTTCAATTGATTTTGTAAAACATCAAAAAGCCCTTGGCCAGTTGTAACATTCACATCCAAGAAACCTAAAAATGATTCTTCAACGCTAACAGAATTTGAAGAGACATCCAAATATCTTATTATCAAAGTCATTTGTTATTGGTGGCTTATATCAGGAGTACAATCAAGTATGAATGAGAAATATTTTGCTTGTTTTATTTTCTTAATAATTTCAGATTTAATGGCAGAAGCAAGCAAAAGTATTAACTCATTTTGGATTTTATGGCCAAGATAGTTATAATGAATTTTATCATTTGTAATACGTCGAACATGCTCTTGAACAATAGGGTCAAACTCAGCCAACATTTCAATCAAGCCTAAGAAATTACCGCTGTTGCTTTGATAAATTTTCTCATTTAAACCACGAAATGCTAGATTTTGTTTAGCAAGAAATTTCACAATTGAAATAATTCTAAACAAGACATTTTTCTAGTGATATTTTTCTATCTCAAGTTGTTTTTTAGCCACTTTATCAATAGTTTCTGATATACTTACCAAAAAAGTCACGAGCAAGGCACGAGTTAACATCACGTGCCAATCACGAGCACCATACCCCTGGGGCCCACAGCTCAGCGAGCAATATGAGAGAGCCAGCGAGCACCGAGCAGCATGACCCTCACTCAAACCTGGGCGGGCAAAGGCCTTGCCTGTCCGATCGAGGCCATGACCGGAATCATACTTACGTGAAGAGAATCGACTTACTTTTTGCACTGTCGAGCACCGGCCTTGCACAGGGCCAATCTTCAAACCGACAAGTTCTGAGATCAATACAAGCATAATCGAGCGCAGCCTTGCTCGCTCGAGCACACACCAAGCCGGGGACGCTGACAGCTTGCTTCCTAAGGCAAGTCAAAGGTTTCCATGTTTGGGCAGAATCCTTACCTTATCAACTCCTATAATTACGCGGTCAACCGCCTATTTCGCCTAGAATCAAGGGATTTCCTCCTTGGTTATCTCGGCAGCTATGGAAACTGAATCCTAGACGGATTCAATCACCTTGAGAGCCTATAAATACCTCTCCATAATCATCAACAAGGTACACACACTTTCTTGAGCCTCGTTACTCTGTCAATTTACTTATTGACAATCACTCGATACTTACTCTCACGCCGGAGGGGTTTCGCGAGGCCTTGCCTTGCACTTCTTCTCAGGTTTTCTTGTGATCTTAACAGGCTCAAGGAGGTCGATTACAAGCCCAGATATCCTACCCATCTCAAGGACGGCCCAAGCTGTGCATTTTTGCCACATCAGTTTCATTCTTTTGGAGTCTCAAACGCAAATTATACCAACTAACCATATTCTTAACATGCTCTACACCTGTTTCATGTTCTTTAAACCTAATACTTAGATGTGGCCAATCTCCGAAACCCTCATTTGCTAATTGACCTCTTCCACATCATCTTTTAAATATTTTACAACAAAAACAAAATACTTTATCAAGCTCTTTCGAATACACAAGCCAATCTCTATCGAAAATCTCTCAATTTGACAAAACTTTAGTATAGCATGTTGAAGAAAATCGTCTAGAAAGTTTATTTTTAGGCCCTTTTCGAATAGACAAATCTCTTTTAGGACCCTTTGCCACTAAAATATCAATCATTTTAGAATCGAGAGCATCCCAATTTCTTGGGTCAAATATATCAATCGTATAAAAGGCATCACCAACATTAGCATCCACATTATCAAAATTATCAACATTATTACTTCGAATATCAGGTGAATTGATTATATTAGTATCAACATTAGCATCATCAACATTGACATTAACGCCATCATTAAAATTAGCATCCAAATTATCAAAATTTTCAACATCATTATCCTGAATATTAGGTGAATTGATTGTATTAGCATAATCAACATTAACATCCACATTAGCACGATTTTCATTTTCAGACGAAACATGTGGGTCTTTTATAATAAACTTTTCAAGAGCTCCTCTTTGAGACTGTTTCAACTGCTCAATTTTTTTTTTGTTTTTGACGTTTTTCATGTCCAAATTCATATTTCCTTTTCGGAGGCATAACTAAAAAAAATTGTACTAACAAAAAATCACAAACACAAATGCCTCAAATGTAGAGAAGACTAAAAAGTGACAACATTAAAATTTAAAATACACTAACATGCCGCAATCAAATTTAAAGTAGCTATGAAAGGAGCGAAAGAACCTGGTTTATCAATTTTATCGAGTTCCAAATTCCTCCCAAATGGCCAAATCACAATTAAAAAAAATTATCCACCTACACTGAAATAATGAAATACCAAATATAAGCTTCAATTTGTGAATTAAATATAAAAATATAACTATATAAAGAGTTAAAATGTTGAATAAGTGAATTGTGAATCAAATCAAATGGACCCCCAAAATTGTCAAATTGAAAATTATAAAACTAAAACACTCAAAGTCTCAAACTGTCAAACAGGATATAGACATATAGTTACTCTAAAAACTAATACAATCAATTCACACTAAAAACTATTAAACTTAAACTAAAAGGGTTGAAATAATATCAATTATTCAATTGATATTATCATTTATCAAATCACTTCACCGAACGGTCCGAAGACTCGAACACAACAATACAACATAAAATGAATTATGAATACTGAATAGTGAGAATACTAACTAAGACTGTGAGACAACACAACCAAAAAAATACCAAATTATTAACTAATGAGTAAGAGTAATGAACTATGATATTAGATTTAGATGTAGAAATTGAAGTGAACAAATTACCCGGTTACTCGAACTCTCGAAGTCTCGAACCCTCGAACTGTCGAACAAAATCAACAAATGAACAATTGTCAATTGAAGTTCGAAATTGACAATTTCGTTCAAATATTCTTCGTCAAAGTGAGAAGTATTTGAACAATAATCTTCTTCTCCGTCGAAATTGCCTCAGTCGCGCCTTAGTCAAGAAAAAAATTTTTTTGGGAAAAGCTTCGTTGTCGTTGGGCTCGGGCTCGGAAATAAAATGATTTGAAGAAAAATTAGAAAATTAAGCCGTTGATGTTTCATTATTTAGGGAAGAATGGAAGATGGCGAGTCGGAGTAGTAGGCAGACAAGGCGGCGATTCCGTTTTTCGGTGGGGATTGAGAGAAACGAGAGAGAGAGAGAGAGAGGGAGAGAGAGTTACATAAATCGCCAAATCGGAAGCAAAGCAGACTAAGTCAACAGTTACAGAATAGAGAGTTATTACTGCTGATGTGCTGGCGTGCTGCTCTTAGTCTACTTAGACTTGGTCAGTTACTCAGTTTGGTCACTCATTTAATTAGCCGAAGTAGAGTGGTAGACTTAGACTAGACTGACTAGTGGACTATACTGTGCTGACTGTGGACTGTGGATAGTGGACTGGGCGGCTGCCGGCTGGGCCTTTCTTGATTTCTTCAGCTGGTATGGGCTCAAGTCTCAACTCTCAAGACATATACACAAGCTAGTTTTAAAAAAATAAAAAATTACAAGCCGGTACACCTTTAAAACATGTTTTCAAATAAATCCAGCTATTTTTTAGACATATCTTTTAGGTACAATTTTAATGCGAAAGTACATAACTACCCTCTGCTTTGAAGTTTAAGGTGTATTACTCCGATCTCGTTGTGGTCGATGACATTTCCAAACTTTGGAGTACGAGTTTGGGGAACAAGACCATCGGAACACCTGAGTATTGCCAAGCCAACTTCACCTGAGAACAAGACCGACGGTTTTTTGGTATTTTCGCTGGTCGGAACCCGTGCTACTTCAACACCGGTGTGATGGTCATAGATCTGGCTAAATGGAGGCGGGTCGGATACACTAAAAGAATCGAGAGATGGATGGAGATCCAAAAAAACGGTCGGATATATGAGCTCGGGTCACTGCCGCCAGTCACCTCCCCTGGAAAAATCGTTCATCGATCTAGCCGAAGCTCCATCACCACCACTTCCTCCAACCTGATTCCTCCATGGTTGATAGTATCTCACCCACACTCCATCCCGTCTTCTGTCACCACCCCCATGTCAGGCCGACCCAAACCCATCATCTTTCCCTCTCTGAATCCGGTGGCCTCTCCAGCCTCGATTCCGTTCCCAAGCAGTCCAGCTATCATTCTCTCTCGCTTTCTCCGTTCGCCCTAATACTATACAAGTGTTCGGCATCGTTGTCGATTGGGAATCTATACACAAAACATATGTATTGAGTTTGTAAGTATATTTTGCTTGTGGCGGTTATCAAAACGGTTAGGGTTCCTTGGATCTTCACAGGGTAACTGTCCTTCTTAGCATTTTAATCGCAACTGTCAACCCTAGGTTTAGAATTTCCGTACACATATACGCATATCCTTGTTTAATTGGTTAGGATTTGTATGTGTTTGGTGAATTGGTGACGTATTAAATGCTCTTCAAGCCTCTAGGTTTTGGTAATTGTAATCGAGTGTCGGGTTCTGATTATGTGGTTCTTTTAGATATCTTTGTTTTAATGGGATTGATTTTTGGCATCAGGTTGATTTCGATGCATCGTTGATTTCGATGCGTTGATGGCATCTCGAGTTGATTTTTGGCATCAGTTGATTTTTTGATTTTTTTAAGGCTGGATCTTCATTAATGGCATTTTTGTCATTTGACAACTAATTTGTAGTTACATGAAATGTCCAAAAAATTGATGGTTTTAGATGAAAACATGTTTCTAAAATTGTACCCACTTGAAATTTGCCCTAAAAAAAATTGGGGCCCTTTACCAATTGGAGGCCCTGTTCGGTTAGGCAGCCTGAACCCCTCCAGGGCCGGCCCTGTCTCTTGTGTAAATTGTATTTAAACCCATGCACATGCGTGTACAGAAGGTAGGATTAATAACATACTATTTTTTTGTATTGATTTGCATTGTTGGTTTGATTATCTATACACGTGAGGGGTGACGCTATAATTTTCAAAAGTCTGAGGGGTTGCACTGAGATTACTAAATTTTGGCCTATTTAACATGGATAGGTCCGTCTTACGGATTAAGATCCGTAAGACCGTTCTACAGGAGACCTCATATATATATATATATATATATATATATATATATATATATATATATATATATTTGGGTTAGTAAAAGATAAGAGTAATCATTTGGAGATATTTTCAAGATATAATATTGTTTATTAGTTTTGTCTTTCTCTTCTTCATCAGATATTCAATTTATTTGTGATGATTAAAAAAATTACATAAATTATATATTGTTTGTTAGATGTTAATTAATTAATTTTTATACAATTTTTAAGGAGTTTCAAATCTGGGCGAAGCCCCTCATTATTTCAACGGCCACATCCATTAAACCTTAGAACCATCCAGCAATCATGGAGTTCGGAGTGCTGGCGGATCTGGATGAAGTGCCCTTTCTTGAATCTTTTTTTTTCTAATCTCGAAAAAGCTGGAAGTAAGTAGATACTTTCTAAACCCTAAAGAGTACTGTACTTAATAACAAATGCATTTTTTTTTTTGACATCGATAAACAACTCTTTGATACGACTTTTAAAAATTCTTCCAGATATATACAAGACTACTTCATAAACCCGAAGTTCAATGATTTATGATTAAAGGTATTCAATTAACATTATCTTTTTTATTTTTATTCAATTATTTAGTTTCTAACAAGTCAACTTTTCCTAACATTTTTCATCTAAAATCCTCAACCGAGGTGGATGGAGTGACTAAAGTGACTCCAAAGTTAAAGTGCAATGATGAACTAATGAAAAAAGTAATAGTAAAATAATCTTAATGGGCCACATTTCAAAGTGCGGTGATCAATATGGTATTTAAATCTTTTTAATAAATGAATTTTCAATTTTAACCTTAAAAAATGGTCGTGTGATGACGTAATTAACGGATTGAAGCCTAACGGCATCTACAAAAGAATCTGTTTCGTGAATATTTGACAAACTTATGGACCATTCATGAGACAAACATTTTTCAAAGGACTAATAATAAAAAAAGTTCAAATCAGCAAGGAGCAACGTTAAGCTATTGGAGTTTGAGTAGAAAATTATCATACCCAAAGTACAAAAGTAGCAAAGCAATTGCTCCCGAACTATCACTCATCAAAACTAGATCTTTCCACTTGTCACATTATGTGTGGGCTGAGCTTTATTTTCCCTCCTTTTTGTTTTCGGTCATTTTTACCAAAAAAAGAAGAATTTTTTTTTAAATAAACTACAAATTTTCATCTATAAATGGATACTTTGTTTGCTTAATTTGGATATCATATTCATTTTCTACAAATATTTCAAGTTTTTCTCTACTTTCCTTCTCTTCTCCATTTTCATCTATTCCCTCTCTCTTCTCTCTCTTCTCCATTTTCATCTATCCTCTCTCTCTCTCTATATATATATATATATATTCAAATAAGTATCGTGAGATAAAGTGAGTAGCTTAAACATTTGAAGGAATTTTTTTCATTAGGGTACTAAATAGATAGTTTAGAGACATTCTTATTTATTTTTAATAGTTGAGTAGCTATGAGAGCATATACAACAGAGCTCCCCATTTGGGGAGCTTAAGTTACATTTTTTTTTATTTTATTACAAAAATACCACTAAGCTTCCCCATTTAAGTTCCTCAATAAAAATACTCTTCCAACAATGCACAAACTTCAATACTTTTATACACTCTACTATCTTTATATCCACTAATTTAATATTTTTATAACAAAATGACTAGAAATTTGAAAAAAATCATATAAATTTTTTCTGATATTCAAATAAAACAAACCAAGTCTCTATTTGTAGGAAAAAATATTTACTTTAATACAAGAAAAAAAAATTTAAAAATATTTTATGGCTGAAAATTGGCCAAAAAAAAAGAAATTGGGGAAAAGAAAATGATGATGACAGCAGGAATTGGCAGGAATGGGGCAGGAATTTGGCAGAAGGAGGCAGGCTTTGTCATCAAAAGTTAGTCCAAACGGCCGTGTATTGTTTCAACTTTCAAATTAACTACGTCGTTTTAGTTGGATTTTATATTTTAAGCGTGGGAGCTTGTTGTGCTCCTCAAATCCCTTTTTGCTTAATAAGCACCCTACTAAGCACCTTTGTTATTTGTTAAAATCTTATTAAATCTCATTAAATCTCATAAGCACCCTTATAAGAGCTTTGTTGTAAGTGGTCTGAGGAGTAAATTTTGCTCCCCCATTGTAGATGCTTTAAATTGAAGGAGGGGGCAAAATGTTACTGCTCCTTTCGTTTTCAAATAATTATTCTCATTTTTTTTATCAGTTTCAAAATAAAGCTCTGTTTCTTTCATGGAAAATGACTTCCGAAAAACGTTTTTTTATTTTTCGGTGTTTGGTAACCTTAGGAAAATGTAGTCAACGTAAAAGCTTTTCCGAGTCAACGGAAAATGAAGTTTTCTTTTCCGGAAAATGACTTACGGATTTATTTTCGGTAAATCATTTTCCGAATGTTCGAGCAACTCTCCGTGTCCTTCCAAAATTATACATATTTACATACATGCACAATATTTCACCAAACAAATAAATTGTTTAGAAATATAAATGAAGTTTGTGCATATTATTTATAAATTATAATTTTAAGATATATTCACTACGTCCTAAAATTAGTGTCCGCTATATTATATTATTATTTAAGGACGTCCCAAACATTATTTATTTTATTTTTTAAAACAATTTTTCATATAAATTATTAATAAAAAATATTTGTAAGCTTGAAAAAAGATGAAACTTATTGGTTTGACACCATTAATGATAAATTGAAGGTTATTAAAAGAAAATTACATAAACTTCAACACTATTTTATTTTTAATAAGTGTATTAATATTAGAATATACTTTTTGTATTTATTCATATATTGTTTTCCGTAACATTTTTCGTGTATTTGCCAAACATCCGAAAATATTTTCCAGTATATTTTCAAAAGATTTAACAAACACCTGAAAATGAAATCTTTTCATTTTTCAGAAATTATTTTCCGGAAATTATTTTCTAGAAATCATCTTTCGTGAAACAAATGGAGTGTAATAGTGTTCTTTCATAACTTTCTTTTTTAGGAAAATATTTTTACCAATTTGTCATGACTTTTTCTACCTACTTTAATTTTGACCACATACATAAGGGTATTAAAGGAAATCGCACATTACATAAATATTTATAATAACAATCAATTACTCCCTCCGTTGTTAAATTATCGTCCTCCTTTTCATTTTTCGTCCGTTATAAAATAATTATCCTCTTTCAAAACTTTCCCTTTAAGAAAATATTTTTATCAATTTACCCTTACTTTTTTTATATACTTCAATTATGACCATATATTTAAGGGTATTATAGAAAATCATATATTTTATCAATATTTATAATGCAATCAATTAATTTTTCTTAAACAATATGTCAGGTTAAAAGAGACAATAATTTGAAAATGGAGGAAGTATTATTTTTTAAATGATGTATGGAATTAAAGAAGACTATAATAATTTAGAAAATATGAGTCGTTATAATTATTTGTTAAAAAAAACTTGAAAATTAGTATTCATATTTTTATGTATATTTCATAAAAGGATGAAATGAAGACAATAAAATATTTATTAATGAATATTTGTCTTCATGTTTAAAAAACCAAAAAGCTTAAAATTTTGTTAATTGACTTTTGCTTTTAATCATAAAGATTCCTTATAAAAACAAACACTTTAAATATGATTAAAAGCTAAAATGAATTGATGACAAACTAAGACTTAATTATCATTAGTTTTGAGGAGACTTAATAATTTGAAAATGAAAGAAATATTATTTTTTAAATGATGTATCGAATTAAATAAGATTATAATAATTTAGAATTAATTGGCCCTAAACGCAACACGTAAATCACTGCACACAACATTAAATGATAAAATGTACTCTCGAACTTTGGAAAGAGGGTAGCGACTAGCAAGTTGGTTAACTGATTTACTGATTTATCACTAGTCAGAACTCACTAGCCCCCAAAAATAAAAACAAACTGACTATAGAGTGAGAGAGAGAGAGAGAGAGAGTCCAGAGTGGTGTTAGTTGGTTGGATATCGTTGTATGGTCCGAAACCAATGGCTACCACTGCACAGATAGCAAGCGGAGTCGGAATCGGAATCGGTAATCATCAGCGAGCCTCCTCGCCTATGGCCACTCCGTCGACTCTCTCCAGTTCCATTCCTACTCCCAACAGCATCTTTTTTCTTAAAACAACCGGCTTCACTCGCCGACGCTGCGGCGTCGGCGGTGGCGCTCTCCGTGTCGACTTCGGTGCTCGTTTCTCTCACCACCGTCTATCCTCAGTTCGTGTCCGAGCTTCTGCTCCATCCGCCGACCAACCTACCTCCTCAGGTTCCCCTCAATTCGCTCTGTTTGTAGTATTTACGTACACACATTTGTATATTGTGCATTTGTATGTAGGATTAGGAAAATGAATGCGCTGTTGGTTAAGTTGTTTAATTGTACTGTTAATTTGTGATTATAGCATGAAATTGTTTTCAGCTAATAATATGGGCTAGAGGTATGCCTCTGTGATCATGTAAATTCTCTCATTGCTTGAATGAATGATCTTACTTACCTAAACTAAGAAAAAACATAATGAAGCCCTGGAATTGGTTTGAAATTTATTATCACCTCGCCTTCCTCCAAATAAAAGTTCTGCTTCACTATTTTCCGATTAGAATTTGTTGTACATTTATTTAATTTAGGTGATTTTGATTACTAAATTACATAAAAAGTACCATGGATTGAAAGTTTTATATTGTTGAAGAAGACAAAAAAGAAAGAATTACAAGTTGAGTTAAAGAAGTCATCTAAGTAGGACTCATTTTAGGTGGGTGGGGAGTAGTTTGGTTTAAATTCTAAGCCTAAGGTGTGAAATCCGTGTTGCCAAACTTAATGTCAACAACTTTTTATGTTATGGTGTGCTGTTACGTATATGGACTCTCAAAGGAATCAAATTCACTAATGTGTAATTCACAAAAGTTGTATGGGATATTTGGTAACTGCGTTCCTTCTCAAATTAACTACAAATATTTAGGCTAGTAAGTACTGTTGCCTTTAATCTTATAGCGACACCACATGAATTCCATAGTTAGCTGCTCTGTTAATCATTGAAGTATAAATCTCTGTCCCTTCTAATCAGCCTTACTTTTTACACAAACTGTGTTTTATTTAGGATGCATGCACCAAAAACCAAAACATTACTTCCCTGGAAAAGCGTGTCTCAGGATGAGCGGCCCAAAAAATTTGGGTACACTTTTGTTCCCCAACACAAAACTTAGCGAGTCGAAACTTTTAATGGAAAAAATAGCTTAGAAAGTCGAAACATGTTGTAGCTTCTACTTTTAAAGTGCATATATAAGTAATTAGACCCCAAGGGGTAGGGAGATGGCAAGAGCACTCAGGCACAAGGCAAAAACCTTGAGGTCCTTGGTTCCAATCCCCATACCAACAAGGGGTCACATTTACTTATAAAAAATGACCTAACAATTTTTTACATGATTATTTATGATTAACAAACATCTGAAGTAATTATTTACTTTCTATTTTGAAGAACTCTTTTAAATGTAATCATCGTCATCTACCTGAAGCTACCCCTAGTGTTCTATGTTTTAGACATATAGCGTATTGCATTGCCATTCTGCGTTCTAAAATGATCCACATTCTAGCTAACATAGTGTGTAAATCATCACACGAACAAGAACTTTATTATAAATGACTTGTGGCAATTTAAAGGAAATAATAATTAGAGACATTAAGAGTGAAGCAGAATTTGAGGTTAGGTAGTGTAGATGTTTGGTTTTGGAGTATTATGTGATTACGTGATCAATGGATGGGAATTTTTATGGAACCAATATTCGATCAGGGTGATTCAATGGTTTGGACTAGCTTGCAAACATATTGTTTAATTAGGAGACTTTCCCAATTCCTTGGATGCATGAGCCATTTGAATCCCTAAATTATTATTTTTTTGATAATAAGAGTAATATAAATACGCGCCAAAACAAGTGACGCAGCCTATGTACACCGGAAATATACAACCAAAAACCTAGCTAATCAAAAATATGTCCAAAAAATTTACAAAAGAGCTCCGGATCCGACTCATTGCACAAAAGGAACAACGTCTGAATGATCTGCCCCTTAAGCTTATCCAAGCTAAGCTCCTCATTCTCGAAGACTCTGCGGTTCCTCTCCCCCCACAAAATGTAGCAAACTGCTAAAGGAGTAGAGTCCTATATGCTCCTCCTCCTCCTTCTCTTGTACAGAGACCAGCCCAGAAGATTAAAGATAAGCAAAACAGATTCAGAATGTAGTCCCAGATTTCCTTCGCTACAGGACAGTGAATGAATATGTGATTTACACTTTCTCCGTCTCCTTTACACAAGTAACACCAGTTAACATAAATCTTTTTCCTAGCCCTTAGATTATCCCCCCGTAAGAATGGCTTCATTGAATCCCTAAATTATTTGAGCTCAATCTAGTTGGATGCGTGATCAGGTAGTCCTTCCAATTATGCATGCTAGCCCATGGAATTTTTTTCTTTAGTGTTCACGCATTTTCCATTTTCTCATTTGTCTCGTTGCAGGCATTGGGTAGAACTTTTTTTTTCCTCCTTGGGGGGCAGGGGGGGGGGATCATTGGGTTGGGAATGCTCCCCTATTCTCTCATTTTTGGAATAATGCTCCCCTATTTTCTGTTTTTCCAAATTTTCCAACTTTCCATTCTTCATAAGGTATCTATTTCTAGTTTCTTCGTAGATAATGCAATTCTATATCCTGGAGCATGCACCTTTTCAAGAATCTCATTGATTAGGGAATCTGCCGAGGACATGATAGCTCTGAGCACCTTCTGTTTTCCCTGCGGCAGCTTTTATTTGGAAATCTGGGGTTCGTCATAAGTAAGGCCTTTTCTTGGTCTGCTGTGCTCAACCAGTTGAGTACCAATGATTGGAGATAATGGCGCACGCCTCACAAGGCCATCTCTTTAGACATGTGTGTTATGTGGAGACGTTAGAGTGTAACTCATGACCATCTTTTCTTACATTTCCCAATAGCTTGGAGGTTATGAGGTAATCTCTTCAGGACACTTGGGCAAAGCTGGGTTGGTCTCATTGTCCCTCTTCTTTTGGCACACAGTTACCTTGAATATTTGGTGGGTGTGGCAATGTGGAAAATGGGCAGTGTCTTTTGGCAGTGAACTTTGTTTGGTATATTTTGTGGGGTATTAGAACAGAAAGGAATTCTCACATATTTTATGATGCCTTTTTCGTTTCCTCTGTTGAGAGCCAAAAGTCAGTTTATCGCTTCTCTTTTGGTCTTTAAGATTTGGCATTCAGAGCTTTTAGGGGGTTTCCTGATGCAGAGATGGCTCTAGTAGATCCTAGATTTTGGTACCACGTGAGATAGGTATTAAAAAATGTTGTAAACAATAATAACCGTGAAAAATAACTTCATTAAACGAAAAAAGAAGTTACATATAGTTGCTGACTTAATGAGCCTTACCCATTACATACATCATTATAAAAAACTTAAGATTAATGACGACGTTTAACATATAATTTTTTTTTCAGCAAAGTTTTGACGTGGGCTTAAGCCCACCTCAGGATGGCTTTAGATCTGCCCCTGGCTGGCTCATGCCTGGGAGGATGTTATTTATTAGTTTTTCGATTTCTCTATTTTTCTACTTTTCTCTTATTCTTTTTTGTTTGCTACCATCTTTTTTGCTTTTAACTTTTGGCGAATTTCTGGTCTGCCTTTTTGTAAAAATTTTTATCAAAAGAAAAATAAAAAGGCGTTGGTCCCTCTTTTATGTACTCCCTCCGTTCCTAAGAAAGAGTCAATCTTTTCATTTTAGGCTGATTTAGAAAAAGTGTCCACTTTCAAATTTATCCTTTTTGGGATGTTACTTTTACCATTTCACCCTTAATTTCATTCCTGCTTCAATTGATAGGTCCCACTATCTCATGGGTATCAATGGAAAACACACAATATCATATTATTTATAATAAAGTCAATTATTTATTCTTAATTTGTGCGCCGAGTCAAACATGACTTTTTTTAGGAACGGAGGGAGTATATCTTTCCTAGAAATGATGTATAATTTTGTGAAGTTTGTATGTACTTTGGATAGCAGAATTGACCAATTGATGTCCATGTCCAAAATTTACTCAGCAGATTTGATGACAGTTCAAGAATCATGAAAATACAAAAATATTGGAACACAGGTGAATGGAGAATGAGACAATTATAGAGAACACAAATTGAATAGCCTTGATTTTCAAAGAGAAGAGCAATACATATCTGCCACGGGAAGTTGTTAGCATTGCTTGGTGTCCCAGGAGTAGTGTGGTAGATATGCTTAATAACTTGATTTAAATGACTAAAATCATGGAATGAAACCATTTTAGTTGATGAAGCTGCATTAGAGTTACTCTCACTTAGAAGCTGGAAAGATAACTTGAGTTGACTCAACTCAGCTCAGCTTGTGTCCAAATATTAGCTACATGAATCCTTTCTCGCCAATCCATTTTTAAGATGGAGGGATCCTTGTACTAGAAAATCAGAATTGGGAATTTGGGATTTTTGTTGTTGTTGTGGAATTTGGGATTAGAGGTACCAAAATATTTGAGTAACTACTTAACATGGTCATTCTTGCTACTTACGCAGAGAAGTGGATTGAAGTCCCTTTTGTAAATACCACCATATTAAGTTGTTTTGGGGTGTTGTTTGAAAGAAATCTATAATATTGGAAAGTCGATCATGTATTAAATTTTAAATGAGTCATTGCTCTCGTGTATATATTCTGTCTATTGGAATTAGTTCTTGGAAAAAAAAGAAAATTCATGAGATTAAACTTAACTCAACTCAGCCTTAGTCCCAATCACTTGGAGTAGGCTACATGGATCCTTCCCCTCCATTCAATTCGGTCCAAAGCAAGGTCATCACACACACCACATTCATTCATATATTTTTTAATTACGGATGTCCATGTTAGTTGTGGTCTTTCCCTTCCTCAACTTCTAGTCTAGTTGGCGATGGCACTTCCTAACAGGTGCACCGAGCGGTCTTCGTTTGTACGTGTCCAAATCATGTTAAGGGATTTTTTCTTATTTTTATCCACTACCAGAGTGACTTTTATTGTCTCATGACTTTGTTCATTACGAATTTAATCTTTCCTAGTTTTACTACATTTCCATCTTAACATTCGGATTTGAGCTACACTCATCTTGTTATCATGTTCTTTCTTAGTAGCCCAACATTTGGTTCTATAAAGTAGAGTGGGAGGTAGCTCCTTTGGATGTTTGCTGGATTATATGGAGGGAGAGGAGCAGTAGACTTTTCGATTACGTGGAAGGATCTACTCATGCTTTGAAGGACTCCATTGCTGCGTATTTTGTATGTGTATAGGCTCAGGAAATTTAGTTTCCCCTTCTGTCATGTCTTTGGTGGAGTTTGTGAATAGCTTGTCTATACTCTAGATTCTTTTGGTTGAATACTGCTAGTGTACACAGGACACGTCACATGGTTTGATGCTTTAGTTTATATTATTATTATTATTACATATCAAAATAAAATAGAATAGTAGAGCGGGTCTAATGGCTGTCCTGTAAAATTTTCCTTTCAACTTGACACGTATACGTCAGTCACATAACACTCCACATCCACTTCTCCATTTCACCCAACCTGCTTTTGTTATATGGCTGACTTGATCTCTTACCTCCCCATCTTGATTTAATTGATCACTTATAACGAAATTGTTCATATTGTGGTATTTCTTGACCATCTAACCTAACTTTGTCTCCACTATCGCTCCTTCGACCGCTAAAGCTGCGTTCCATATATTCTATTTCACTCGAACTTATTTTAAAGCCTTTGACTTGTAAGGTGTCTCTCTACTTTTCTAGCTTATCGTTGACCCAACTCTTCGTCTTATCAATCAGAACAATGTCATCAGCAACTAACATAGCAAATAATCCACACCATCATGTATCATCTTGTATATGTACAATTAATATTGGACTTAAGGCCAATCCATTGTGTAAAAGTAGCAGAATTAGAAACACAAAGTCAGAGCTACGATGGTTAACACAGGCCATTGGATATGAATAACTGATAAATGTAATATGAAGGTGCAAAAATATGGCAAGATGTTGCCAAAATGTGATTCATCCAGCCAATCCGGTATTGGAATTTTGGGATTTGGTAGAGGCTATATATGTCTGTATGAATTGTTTTAGCCTTCTTTATCTTATACATTAATTCTTCTTGCAGTAATTTGATTTTCCATTTTGCAGGCCAAGGTATTGAGAATGTGGTTATAATAGGTTCAGGTCCTGCTGGGTACACAGCAGCAATTTATGCAGCCCGTGCAAACTTGAAGCCTGTTGTGTTTGAGGGATACCAAATGGGTGGTGTTCCGGGGGGACAATTGATGACTACCACAGAAGTTGAGAACTTTCCTGGTTTCCCGGAGGGGATCACTGGTCCAGACTTGATGGATCGGTAAGTGAATTTTGAAAGCAGCCATTGTTTAGTGTAAATTAGAGTGCCACCCAACCACCGGTCCGACAAAGGAGGACGAAGGAGGGTTGCTATGATGGGAAAGGGTTTGTAAGGCCAAATCATTGTCTTGCACCCACCCACACATTTGGATCTATCTCAGCACCAAAGCTTCTGTCAGGTTACATGAAGGAATTGTCTTCTTTGACTAGTTTGACTCAATCCAAGACTCATACCCTCAGATGTGTTAGAAAAGACCTATTTGGATTGCTCAAATTTCAAGAAACCGCCATACATCTCCGTTCTGGGTGCAACACCACTTAACATATAATATGGAAGCTCTTAACTTATTTCTTTAAATACATCAAAGAATCAAAAACACCAACATCTTACTTGTGGAAATCACCTTTTACCAGATTTATTTTTCCATAATCTGGTAATGTTTCTTCCTCGGATCTCTCTTTATTTCTTAAACATGACCAGCAACATTAGATACGAATCTGCACATTAGTATGGCAGTGGGAGTGATATTGATGGAGGATACAAGTGCATTATTACAGAATTACAGGCATTGGAGTTGAGTGATTATTAGGATTATTTTGTATTAGTATATATATATATATTATAGGGAAAATTACTGGCCGGTACACATTTCCAAACATTTTTTCTCTCTAGTCCAGAGTTCTTTTTTATCAACCGCTAAAGTCCATTTTCGTGAAATCGTTCCTAAAATGCCCGCAGAAGAATTATTGCTGGAATTCGCATGGATGGAGACGAAGAGAGTGGGGAGGTCGGGTGGTGAAGAACACTTGTGTGTTTCACCTTGGATTCGATTAGTCCACCATCCTAACTTCCCAGTCTCTTTTCTCTTCGTCTATTGATCTTCAGTTTCAGCAGTGTCTTCGTCTTCTTCTACTTCTTCTTTATTGTGTTTGTGTGTTGTGTTGCTATGCATGTAAACTGTTCGATGAAATACTTGGATAGTATTTTGCTTGTTGTTGGTCATCATTTTTTAATCTGGATGCATCAATTTTGAATCACAATGCATCATTTGTGAATTGTGATGCTTCAATTTGGATTTGAGATGTAGGAAAGATACATCAATTAGAAATCATTTGTTGATTGTGGACCTGAAAGAATGTAAATGAAGGTCTGTTTCATTATAACAATGCATCACATTTTTGCATCGCACATCAAAACTTGATGTAGTGCGGTGCATTTGAGTGAGTGATTTGTAGCGCGCCTCAGGCTCATTAAGGGTATCATATTCTTCTCGCCCCAAAAATGTCTTTTTCTGGTTGAAAAAAAAAGGACCAGAAGGGTTATAAACTTGGGAAAATGGACTAGCCCGAATTTATCCCTATATTATAACTATGTGACATAGTTTTGATGAGTTTCAAAACCCCAATTCTAATATGTGATAATTTTGAATTTTTCATAGACAAAAATCCATGTAAAGTTATCATAAGTCCTTCATACAGTTTCTTATATTTTGTCAATTCAAACCAATAATATCTTTCCTTTTTCCTAAATTTCTAATGTACGACAATTATCTCATATTATTATACCAATTTTATCGATTTCTATTAAATTAATATCTTTCCCATTTTATTCTACTAATTTTCTTAATTTATTTTAACTACCATACTTATCTTATACTCCCTCCCTTCCACCCAAAGAGTCCACATTGGAAAAGTCTAAGAATTAAGGGATATATAAATAGCATTAGAATTGGAGATAATTACAAAAATACTTGAGCATAGTCGAGATGCTTATATTAGATGTGGAGGGTAAAGTTGAAAAGTTATATTATAGGCATAATTTTGGAGTAAACTCTTTAAGTGAAATATCCCAAAATACAACAGTGAACTCTTGTCCTCAAAAGGAGTGAGTATTACTCTTAAGGTGAATGCTAGGATCCTATTTATTAGGATAGTTTTGATGATGAAATTATGTCCAATTGACCCCTACTTTTTCACTATCACTTTGGCCCAGAAAACAGCTAGTAACCCGGCCAAACAGGCCCTTACCCCTAATCCAAAAGTTAAAGGTGAAGGGAGATGATTTAAACATAGGGAGTGGCAATTGGATTTGGCCAACCTACAAGGTGCAAGTGTGGAATTTAGCATTGCTGTTTATTGTTATAACCTCTCTCATTTCTGTACAAGGTATTGTGACTAGAAGGTGATTAGTGATTATCTCTTCTTAACTAGGATGCGACGTCAAGCTGAGCGTTGGGGAGCAGAATTATTTCAAGAGGACGTGGAATTTGTTGATGTGAAAGTTAGCCCTTTTACTGTCCGAAGTACTGAACGTAAGGTGATGATGCTTCCTTTCAATGACATGATGTCTTTAACTGTTTTTAAGTTTTCAAGCACTTATTTTGGTAAAATATTCGTACGAGTAATTACCTGTAACTTTAAGCTGGCCTGGATTAATTCCCAGGATAAATGCGTTGCAATATCATGGAGTTAATGTGTTTCACGTGTTTACTAAATTATGGCGGTATCACAGAGATTAATGTTATCTCATGTCGTTGTAGAAATGTTGCTTCGACCATGCATCAGTTCTTCATGGCAGTCTACCCCTAGTTGGAAATTTATCTATCTTTTGTTTCATATTCTTGACTATTTAAGCATCATGAGATTCTTGAGGCTTTTATTGTTATCATTATTTATTTATTTTTGTTGATCAGCTTGGGGCTTATGACCATTGTCTGCCAAGTCCAGCAAAGACACTAGCACCTCAATAATGGGAGTCCTGAGATGAGATATTCCTACCTATTCTTAGCATGTCATAAATTTTGAATCAAGTTGTTTCCTTGAATATCATAAGAGATATTGTGTCTACAATTTGAGTTGATCACTGAGGACTTGTCATGAGCATATGCTTTGATGCAGGAAAATTGAGTAAAACAACCAAAAGTAGGTTTATAAAGCAGATCCTTTGTCCACATCACAAAAATAATATGAGCTTCTTGTACAGCGGTTCATACCAGACCTAACAGTTCTTCTTGTACAGCAATTTATACTAGACCAACTACCGTAGAATCAACAGGAAAACAGATGAAGTGAAAAAATATACTAAGGAGTTGTACTCATGAAGTGAAGAAATATCGTGTATCAACATGTAGACACACATGCCTGGCAAGTCATTTAATGTAGTTTTCCCTTCCCCCAAATTATAGCTGAGACTATTCCTAAGAAAAGGATACTAAATCTGGCTTAGACTGATCTAGTGAAGCATATGTGATAGCTTGTAACTACTATCTAGAGCAGCTAGCCAGGGCGAGGCTTTTGGAGTTGCTTACTTGCCTTTTTTTTTTCTGGTGCTTTTGCTTAGTCATATTAGGTTAACATCGTATGTATCCATTACAAATTTCCAATTAAGGCATAGATGAGCCACGAAGTAGCTTTTTTCCCTTTTTTTTGTTGTTGTCTTTTGGAGGTGTCAGAGAGCCTCCCGGAACCCAATGTAGGCAAAATTTAGTAAAAAGTCATTGTTAGAGAGCCTCCCGGATCCCAATGATGGCTTGCAATTCATTCTGTTTCTTGGCTGCCTTTTTTATTGATATGTGTGTGTTTGTTTTTATACCAAAAGAAGATCTACCATTCACATGTATAGGCATGCCTTTGTACATATGACAACCTATTTACTGTTGAAAAACTGGACAGCCTTTTTACTGTTGTGTATGCATATGACAGCTCACAAATCTATGATCCCTACATGAAGGGTGTCAATTAATGATTGAGAATGTTCTATATACTTTTCATTTTGAAGTATTTGCTACATATACTAGCATTTGACAAACTATGAAGATAGACTTATTAATTAACAAGACAAAACTGTGAAAGGCATGATTGAGATATATCAAAATCTACACAGAACCAACAGAGTGCGGCTTATCTGTTATTAAGGGTCAAAATGATGCCCCATCACACTTTTTCTAACATCCAAGACTGCCCCTGAGATTAAATTGTAATTTCTACTTTATAAGTCACATGCCTACTATATTTTGGAATAACTATTCACCTCCTCCATCATCTAAAAAAATAACTACCCAAAATTATCTGTTGTTAAATACTCCCTTGGTTTCTAAATTATTGTCGTGTTTGACTGTTTTGATTCAAATTAATTGTTTTTCAAATGAAAATTTGACATATTTAAAAAATCATAAAACACCTCATTCGTAGAATTTTAAGTCAAAAAATAAAAAATATATATATATTTGTCAAGTTTTATTTGAAAGACAGCCAGTTGGACTTAAAAAGTCAAAATATCAAAATAATTACATTAAAGAAAAATCAATGCATATGCACCACTTGTGCCATATTTCACTAGTATAAATAATATTAGTACTCAATTAGGTCAGATTATTCGGAATTGAATATTTTGGTCCTGCAGAATTTGGTCTTTTGTTATTATGAAATGCTTTGCATGTGCTCGAAAATGTTCGTCTTTTGCAGACATGGGTTTTACAGGTTATTTCCAACTTGCTAGTGGAATATGCTATGGAAGTGGAGTCGTCAAATGTTTGTCATCAGGTGGGGCTTGAAAGGAATTAAGTTTGCTCATCTTAATAATTTTCAGGTCAAGTGCCACAGTATTATTATGGCCACAGGAGCCACTGCCAAAAGACTCAATTTACCTCGTGAAGAGGAGTTCTGGAGTAGGGGAATCAGTGCATGTGCAATTTGTGATGGAGCCTCACCGCTTTTCAAGGGTCAAGTTCTTGCTGTGGTTGGAGGAGGTGATACAGCTACAGAGGAAGCATTATACCTGACTAAATATGCTCGGCATGTACATTTGCTAGTACGTAGGGACCAACTGAGGGCATCGAAAGCAATGCAAGATAGGTCAGTTGTGATGAATCCCTTTTCTTTTCTTTTCATTTCTTATTCCTATTTTCTGTAATCATTTCATACTGTCAATTTTCCATAGCTTATGTTTATATGAGCTGAAATCTGTGTCTTTGTTCTAACTCATCTGTTCAAACTCTTGATTTTCTTCTTATATCACTTCCAGTATTAATGCAGTAGTTTATTTATAAGACAGTGGTGGTCCACTGAATCATGTGACATTATTTCTTTTTGAGGTCAGCATCATTGCTCAGTTGTTGCCTTTTGCTTTATTTAATTTTCTAATAACAAGAAGTTTTATTCATCATAAGGGTAGCAGAATGTTGAAAGTGTGATTAGAAGTGAACTAAAAAGTTAATGGCAAAAACTGGATAATTCATAGAAAATTACAACTTGAAACATCAATGCAGAACAGTCTTCCAATCTCTACATAGTTCTGATATATGAATCCATGGTGTATCTGGAGAAATAGTATATTGTGTACGTATTGAACTACGTAACCACCCGAAAAGCCCAGATAGCTGAAACTCGTAAAGAGGCCAAATTAACCACCCTATCCTTTTATAAGAACAGTGGCAAATGTGAGCACTAAAAACCTTGAGATTCGCTCTCAACAGATGCTCCATAACACAAAAAACACCCCAAAACATCCATATATTCTTTGCTTCTTTATCTGGGCCAAATTCCCTAATGAAGACAAGAAGCGTATTGGGGGTGGGGGTGAAGCCCTAGTCTCCTTCACAACACAAAGCAGCCCAGACCAAAATCTTTAGGTAAAAACAGTGGAAAAAATGGTCTTCATGAGGTTCGAGAACACATGTTGCGAGCTTGCAGCAAATTATTAGGGTTAGGACTATCATGCACTATAGCCGTAACAAAAGCCTTAGATTTAAAAGGTACGCTAAGGTTTACAAATGAAATCTGTCGCGAAAAAATACTTGTATTTATAGCACAAATTAGGTAAGTCACAAAGAATCAAGAAAATATCCCTCTCCTCTTATTTGTGCAGATTGAGGAGTGGTACTCTAGTGAAATCTTTTTTTTATTCCCACTTTCTTTTTCCTTTTCGTTTGATCAAGAAAATCAAATACAAATGCACATAACTTATTTTTTTTTTGGATAAGTAAGAGTTATATATAAAGAGCATCAAAAAAGGAGACACAACCTATGTACATGGGAAGTATACAAAAACCACCACTAACTATAAGTGAAGTTATGCACAAACTTTCTAAAAGGGCTAATACCCTGCAACACCTCCTCGTAACCCCAAAAAGAAACAGATGGAGAGTTTGATTATTTTTTTGATAAGTAAAATGTATTATAGACAAAAAGCAGCAAAACAGGTGTTGTGTCCTTTGTACACCAGAAGCATACACAAGAAATTACGAAATACTAAAGCTATCCATAAACTCTACAAAAGAATTGACTTAATGCCCAACTGAATCTGTGCACCAAAAGAACAGCAAATGGAGAAGTTCATTCTTCAAAACAGAAACAGCCCTCTCCTCATTATCAAAAACTCTTCTATTCCTCTCCTTCCAAATGCAGACTCCCAAGGGAATAAGATTCCAAATGTAATCTCCTTTCCCTTTCCGATACAAAAGATCAGGAGAACAATTCCTTGAGAGGATCGGGCATCACCCGAAACACATCACCCAAAACAGATTACAAAGGCCAAAAATCAAACTCCACAATTCCCTTGCTACCTTACAATGAAGTAATAGATGATTCACACTCTCACCATCCCCTCTACACATGTAACACCAATTCACATACACTATGCCATGTCTCCACAAATTATCACCCGTGAGAATAGCATCATTGACTGCCTCCCATGCAAAAAACGCCACCCTTGCCGGAGCTTTCAACTTCCAAATAGTTTTCCATGGGAACAAGCCTCTATCCTGATTACCCAAGGCAAAAAAGTAGGATTTAACTGTAAAACTTTTATCCTTTGACCTCGTCCAAATGACCCTATCCTCCATGTTCCGATCGATTTGCTGCGAATAAATAGACTCGGAAAGCCGAAGAAAGGAATCAAATTCCCAATCCTGAAAATTCCTTCTAAAAGCTCAGCCATGCTCCTTTCTTCGTTCTCAAATGCTCTAGCATTCCTTTCTCTCCAAATAGTCCAACTCACTGCCAACGGCACAGTATCCCAAAAGGAATTTCTCTTCTTCCGTTTATGTAAAGACCAAGCCCCAAGCAAATCAATGACCTAATACGACATCACCCAGGACACCTGAAATAAATTCAGGACAAAATTCCACAGATCCCTTGGACAATGAAGGAGGAAATGATTTACACTTTCTGCATCCCTCTTGCACATGAAGCACCAATTAGTGTATATCTTGTTTCTCCTCAAATTATCTCCTGTCAAAATGGCTTCGTTGGCTGCTTCCCACATAACGAAACCCACTCTAGGAGGAGCCTTTGTTTTCCACACGTCCTTCCACGGAAAGGATTTATTCACAATCTGCATTTTCTGGTAGAAAGACTTCACAGAAAACGACCTGTTCTGCACCTCTTCCCACAATGCCGTGTCTTCATTAGCCTTTATTATATATTGTTGCTGGTATTGTCATTTCTACCTGTCTATCTGTGTTGTAACTTAATTTTTGCTTCATGATGGCTTTATCTTTCTTTGGTTTCTCTATGTATCTTTTAATCTGTTATCTCTTCTTGAGTACTGCATTCATGGTTCTATCATGTCTCAGAAGAAATTAACTCCTGTGTATTTGATGTAGATTTAACCCGTATACATGTATCAAATTATAGCGATCCAAGTAATTGGTTCCAAGGTTGAGCTGAGTTTGAGTTGTTTGTGAATTAAATTAATAATGGGTTATTTGTATTTTAAGTTTCAACTCCTGAATGTTTGTTTAACAGGTTGATTCTGGCGAATGTTTCAGAGTTTTCGACAATCCAAATGTCACTGTGCACTTCAATACGGAGACCGTGGATGTTGTTAGCAATACAAAAGGGCAAATGTCTGGCATTTTAATCAGAAAATCTGATACTGGCGAGGAATCAGTGCTGGAGGCTAAAGGATTATTTTATGGGATTGGTCATTTACCAAATAGCCAATTGTTGGAAGGCCAAATTGATCTGGACAGCTCAGGCTATGTGTTAGTTGAGGAGGGAAGTGCTAAGACTTCTGTGAACGGGGTATTTGCCGCTGGAGATGTACAGGTAACTATGTTAAAGGTTTCTCAGTTCCTTCTGTTTTTCTTATTTTTCTGGTGTGTTTGTTGTACCTTCAGAACCTCGTGCTGTTATGCTTCACGGTGCATAATGCTTGAAATTGTTTTTGGACAGAAGAAATATGTTAGAAGTATTAAGGGCTCTTTTGGTATAAGATACACCCTCCCTCCGTCCCAAAATTATTGTCCTAATTGACCCAGCACACACGGATTAAGGAAAAACAATTGACTTGATTATTAATATTGGTTTTATGTGTAGTTTCCTTTAAAGCCCATGTGTATGTGGCCCATAATTAAAGTAGGAGGAAAAAATATGAGTAAAGTGGTAAAAGTGTTGTCCTAAAAAGGAAAGTTGCAAACAAGACAATTATTTTGGGAACGGATGAAAAAGGAAAGCATGACAATAATTTTGGGACGGAGGGAGTATATGTTTGGGGGTCTTGATGTATCTTGTATTATAACAAACATATATATATGCATCTTTCTATAACCAGTTTAGGTTACGGCTTCTAAAACCTCTTCTCCTCTCATCTTTATTTTCTCTGTTTTCAAACAACATGGTATCAGGAATCCTATTAATCTCCTGATTAACTCCTAAATTTGTCCCTTCTATTTTTTTTTAAAACCCCTCAGTGTTCGTCAAACATATGGCAAATGGTACGACTGTTCAGCCTAGGGTTTGAGTCGCCAGAGCCAGAGGGTATACGACATGATTTGAGGGTCACGGCTTAGCTAGTTGGTGTCGCCCAAGCCAGGAGACTTTGTCTGTGTTATCGCCGCCACTAGAGGTCGCGAAAACTGCCTCACATGCCGGCGCGTCGCCGGAAAGTCATTGGACCACCACAAAGTGGTTCGCCGGTGACCCTAGACCAATGATTCGAGGTTTGTTTTTAGGTTCGATGATTTTTTGGGTTCTTTTTGGCTCGGTTGAGTTGTTGTACTCGTTCGTTTGTTTTCGTTGATTGCTGGTTGCATCCTCATGTCGACATCAGAGAATACCGAGTCTAAAACTGTGGTTTTTGTGGTAATTTCCATGAGGTCAAAGCATACAGACAAGAAGTTAAAACTGGCAAGAATTACTTAATGTGGCGGCGGCCGGTTGAAATGAGTCTAAAGGGGAAACATAAGGAGGATCATCTTACTATATATAAACTGATGATGTTGTGAGGGCGGATGCTCTGTTAACTACGTGTCATCGTATCAACCGCATGCCATCTTCAGTTCTTCATGGAGAAATTCCCCATCAAGTCTTGTTTCCATCCGAGTCTCTATTCTAGAAGTCTCCTAGGATATTCGAGTGTGTGTGCTTTGTTTGTGATCATCGTCCTCATATCACTAAGTTAAATCCTAAGGCACTAAAATGTATCTTTTTGGGTTATTCTCATACTCAGAAATGATTTCGATGTTTCTCTCTTAACTTGAATCGATATTTAGTGTCTGATGATATTACTTTTCATGAGTCTGATCCATTCTATCCTACATCTCATGTTCTGCCAGTTGAGTCAGTTTTGATGATGACTTTCTCATCTATCGAGTTATGTAGTCTATGTCTTTCCTGTCGACCAGATACATCATCCTCCTAGTCCTCCTATTCAGCAGGTATACACCCATCGCACATGCTCTTAAGGAAATATGCCCCTTGCTCCTACTGAGCCAGTCCTCCCACCATTGCTCAATCCGGCTCCGGTTGAGGTACCTTCTCATCTTGATATTCATGTTGCTCTTTAAAAAGGTTAACGCAGATGTATATGCATCATATTACTAACTTTGTAAGTTATAATGGTTTATGTCCTGATCTATGTGCTTTTGTTGGTGTTCTCGAGTCTTATTCTATTCCTAAGTTTGTGTCTGAAGCAGTGGGTTACGCACAATCAGACTTGGGATTTAGTTTCATTATCGGCAAGTAAACATGTTATTAGGTGCAAGTGGGTATACGCTGCTAAGGTTGCTCCAGACAATTCATTGGTTTGCCTTGTTGCCAAGGGGTATGCTCAGACATATGGTATAGATAATTCTAACACTTTTTCTCCGGTTGCTAAGCTTGCATTTGTCCGTTTGCTTACCTCTCTTGCTGCATCTTCTTATTGGCCTCTTTATCTAGTCAAAAATGCATTTCTTAATGGTGATTTATATGAAGAGGTTTATTGCTATGGGGGAGTCTGGGTTGGCATGCAGATTAAAGTAGTTATATGAGTTAAAACAATCTTCGTGTGCGTGGTTTGGGAGATTTAGTGAGGTAGGACTCGAGTTTGGGCTTTTGAGATGTCATAGCAATCACTCGGTACTCTATTAGCGTAGTAGTGCATGAACTATACTGATGGTTGTATATGTGGATGATATTGTCATTACTGGAAGTGTACCGGTGCAGGTATTAGTGCATTAAAAGGGTTCCATCACGAAAGGTTTCAAACGAAGGATCTTGGTTATTGAGATACTTCCTAGGGATTGAGGTTGCCAGATGCGATGCAAGCAATGTGTCTTTTTGTCCTAGAGAAAGTATGTGTGTCACTTGTTGAGTGAGGCAAGCATGTTAGGGGGAAAGCCTTCTGAGACTCCTATGGATCCAAATACAAAACTTACAGCTGAAGGGGGCAAGATATTTGCTGAGCCAGAAAGGTATTGGAGGCTTGTTGGTAAATTGAACTATCTTGCTGTAACGAGGCCAGATATTGCATTTGCATCGCAGTCAGTGTAGTAAGTCAGTTTATGTCCTCTCCGCGGAGTACACATTGGGAGGCTGTTGTTAAGATTCTTCGGTATCTCAAGAGAGCTCCACGACAAGGCATATTATATCATGATCATGGGCATATGAATGTGGAGGGGTTTGATGATTCTGATTGTGCGGGATGTCCTATAAGTACGAGATCTACTACCACATGATACTGCATATTCGTTGGGGGTAACTTGATTCCTTGGAAAAGTAAGAAACAATCGGTTGTGTCGAGATCAATCAGAATATAAGGCTATGGGTCATGCTACATGCGAGTTGGTGTGGATTCTTCATGGTGAGATTGGTATTGGGAATCCAATGTCTATGCAACTGTGATGTGTTAACCAAGCAGCTATTCATATTGCCTCTAACCCCGTGTTCCATGAACGAACAAAACATATTGAGCATGACTGTCATTTTGTTTCGTGAAAAACTTTCAGGAAAAGATAATTGCTACGAGCCATGTTCCGACCGGTGATCAATTGGCGGATATTTTCACGAAGTCCTTAAATGGCACGATAATAGGATATATCAAGCTGGACATGCATAACATTTATGCCACAGCTTGAGGGGGAGTGTTAAAAGTATCAGGGGCTCTTTTGGTATATGATATATGTTTGGGGGTCTTGATGTATCTTGTATTTATAACAAACATATATGATATATATACATCTTTGCCTAACCAGTTTAGGTTACGGCTTCTAAAACCTCTTCTCCGCTCGTCTCTATTTTCTGTGTTCTCAAACAACAAAATAGTTGCATCTTATTCCAACAATGATTTATGTCTCTCTTTTTTTATCAAAAAAAAACTGTATAAACCTTGAGCGAAGTCTTTGAAAAGATGTGGTAGATAAAACTTACATCTTGGATCCCAATGGGTTGCAAGACAAGAAAGAATAATTTCTCTGATAATATAAATATACTAAGAAAAATGGTTTGCTTCTACTTTGCGGTTTCAAAATTATGTATTGGCACAGTCATCTTGCAAGTCAACCAAGTCGTGGCTTGACTTGATGAGGTACATGTCATATGAGTCATACATGACTGCTTTGTCTTGAATTTTGCATGTTTTCAACACCATTTGTCCGCCTTAAATGACAAAATATATGGAGAACATTTTAATGGTCATGCAGGTAATTCAGCATCTGCTATAAGTTGGTTGCTTGGAGACATCTATTTATTATTTACTAAAAACTGCATCGCTTTACAAGACCACTATATAACCTTCGAAGTGGACAAATTTCAAGTCTGGTAATTGAATGAATTTAGGGTTTTCTAAGAGAAAATTTAACCTCTAAATCAGAGAATTTTAGTGTGTGAATTTTTGTAAGAATTAACCACCACCAAATAAAGAAAACTAGTTGTTTGAACTAAGTGGTGAGACTTCAAAATAGAAAAATGGTTTTCCTTAAAGACTAGATGTTGGAACTATTTGAGGCATAGGGTGAAGTCGTGCAACGTGGAATGATCTGTCTATCTGCCTAAATGTCTTTGAAGAGTATTAAAAGAGGTTTGTTGATATCTTGTTGACCACAAAGTCAAGGAAACTTGATGGTGCAGCAAAGAACTCAACTGGTCATAAATTAAAAGACAGATTGCATGAAACTAGGCAAATGTTTGGACACAAGACTGTGCTGTGGAAGATCTACTTGTGCAAAAGTTTGAACCGAAGAATGCAATAACTGATGCCCATTTCTAAAGCACACAATCTAGGTGCGACTCTAAGCACAAAGGATTCGGAAATGAGTTCATACAAGCTTGCAACTAGACTGAATGGAAGATAATACTTTAAATATGTTACATGCATCAAGTGAAACGTATATCAATTAAAGAACTCAGTAAACCTTAGAAACAAAATATTAATTTTTCTGAATAGGTAATTCTGATGTGAAAATTGCGCTAAGAAGGATGATAATTGGGTAGGCTTTAGGGTGAGGAAAATTGTTTAGTACTCCATTGTAATATTTAAGAGAATACTTGATGAGTAGAGAAAGAGAACTATAAAAATGAGATATCTAGGGTTGTACAATCTATTAATCAACAAAATTAAGGAGTCTTAAGGGAAAACTTTGAGGAAAAGATAACATTTGTACCAATAAACTGAAATGTAGAAGATATCAACGAGTGAACAAATTTTTGAATGATAAAAAATTAATGGGTCATATGAGGAAAATTTTGGGATATTATTTGGCCTTAGCTAAGATGCAAAACAACATTATCTTAGAATCAGGATATGCGTGAAGGTCAACAGCAGAAGTCATCTAGTTATTAGGAGATTAGTTCAGATTTATTGAGAGAAAACAGAGATCTGCATACTTTTTGCTGAGTTCAGATACAAGATAGATAAAAGATTGAGCAATTTTTTGTGTTGGATATGATGTTTGTCATAGAGTTTAAGCATGTTGAGTAAAGTGGTGAGGCATGAATACATCGTGATTGACATATACCCATATAATTGAATGGAAGTTATTATAGGACATCTGTCAACAAGCATTACTCATTGTATCATTGTATGAAATTTTTGGCATCTTGGAAATGCTCTGGAATGAGTGTGGTCAAATTGAGATAGTTGAGATGGATATGTGGCAAAACTACAGGAGATATAATTTGATACAGTTCATTCAATCATCAAAAGCGCCAGTTTTGATACTACCAATTTCAATAACAATGGAGGAGCTAGGGTATGTGATACCGAAGACATGTAAAGTCAGAAGTATATGATACCTTTTGTTCTAACAGAGGATATTGCTTTGATTAAAGTTGAATGGTGGAAAAAGATTCATTGCAGTTGTCATTAAGCACTGGACAAGTAATTCCTTGTATGCACCGAATGGACACGTCAGATTTATCAAGTAAACGAAACAAGCAAAAAAATAAAACAAGAAAAGACATACTGACGATGTCTGTATATATTAACTTCATCCAGCTCATTAACCATTCATGTTTTCTGAAATAAATTTAAAATTCTGCCAAAATGACTCGTACTTTGTTCCCTTTGTTTCCCCAACATTTGTTTGAATATGTAATCATCATCAGAATCATAAATCTTGCTTTCTTATCCTTGGAATAGGACCATGAATGGAGGCAAGCCATAACCGCTGCTGGATCAGGATGCATTGCTGCTCTATCAGTGGAGAGATATCTTACCAGCAATAATCTCCTCATTGAATTTCACCAGGTATTGACTTTTGATTTTCTTTTGTTTCATCTCTTTCTTGTAGCTGCTACCTAAGTTTGAGTTGTGTGAATGCTATTAGTCTGGTGCTATAAGATGCAAAAAAGGTGGAAAGCTCATTGTCAGCAGTCCAAACCAATAAAGGGCATGCGTCCTGCTAAGTAGTTTTAACTATTTTTGCCTGCTGAAGTAATCATGCTCTCTGAAGCAGGCCGCATAACACACTAATATTCATGCAAAAGTCTGATTAACAAAAGCAATTTTCTGGAGCTTGTAGCCTTTACAAGAGGCATCTTGTGTTGTTTTAAGTATGTAACATTATATTTCTATTTTTTCTTGAGGCTGAATGTCTTGGATGTTTTCATGGTGCATCCAAATTATGCTTGCCTGCTTATGATTCTTACTTAATTCTCTTAAATGCTGTGGCATATTCTCACTTAATTGCTTCTGTACAGATGAGTAAAGAAGTGATAGTTTTTTACTGCAAAAGTGAAATCTTGCATTTTTGTGACACCACTTTGTGTTAAGTTTGTGAAATGTATTATTTAAGAGAAAGATGTACACTGTCCTGTACGCCTCCATGCACCTTAAAGGGAAAGGAAACCAATTGTGGAGCTATGTTCCTGATGTATTCTCTAGGTTGTGTTCGACTTGGTAGTACATGAAGCAGATGAAGTTAAAACCAGACATATCTTTTGAATATTTAGTGTCAACACTAATATATGGCTAAGTCATGTTTGAGAAGTGGGAACTGGGAGCCACTTCATGGTATTTTTTGAGATCTAGGTCATGTAATTCACATGGTGTAAATGTTAAACTTGTTGAAGTCTCATCTGATTCTTCTCATGACTGGATTCTCTCAGCCCCATACGGAAGAAGTTAAGAAGGAGCCGACAGACAGAGATGTACACGAAGGTTTTGACATTACACTTACAAAGCATAAAGGCCAGGTACTTGCAATCCCCTGATCCGCCCCCCTCCTCTCTCACTCGCACAAAGAAAGATTGCCCTAACGTGTTTCAAGTTTATGTTGTGTTCCACTTTAACAAGTCTTGCTCTTTTCTTCTTTTTTTTTCCTTGGCTCCAAACTCAACATCCTTGTTTCCATTTCGTCTCCACAGTATGCTCTACGGAAACTTTACCATGAAAGCCCAAGGCTTATTTGTGTACTATATACAGCACCAACATGTGGTCCATGTAGGACTTTGAAGCCAATTCTTAGCAAGGTATCATTACTCATTTCACTATGGTTTGCTTTAGTTATACTATTGCTGTAATGTGGAATACTACATACAAAATATATGCCGTAAGAAGAGAGAAACTTGGGGAGGGTGAAGGCTAGTATTTCACATAAGTTCCTTTAACTCTGTAATGTTGCTCAAATAACTCGAATATTTTACTGAAAGCTTTAATGCATGTTTTCAGTCAAATCATTTGTCAATAATTTGTTTGAAGATATTTTTGGTCTGAATGGAGTTTGACAGCAACAGCTGCAAATAAATATCTTGAAAGTAGTACCAATTTGTTGAGGATGGCTAGCTGTTTAAAACTTGATAGAAGAAGGAAAATGGAGTTAATAGATTAGCCATACTAAAATTACACCGACAAAGGCAAGCGACTCTATACAAGTTTGGTGCCCTGATTCAAAATGTTTTCTAGTAGCCTTTTGTTACTTCTAATCCTTGTCCTGCTTAGATAGTGTGCTCTACTTGGGGGCATACATGAAAGCTGAGAAAATGATTAGGCTCTACCAAATGTATATACCCCAAAAGTCTCAATTGGTATTTTGGTGTTGTATGAAATTACTATGCAAGTAAAGCCAACCAAAACTTGTATTATTTCATTCCTCATCACTCTGAACAAGCATCATAATACACATTTCAAGCCTACAGCATCACATAAGCCAGTTCATTTACCATTATCAAAAAATAAGTCAGTTTAAGTTGCACGGTCCATTCACTTTTTCTTGATTTTAATGAATATCTAACCAAGTATATCAATTACACGTATACCACCACCTGTAAATCAAAATCCAAAATACCAGGGGTGCAGCCTATAAGGGTTTTAGAGAAACTATTTCTGCTTCCACAATTTGTTGTAGTGTGTTTGTCTTGTGACATGTATCACATTTTTAACTATAAATACTACATATATACAAATATATATGTATGCATGTATATGTATGCATGTATGCATATATATATGTGTGACTCCCAGTGACATACATACATACATATATACATACATACATACATACATACATACATACATACATATATATATATATATATATATATATATATATATATATATATATATATATATATATATATATATAAATGGTGGTTTGTGTTGACAAGTGAATAAGAACATCCCTCAGGAGGATGCTTGGAACCCTGTTTATAGGAATGTTTCCCTTGTAGGTAAATAGTTTTGGTGTTTTCTGCCAGGGTCTCAACCTATTTGGCATAAAGTGATTAAAAGCAAATTTGGGTTGCACAAGAATGGATGGGATGCTAGATTTTATTTCCCGCAGAAGTCCATGGAAGTTAATTCAGAAGTGTGATCTTTTTTTTTCCCTTTAACTGGAATTAGGGTTAGAGATATTGTTTGAGTCCCTTTTTGGGAGGATGTGTGGATTGGAGATACTTCGCTTAGGCTTGCTTTCCCTCATCTGTTTTGTGTCCGATGTTCTTGGTTCATATGGCTCCTATTTTGGCGTTTTATTCCGAAAGAGGAGGTGGTGGCTTTTCTTGTAATTCCCATTTCTTTGGCCACCTCAACTTATTGGGAGACGGATGAGGTCCTTTGTTCTCATTGATACTCTCTCATTGATAGTCTTTGGTTCTTAATAAACTTAATAATAAGGACATGTTGCGGAAGCGTAGGCCTAATAAAAAGATTTTTCCAGATTTGATGTGTGACATGAGTCTGCCGCATAATCTCATGATCATTTGTTTCTACAGTGTAGTGGTGCCGTGGTGCCAGATATATGTAGAATCAGTTGTTCGGGGTGCGTGGTGAGGCTTGGTAAGTCCAGAGTATATAGCTTCTTTTCTTCGATGCAGGTTAGAGGCTTTGGAAAAGATGGGGATATTGCCTTGGTTTGGAAGTTGGTGATGCGATACTTGCACCCCAAGATCTTCCTAGACAGGTTTGAGGAAAAATGACACCGCGACCCAATTCCCTCGAGATGACGCGAACGGTCACAATTGGATGTCTCTCTAACTGATAAGTCTAATTTCAAACACAAACAACGAATCCACGATGTTTGTATTTTGAGCTTCCAAACCAGAACACTCAAAGAAGAACACACAATTTATATCCAGGAATCACACTTTAATTAATCAATCAACTCTTATTTTTACAATGTAAAGCAACCCTTTTATAGGTTGAAAAGAAACCCTAATTATATATGGAAACAAAAACCCTAAAATACTACAAATACACAAAAACTCTAAGAATCACGTTTTTCCAGCGGCTCAATTTTCAAAATGCACCCTGAAGTTGTCCGTTAAGTGTTGAAAAGCTTCCAAACAAACCCTCAAACATGGGAAGACATCTAAAGTTGTTTGCACTTCTTCAGGAAGACATCTAAAGTTGTTTGAGTGTCTAGGATACATTCCAGCAAGTCAAGGATATTCTGGAAAATGTTATGGGTTTAGATGCATTTTTTTAGAAAATAAGCAGGTGTGTGTGTGTTGTATGCTATAGTGCTTGTGGGCTGTTGTCATGCTAGATTATGAGGTCACGGGATCGCAAGGATATGGATGCCTACATTCGGAATAATTCATAATAAAATCAAACATAAATGAAATAATACGCGAATTATTTCACGACTATTATAGATCATTTTGGATTCATATGTATGTTAATGAAGTAACATCCTCTGCTAAAATCTCTGAATTTGCCTTGATGGCAGGTGATAGATGAATATGACGAGAATGTCCATTTTGTTGAAATTGATATTGAAGAAGATCCAGAGATTGCTGAGGCAGCTGGAATAATGGGCACGCCATGTGTACAATTTTTTAAGAACAAAGAAATGATCAGGTTGGTTGATTTTTCCCTTTTTGCTTCTTTTTCTATGATAAGATCTATCATATTATGCTATTATTACCATATCATCTATATCGGCTAAATACGGGCCTTGATTTTATGTGTGGGGAGTGCTTTCTATCTTTTTCATGTTTTTCTTGGGGCCTTCTTCTGAACTTTGGAACCTTTGCTTTTATTGATCGGTCTAGCATTGGCCAACAATCTATACTATTCTAACTTTTATTTTATTTTATTTTCAATTTCTAGCTTCCATGGACTCCTTTAAAAAAAAAAAAAAAATCTATCTCCTCTTGTAATATCACTTATCCATCTTGAGATTTTTGTGTCAATACCCTCATTCTCTAAATTTGTTACTTTAGGTGACACCTTAACTTATATTCACCAAAGCCCTGCAAGAATGTATATATAGTAATCATGTCATAATATCTATTTAAAATTAGCTTTACATATATAGTTGGGTGGGCATGCAGGAGTGTCTCAGGAGTCAAAATGAAGAAAGAGTACAGAGAATTCATTGAAGCAAATAAGTGAGTTCTATAATTAGTTTCATTTTTTTCTTTATTTATATTTATCCATGTGCTTCTTGGCTTTATGCCATCATTTTGTGATTCAATTTTGATCTTCTAAATTTGGCTAGTTGAATAAGGGGCCATGTAAGTTGCAGCATTTTCTTGTATTGATCAGCTATACCTCATTATACATGATGATTTCTCAATGCAGTATTATTTTACTTTTTTGTTGATGTTTTAGTCCCGCTACAACTGTATGTAAATAAGTCTGTTAAAAGATGTGAGATTGCTTAAGACTGTCCTAACTGGATCACAAGTTTGATCAACCGATGAACTTGTTACATCATTAAAGAAAGTTAAATAAATATAAAATTATAAGTGCACAGAGAACATTCATGGCCTGCAGTTTCGGGGGTCAAGAACATAAGGTAGTAAGAAGAGGTAAAATAATAATTCCTTACAAAAGTTAAGATTTTAGTTTGGGGAAACATGTGAGTTCCGTAACTTTAAAGTGAGTAGATTATTGTCTTAGTGATTTAGTGATATTGGCTTCTTCTACGACAATGTAAAGCAGATGATAAACTTACTTCATAGTGATAGTATTTTTGGTTGAACTCTTGTGTGGTTTGATAGCAACTTTGTTGAAATATCACTTAAGACTCTATCAGGTGGGGAGTTTATTGTTGCTTCTCGCACTTCTTTTTTAACCTACTAGACAATGTCCCAAACAAATCTGTGTTGGATCAAAATTGTACATATTAAGCGCCCAGATAGCTACTTTTAACATGGCTGACCCAACTGCTGACAAAAATACTACCTGACCAACTATTGCTGCCCAAGCCAGAAAATGATGTGCTTGTGAAGTCCCAAGTGACATTAGAAACTGTTGGGAACAAAATGATTCCATTACCCAGACAACATGCCAAGTCCTCCAAGGAAAACCCTTAGATAATTAAATTAATAGATAGCCAGTTAAATATAAAACCAGATGAATTCAGGGTTACCTAGATGAATACTAGACCAGATTAAAGAAACTCAGAGACTCCAGAATGCGAGATAGGCGGCCATGGCTGGATATGGAGAAGCTTGGCCAGAGATAAAGAAGCTACAGATTTGAAGCGATGGTGAGAGATGAATAGAGAAAGAAACTCGCTCAGATCTCGAAGAGAGCGAACGCCGTAAAGTGAGAGAATGACCGAAAGAGGTGGCTGGACCAACCTAATATTTTTTTTCAAATTGTCAGACCAAACAAAAATTTACGTGCAAGTTGAAATACCAAATAATTATTTAAACATAATTTTAAATATAAGTTGTCAGTTTTGTTCCATTTAACATATAATTGTCACAGTTTTGAATGTGCCAAACGTCACATAGAAGTACTTATGTAGGAGTGTGGTGTATTGCAACATTTCCTATGTAGAAATGATATGAATGTTATGGCCTTGTTTCTATAAAAAGAACAATAAGGACATCACAGCAATTAAGTCCCACCACTTGAAGAGATTTGGCTTAATCCCGAAGATTATCTCTTGGAAAGTCTCGCCTTTATCAGCCAAACGAATTCAAGCCCGATCATGTCATTCTTGACTTGACACTGTATGACATATTAGTATAAATTAGAGGTGGCAAATTTTATCCGCGTCTATTTGTTTGTTTAGACCTTCTAATAAATAATGGGTATGAGTACACCCAACATGTTAAGTGGACACAAATGGATATACCCATTTAAGACAATTAATTATGATGGACTAAATGGATGCCTACTTGGACACCCATGTTAAAACTTATTCTCTTGCTCTTCAAATTTCATTCTGATTTTTGCTCTCTTCGATCTCATATATATATATATATGTTAAACGTTTAACATATATATATATATATATATATATATATATATATATATATATAATGTAACATCTCGAGCCCGAATGTCTAGATTATATGCATGACCCATCGGTTAGGTCACTAAACTCTTAGGTTGATTTAGATTTTAAACCTATCAACCATAATCACTCCTTAAAGTCTATAAACGATATTGGTGTCTAATGGTAGTGCGATGGTCATTTATAAGCACACAAAAATACATATTTATTTTTTCTTTTTTTTGGTAAAATTAATGTTTTTGTAGTTTTTTAGTTTTTTTTTGTTTAAGAATGATTTTTTTTTTGTAATTATTGTATTTATTTGATAATTTTGTGTTATGAGTAGATGGACGCCCATGCCCATTTATTACCCGTCCATATATGCCCATAGTATTAAATGGACATTTATTTGCCCGTCCATTTGAACACATTGCCTATATGGGGGCTATTCATGCCCATCCATACCCGTCTGATTACCACCTCTAATATAAACATCAATCGCATTTTGTTACCAAGCCATGACTTGAAACAACTTTGAAGTACTCCCTCCTTAAAGTATTGTCCTTTTTGACGACTTTGTTCAATCAAATAGACTGTTTTTCAAATCAAAATTTGATGTATTAATCACGTCACGAGAAGGGTTGTCAAAAGTATCGACATACATGAGTGGTCTGTGGTGCAGTCCAATGGATGTCTGACTGTGTAATCTGCAAAATGGAGCACCGTGAGTGAGTGGAGAGGGTTTCCGCCAAAATCCTTCGGTGTGCGAGTAAGTCTCGATCGAGAAAAAAGGGAGCGTGCCTCCCATGTGTGTTGAAAGAGAGAGCCAATAAGAAGGAAGGACCCCTCTATTTATAGTACCTCATGAGTTTTACCTAGTTTAAGCTTGGACCCTTCTTTGGATATGAATCTGACTCAGGACCTTTTGCAAAGTACTTTGAAAGGTGTATTTTTTATTATTTTCAAATTTCAAAATTAAAAAAATACGTAATTCATTGTACTTTTTAGCTCTAGCCATAGATGAAACTTAAAAGTTAGTTAATGCAATGTGGTAAAGAAGGGTCAACCCCTTGTATCTGTTAGCAGCCCTAGCGAACCACACCAATTGTAATTTATTTATTCTATTTATATCATGTTGGGTGAATGAAGAGAAGGATAGTGTGTGGAGTATCATAGCGTTTATGCTGAATCAAGTTGCTTCGATCAAAGTTGGAGGTTGGGAAACTTTGAATTCGTTACAGAAGGATGAGATCTGTATTTTCGACAATTTGTTGGATAAAATTTAAAAAAGAGATTACTTTTAAAGAAATGTATGTTCTCTTTTTTTTTCTTTTTCTTATTTGCCCCCCCCCCCTACTTTCTCCTCATTTCTAGGAATCTCTTTTGTTTTTGAGGTGGTTTCCTGTATGTAAAACGGTCTTTGGTTTGAAACTCACCAGTGGTTTATTAAGTTTTATTGTCAGAGATGTGTCATTTTGCTCCGTTGCTCCTGCACTTTCAAGATTTGCCGCATAAATTTTTATTTTCCCACGTATTACAATTTAATCATTTGTCAGCCCCATTAGCATCAATTGCTTTGAGATACTTGACGGATCTTAATAGATTTTAACAAAATGCTAAATGACTCGTTTAAAGCCAAACGTGACACATTGAAAAGACAAAAGTGACACATTTTAAGGTTAAAAGTGACACTATAAAAGGTAATACTAAAAAGTGACACTCTTAATACTAAAAAGTGACACTTTCAATGCTAAAAAATGACACTTTTAAGGTCAATAACGAAGATTTTTATTTATAAGGCAAAATGACACTTATATGACCAAAAGTAACACATTTAATGCTAAAAAGTGACACTTTTAATATTATAAAATAACACTATAACATCAAACGTAATAATTTTTATTTATAAAAAAATGAAACACTATGAATAGTTTTTTTTTTCTTTTCTTATTTGCCCCCCCTACTTTCTCCTCACTGCCTGAAAACACTATGAATAGTTGGTCTAGACAGCAAATTACCGAGAGATTAAAGAAGGAAGGATGGCTCAAACTTGGTTCATTCAACTAATTAAACAAGGACCAGCACTCAGAATAAACGAGAATCGCTCTTCGGTCTCCTTAAGGACGGAAAAAATAAACGTTAGGACACTATAAGACAACAATTCATTTCTCTTCTTGTCTATCTTAGCAAGCCACGACATCGTTATGTTCTTTTTGTTCTTATGCATGTCAGATTGAAGGGGAAGGGAGAACTCATTGGATCATCAGAGAAACTAGAGAACTATCATGATTCCTGTTGATAGGAGGATTCTGTTATGGAAGGCATCCCCCTCCTCAAATCTGCATTCAAGGAACATGATCAGATTCTCTAAATCCATATAAATATCCTCTAGCTGGATTTTAAAATCCTTAAAGTCATGAGGGTTAACTCACTTGATCTTCTACCAACCTCTTAAATCAGAGTTTAAAATTGGGTCTCAACCGATGCAAGACACTTCGCAATTGGTCAGTGTTGAAAGGATTTCCAAAGAGGGATGGTAACCCCCTGGCTCTGTATTGGCCATGACACCTCTTTAAAAAAAAAAAAAAAAAACTATGATCACCCAATTAGTCATACTCACAATTGCACCCTTGCATCAAATTGTTCCTTCACTATACCAAAATGCATCCGTGCTTCCAAGACTTAAACACTACAAGTAACTACCAAAATAAAAATACAGACAGGACGGATATTCAAGATACAGAAGTAGAGGCACCGGGGACATCGTCAAGGATAAAAGGGCCCAACTTACCTGTCCTAAATAAAGTTAGAAATTTCTTTGAAACCATCATACGGGCCTCGGATGCCTTGTGAGGAATCTTCAATGCCTTCTGCAAGGCTTCAAACTGCTGCTCTATCAGATTCTCCAAATCATTTTCATCCTCCACGTTACCTGTGAATTCTGCGAGGGTCATATAAAGTGCACACTGGACATCAGCGACAATATCCTGCAAAGAAAAAAAATGATATTTATGCAGGACAAAAAATAAGGGAATGCTCAGAGCAAGAATTCAGCATGTGAAAAAGTGCTTCAGTAGAAAGTCATGTTCTTGACTTTTCAGAGTACAATAATCTTGTTTTGACTTTTCATCAGCATGCCTAAGGATGACAGCTTCACATGAGGAGAATGTATGATGGGTTAAAGAAATAATTGAAGCTCCACAGAAAGCACAAAGAAAAATGCGAGTCAGAAATAACCTTGACATAGTGCACACCAGAAGCATCTACGGTTTTCCTCCTTTTGGGTGGTACATCTTTAAGATTATACTCGTGTCCATCTTTAGAATTTCTTTGAAGCTCATCTATCCTTCGATTATTCAAGTGTCTCCAGTGGAGAGGAGTGTTCCGAGTGTTCAAAACTGCCAGCAAGTATTGCGCAATACGTTCTTCACCCACGGCCGAGTCTTTCACGGACCCTGCATACATAACACTTTTAAGCACTCAATAGACAATTGCTAGGAACTCCAAGTAATGACACAAGATCTTCTCTCTTTCTATATTTGGAAAATTGGATAACTATTCTTGCAAATTCAATTGACAGGTTATAAGCTTTACACAAGAATGTAATCTGAAAATCCAATCAACGAGGTAATCTTATTGAACAATCCAACCAGATAAAAGGTGCGGTAAAATAGGAGGGGTGAAAAAGTTCATAAGCGACTATAACAAATATAAACAGTAGAGGAAGCGCTAACCTGCAAGCGCTAATTTCAACCCTGTTTCTATATCTGGTATACTTGGGACCAAAACTCCGGGGGTGTCCAAAACATATATGCTAGGTTGATGAGCAATCTGCGGGCAAGTACACAAACTTAGGATGCAACTTGCAAGAAATAAACAATGTCTTTCATTTCTGCAAGTCACTTTTCCTTGTTTTATAAGGCTAACAAACTTTTCCAATGTTACACAATGCTTTTTATTATAATAATCAAAATATTTTCCTTAAAACCAAGTTATTTGGAAAAAAGACCTTGTATCCCGCAATATCTTGGGTTACACCTGGCAATGGTCCTACGGTAGCTCTCTTCTTCTTCTGCTGCGCTAAGAGAGATAAAAAATTATGCTTCGCAGAGAGGGGGGGTTTCTGACATCAACATAACAGTGCAAGGGGATAGATAAGTAGAGCAAAAAAGATGAAGAAACAGAATACCAGGAAAGCGAGATGAAGCAATTTGATGGATGGAATTGATTAAGGCTGACTTTCCAACATTAGGAACACCAACCACCATAACAAGGAGAGTAGGTTCCCTTGAGATTACCTCCTTCAGTTTGAACTCCACCAGTTCTAGAAGCTATTTATATAAATCAAAAGTCAGAACACAGAAAAGATGAATTAGTGGTGTCAAATTCAAGCAGTAACACCAAAATCATTAGCAGGAATTGACCCATATATTCCTGTCTCACTATCTGATCAACAAAAAAGTTCATGCTTCAATCGAAATACAATTAATTTATTTATTTGATGAGTAAGGTATTTTTTTTTTTGATAATGGTAAATGTATATAAATATCAGAGCATCAAAACAGGTGACGCGTCCTATATACAAAGAAGAAAAAAGACAAAAGATTAACTATCGTAAAGGAAAGTTCTGCACAAAATCTACAAAAGAGGAAGACGGGGGAGAATGTAAGTGCCCAGCCCCTGTACACCACACAAACAAGAGATGAAGCAGAGCACTCTTCAAATTTGAAATAGGTCCTTCCTCATTATCAAAAGCTCTCCGATTTCTTTCCTTCCATATTGTCCACCACACCCCCAACGGGGCGACTTCCCACAAAAGATTTCTTTCCTTCCTACGCCGAAAATACCTCCAGCTCCACAGCAAATCTTTGGAGGTCTCCGGGAGTACCCACTCCACTTTGAACAAGCGGAACAAAAGGTTCCACAAATCCCCAACCACCGGGCAGTGCAAAACCAAGTGATTTACACTCTCCTCACTCTCCTTGCATAAGAAGCATCTGTTAACATATATGATCCCTCTTTTCCTCAGGTTATCCCCGGTAAGAATAGCCTCGTTCGCCACTTCCCATGCAAAAAAGGCTACGCGACTTGGAGCTACCGTCTTCCACACCGACTTCCATGGAAAAGATGACCGATCTCTATTTGACAGCTTGGCATAATAACCTTTCACTGAGAATTTGTTGTCCTTCGACCCTCTCCAAACCACCCTATCAGACTCGCCACCAACTTTTTGAGCGTAAAGGAGCTCAAAGAATCTAGTCACCGAATCCATCTCCCAATCCTGAAAATTTCTTCTAAACGTCGGGTTCCAGGATACTCGACCTCCCTCTAAAGAGAGCATTGAGCTGATCAAACTATTCCTTTCCCTAGACAAGGAGAAGAGCTCTGGAAATGATCTGGATAACACCTCGTCTCCACACCATAAGTCATTCCAAAATTCCACCTTCGCCCCCGACCCAATCTCGAATGAAATATTCCTACCAAAAGCATTCCAGCCTTTACTAATACCTTTCCATACTCCTGCCCCAAAAGCTTCATAGACCTCTGCTGGAAACCACAAATGATTCCCTAAGCCATATTTACTCTCCACCACTTTCCTCCATAAGGCCCCCTTATCTACCAAGTACCTCCACAACCACTTCCCAAGCAGGGCTTCATTAAACAATTTGAGATTTTTCACTCCTAAGCCCCCTTTCCCCAAATCAGAGCAAACTATGTCCCAATTAACAAGATGAAGTTTCCGCACTGAAGACCAACCATCCCACAAAAAATCCCTTTCCAGCTTCTCTAATCTATTACGAACCGAAGCTGGGATTACTTAAGAGAGAAAGCACGTGAGGCAAATTCGAGAGTATTTTTCACCAACACCAATCTCCCTCCTTTCGACAAATACTGCTTCTTCCAACCCGCCAAACGACGTTCGAATCTAGCAACCACTGAGTTCCATACATTCTTGTTCTTACATGTGGCTCCGATAGGCAAACCAAGGTACACGGACGGAAGATAGGCAACCTTGCATCCGAAAAAAGAAGCCAAAGCGTTAACATCCTGAACATTGCCCACTATAATGATATCACTTTTGGAAATATTGATGCACAACCCAAAAGCCGCCTGAAAGAAAAGCAGCACCATCCTAATATATCCCAGTTGAGACTGCTCCGCACCGCAAAAAACTAGAGTGTCGTCTGCAAAGAGGAGATGAGACACCAAAGTCCCCCTAGAGTGTTCCCCACCCATATTGAACCCACCATGTAGCCACCAAAGTAGCTTTCTCCGAGTTTGCTAAGGGCCTCCATGACTATGATGAACAAAAAAGGGGAGAGAGGATCTCCTTGTCTCAAACCCCTCGAGCTCGGGAAAAAACCTGCGGACTCTCCATTGACCAACACTGAGAACCTAGCCGAATGAGGTGGCGCGCTTTGTACACTAGGAGTATATCCACCAATTAAAGTAAAGAAAATCTATACAAGAACTCTACAAAAGAAATGGAAAAGCTCACGCTGCCTCCCACCTAGGCCAACTCTAAGGAGCACCAAAAAAAGAGAGCGCGAAACAAAGTCTCCTTCAAAATAGGCATGGACATTTCCACATTCTCAAAGACCCTCCTATTTCTATCGTGCCAAATCGTCCAGCAAACGCCTAGCAAAACGGTGTCCCAAAAGAAGTTTCTTCTCTTACGCTTATACAAAGACCAACAGCGAAAAAGCTCTTTGAACGAGCACAACATCACCCACGAGATTCCAAATAAATTGAAGACCAAATCCCACATATGAGTCGCAACAGGACAATGGATGAGTAAAGGTTTTACGCTCTCATCGCTCCTTTTACACATATAACGCCAGTTGACATAAATTTATGACGCTTTCTCAGATTGTCCCCTGTCAAAATAGCTTCGTGCACCACTTTTCCAAGCAAAAAAGGCTACTGTCATAGGGGCACTTGATCTCCAAGTTTGCTTCCACGGGAATGTAATTATGCGCCTATTGATCAACTTAAGATAATACAAACGGACATAAAATTTCTTCCCCTTTGCTCCATTCCAAACCACCTTATCAGCCTGTTGTCCCACCTTTTGGGTATATAACTTCTCGCTTAATAACAGAAAGGAATCCACCTCGCAGTCTTGAAGGTTCCTGCTAAAGACCGGACACCACGAAACATTGCCTTGCCCAAAATTCAGAAGTAATCTAATCATGCAATCCGCCTCTGTAGCTATAGCAAAAAGATCTGGGAAGGAGCAAAACAACTCCACGTTGTCACACCATTTGTCCTTCCAAAACTTGATTTTATCACCTATGCCAATGTAAAAAGAAATATTTCTCTCTAAAGGACACCCAACCCTTTCTAATTACCCTCCAAACACCAGTCCCACAAGGTGAAGATATGGCATTTGGGAACCATAAATGATCGATCTCCTTCACTGTATTTGCAAACTACCAACCTTCTCATAAAGCCTCCCTCTCCTTCATATATCTCCAAAGCCATTTACCCAGCAGTGCCATGTTAAACAAGTTCAAATTCTTAATACCCAACCCACCTTACCTTGATGATACTGCACACTTTATCCCACTTGACTAGATGATATTTGCAATCCTCTGACAACCCTTCCCAAAGGAAATCTCTTTCCAACTTCCCTAATCTACTTCTAACAAAAGTCAGAAGAATGAACAAGAAAAGAAAATAAGTGGGAAGACTTGAAAGTGTATTTTTGACCAGCGTGATTCTCCCACCTTTAGATAGCAGCAACTTCTTCCAACCCGCCAACTGACGTTCGAACCTTTCCACCACTGGATTCCACAAAGCTATTCTCTTGTGAGGGGCCCCTAATGGAAGGCCAAGGTAAGAGGGGAGGCTTCCAACCTTACACCCGAAGAACGAAGCTAAAACATCCATATTATAAACATCCCCAACTTGAATAATCTCACTCTTGGCTATGTTGACCCTAAGACCTCGAAACAGCTTGAAAGAATAATAGAACTAGCCTCAAGTAACCCAATTGAGAGGTATCCGCATCACAGAAAATAAGAGTGTCGTTCGAAAAAAGGAGATGAGGAATTGATAACTCCGAACTTCTATCGCAAGGGATTTTTATTTATAATTATGTTTTAATTTTTCTATTCATTTCACTTATTTATTTATTTGTGTTTGAAACAAAGCTGGTTTAGGCAATTAATGATGATTGATCAAGGGATTTTTTAGATTAAAGAGGATCTTTTAAATTATGAACCCTTTTAAACCACATCTAGTTTGAAAAAGGGTAGGGAGCAATTTTATACCCCAATTTGACATGTGGGCCTAGGAGACTGAAAATTAGTAGGCCATTATAAGTTTTGGTCACGGCCAAGGCAGGCCGCAGTGACAAACCGCGTACGGTTGAGATGATGATCAGTGAGTCCAGACATCTAAACCTAAAGGTACAGGAGGAAGTTGTTCTCAATTCAGAAAGGTGCCATGAATCAAGGACCACCAAATCAAAAACCGTTGAAGTGGCTTCTATTATGTAGTTATTATTTAGTAATATATGTTTTTATGGTTGAAACATGTTCTAATTAATTGGATTAGCTTAGTAGAAGTAGCGGGCTAGATTATAGGGAATTATTGTACTCCCTCCGTTCCAATATAATCATCCCCAACACATCATTTAACAAAAGCAAATCGACTTTATTATAAATATTTGTATAATGTGTCCTTTCCTTTAAAGCCCTTGTGCATGTGGCCTTCATAAAACTAGGTAACAAAAGTGTTTTCCTAAAAAGGGTATTGAAACAAGACAATTATTTATTTATTTTTGAGAATTTACAAGATGGCACCACAACCCCCAAGCATGAAAATGTACTAACTGGACCGTCAATCATATAAATAAACTCCAACACTAACTTGTGAACAGAACACATTCTTTTGAACACAATTCCAGAATGTAGACGATTATGCCCTTCTGCAGTTTTGTCCGCCCACGTGCAGAGAACAATCGGCAAAAATGGAGATGCACTTGGGAAGGAAACAAGAGGTGATTATCAAGTAATAAAGGAGCATTAAGAATTCTGAGAGTAGATAAGTAGAAACCATTTTACAAGTTATGTTTAGGGCTTAGGTTATTCTAAACGCACGAACATAAGATGAGTGGAAATTATAATCGCTTGTTACAATAATTGTCTGAAAGTATAAAACGAATTCAGAAATTGGCCGAATATTACAATACTGTCAATATACTTGTATTCGATTCTCTCACAAACACCCGACTCATCCGAATCAGAAAAGTTTGAAGAACAACAAAATGAAGCATATATGGTAAAGGTTTTAAGTGTGCATCCTCAAGATGCTTGAAAGGTTGAGCTTGAGCAACACCCTTGCTGCCACACCTAATGACCCCCATGTATTGTACATAACTTGCTTGTTGCTAAATAATCCCCTAAGAAAGACCATTATTAATCGTATTATACCACCGGCATATGGTGCTGGGAAGGATCGGCTAGAGACGGACTAAACTTTGGACAGATTTTACGGCAGTGAGACTGATATTCAGATTCATGTCTCAAGCTAACAGTTTGCGCACTTCACCACTGGATAAAGCAGTTGTTTCATAAATGTTAAATCAACTATATCACTCAAATTTGAAACTACCCTCAAGCTTAGTGCACTAACTTTGTTTTCCTGGCTGGATCTCCTGTTTAATTCTTTGTTTAACTAGAGCTAATAGAGTCAAACAAGTTCCCCACAAATATTGTTAAGAGTCTATCAGATGGTTGAGGTTAATAGTCATTTCCAATTATTCTAGTGGCAGAAATAGGCAGTAGGATAGACGTTAGAACTTTTATCTTTCTTGTGAATAGCACAGCCATAAACAAGATTAACTGAGACAATACAGAACATGTTCATGTAATAAACAAATACGCACAAAACAAGTCAGTAAATGCAATAAACAAATAGCTAAACATGTGACTTAACTCCAACAAACACTCTTATGGTCTCAAAATCAACTTTAGTCAGCTACAATCCTATAATAAATAGAACTGCATTAACTAACTTCAAAAGGCCTGTCCAAGATAGCTAGACTTCTTCGAGGTTAATGTGTTTTAACATCAATTAATCCACTGATCATACGAGTAACGGAGCAATGAGACAGGTCATTCACATTTTGGCATTTACAGGTACCAAGAGTTTGAAGGTCTGTTGACCAAATTAGGAACATGGTTAGTGTTGTTCATCAAGCTTTGGCATGTAGAGGTAGAAAAGGTTCTACCTTCACTAGATTATAATAATAATAATAATAATAATAATAATAATAAAAATAATTTTACATGGTTAGTGTTGGTCATTTGGTTTTGGTATTTAAAGGTACCAAGAATTGAACTTCAGTTGAACAGAGAAATGCAACATGTTCATAAAGTAGACCATCTAGCATTGGAATCTACTACAATAAGAGTGGACAGTCTCAAAACATGAACTTATTGCACATACATAAACAATATTTTCAGTGTATTCCACAAAGAATAAAATAACCAACCTTCCTAACAGAGCTCTTGCTGTGTGCATTAATAGACAGGCAATCCTGTTTACATGAATCAAAATAATCAACCCATTTCTGCCAAAAAAAATAAAAAAATTGAATTAATTAGTATTTCAAGAACCAATACTACCCATTTCATCTACCATTGCTCTCTCCGATAGTCATCATTTGACTTCTCAAAATCATCTTGACCATCTTCCAAAAATAGTTTTAAGAATGAAACTATTAGATTTGTAAATTGGGTAAGAAGTACTACAAACCACATGATTTAATCTTCCTTTGGAAACGGTCACATCGAATCTCAAAATTTAAACTACGACTACAATTTAGGGCTTCTATATTTGGGGGATTGGGGGAGAGAGTATAATTAGGGTAGGGGTGGCAAAATGGGTGTTAGGCTATTATCCGATAATAGCCTAACACCCATTTATCCATAACAACCATTTTGCCACCCCTAAATTAGGGCTATCGAACATTGAAATTTTAAGCTCAGGTCACTAAATTTTAATCAAGCTGGAGTTGAACTAGAGTTTGAGCAATCTAGACCCAAGCTCGGCTCAATTACATCATAAACTCGAAACTTTTGGTGAGGCATGGGCAATGTGGTATTACTATGTTTTTACACTTATGAAGCATCCTAGGGCTCCTTTATCTCATAGAACCTGAAATCATGTTCAAGGTCGACTCATTTACTTCACAAGCTTGAACAGAACCAAACCAAACCGAGCTATGATTCAAGGCAAACTTGCCATTTATATAAATGGCTATAGTTATGCTAATTGTCTTGTAATGTATTTGAAAATATGAAGTCAGCTAAAGATAAATAAATAAACTGAAAATAAACATAATTTAGACATACATGCATGAAATTGGGGTTGGCCAAATCTTTCTTGTTGAGAGCAATGACGCGGCGTTTGCCTGATAGATGAGGTTGGAGATCTTCATTTGCCGATGACAATGGTATCTGTTTCTCCAAATTCAAGAAAACTTAGACATGGGTTTTGTGAGAAATAATACTAGAATTTGTCCAATAATGGGTGGAGGGTACTGACGCGGGAATCTCGGACTTCGATGACGAGGTCGGCGAGTTTGAGCCGGTGGCGGATGGCGCGGGTGGCGGCGGCCATGTGACCGGGGAACCAATTGATAGTACCACCACCCATATTGAATCCCATCTCTCCTAATCCTTTCTTCATTATCATCTTTCCCACTCCCACCATATCTGATCTGCCCCTCTTTCTCTCTCAAACCAAAACCCTCTGAAATCCTCTTTGGGGGTTCCTTTCCCGTTCCCCTCCCCCGCTCCCAATAAATCGCAGCGGCTATCCTGCGCTAACAAGAGGTTAGAGGTATACTGCGATTAGGTTTGGTCGGGTTTGGGACAAAATAGAACAGCGGGTTCTTTGGTTTAACTTTTAATTACTCCGAAGTTCAACCATGTAAAGTTTCGAATCAGATCACCATTTTTCCACATTTAACTTTTAATTAAACAAAAATATTTTAAAAAATATCGTTAGAAACAAATATAATACTAACATTTTGATGTTTTCACGGTCTCCCGATTATTTTTTAAAATCAAAAGATTTAATATATAATTTGATTGCTGAACTTAACAATTTAGGTTGATTTAATTCAACTACTTTAATACTTTCCTATCTTGGTACTTGAACTAAATTTTGGGCAAAAGGTTAGTCCCACTAACAACATCCGTCTATTTTGTTGTTTAATTTTTTAGATAATGGCTGAAATACCCTTAATGTATGTTGAGTCTGATTTCTAGCTACACAACTAATCTTGGAGGAAAAAATTGACGCCTCCTCTTTCTTCTGCTTACTCTTTGTCTCTCTCTCTATCTCTTCTATATTTGTTTCTCTCTCTTTTACCCTTCTTCTTTACCAGCTTCTTTTTTGCTCCTTTCTTGCATTTTCTTTTCTCTTTCTCTTTCTAATCAGCTCCATTTTTCCTGCGTTTTCTTATATCTTTCTCTCTCTAATCAGCTCATTTTTTGCTCTTCTTTTGTTTATCTCTTTTCTTTCTCAGTTTGTTTTCTTCCCTTAAGATTCATTTATCCATGGCTTCATCTTCAACTGGGTCGAATCAACAAAGTAACAGATATGGATTGATGAAGTATTGTAGGTGTGGCTTGCGAGCTCCGGAATGGACTTCATTCACTCAAAAACACCCAGGAATGAGGCTTAATGGGTAAACAAATTACAAAGTACTGTCCCTTTTATGGACATTTTTATAATAAATTTTGTGTTATGGATTTATAATCAGTCAAAGTGTCACATTTTGTTGGAACGTGAAAAGGATTGTAGTTATTTTGAATGGGTTGATTAGTTTCATAATAGAGCAATTGATGTAATCGATGAAGCAAGACATGAGGCAAACAATTTGCAACTGGAAATATCGAAGAAGGAAGTTCTATTGTCCAACAGAAAGCAGAGGAATTCAACTCTAAAACAAGAGATTTAAAGGTTGAAGCTTGAGTCTAGAAGGCTAAAATCCAAAAATGAAGAAGATGTATTTGGGATTGCTTGTTGTGTTAGGGATTTTAAATGGGTTGTTTGTCTATTTAATGACAAGTGATTAAAAAAAAAGACAATTCATGTTACCATAGAAATGACATGTTTATGTTCTTTGTATTTTAAAGGATGTCCAAATTACAAGGTATTGTCTTTTAATAAATTTTGAATGTGTTGATGAGTTTCCTAAGAGAGCAATTGATGTAATCAATGAAGCAACAAATGAGGCAAACAATTTGCATGAACAATAAAAGTTACAAATTTATTACACATGAAAATTTCATAATAAGGTTATAAAGTCATTACATCTCTAATGTGCTTACATTAACTATTAAGAGGCCAAAAATGTTACAAAGTCAAGGCCAAGTTAAACATGTCTAAACTGGCCAACATATAAAAGGTCATAAAGTTCATAACTTTAAATTGCATTTGTAATGCCTCTAGAGTTAATAACTACTAATTTAAAAGACCAACATACAAAAGGAGGCCAATAAAGCTAAGTCATTACAAATACCAGTAATAGTATCCAAAAAAAATGTCATAACAACTGAGAATACAGTCATCCACTAGGCTTGTGAGGTGATCTCTCACTGAAAGTAACAAATTTCTTTCCCCGTCATAAATCTGGGGAAGAAACACCATCCCTTACAATATATCCTCTGGTTGGGGATTGAGAAACTTGGGATGGTTGGGGACCACCTTGAGATGAAGCCTGTGTAACATTGGCATTGGAAGCATTATGAGTTTGTGTAGAAGAGCCCCGAGGCCTAAAACAGAGAAATATATGTTACATTAAGAATTTAGATAATAATGAAAACAGATAAATTATACTTACATGAGGTTACATAAGGAGCTTTGTCAGTTTGTGTAGTCTGAAAGGCATCAACATGTACAGTCCTAGAGGAACCAGGGGCCTAAAATAGAGATATATAGAATAAAAGATAAGCTTAAAACTTAAGAAATAAGGTTATAATGAAAACAGATAAATTATACTTACATGAGGAACTTTGTCAATTTGTGTAGTCTGAAAGGCATCAAGATGTACAATCTTAAAGGAACCAGGGGGCCTAAAATAGGAATTATAAAGAACACAACTTATGCTTAAACAACAGAGACCAAGACCAAACAAACACACACACACACTTATATAATATGTTCTAGACTCTTACCCTATAGTAGGTGTCTCCAATGGGTGAAACATATAACCCAACACCACTAAGTTGAAAGGTTGACTTGGCTCTTTGGGGTCTTCTTCTCCTTGGCTGAGTGTCATCTTCTTGTCTCTCTGCCACCTTTTTTCTTCCATCATTCCTTGTTTTTTTGTATGTTCTTGGGATGCTTGGGCCTGCATCAATCTTCTTCTTCTTAGCCTTGGTCTTTGAATTTTTTTTTTGGAGTAGCATCACCTTCAACCTACATTAGAGAAGAAACAAATATTCGTACCTGATAAGAAATTAAATATATAACATTAATATTGAAATTCACTTACATTTTCAGTAGTTGCAGCATTGATTTTTGGCTTTTTGCAACCTATTTTATTATGTCCAACTTCATTACAGTTACTACAAGTCATATCTTTTCCTTGCATTGACAGTGTGTCAGTTATGTCACATCTTTGTTGTCTTTTCTTCTTTGGCTCCTCATTAGGTTCCTTAACCCTCATTCTTTTTGGTCTACGTGGCATTTTTTTGAACGTTGGAAGTTTCAAAATTTCCTTCCAAGACTTGGGTCAGTTATCTTCCCCACTAATAGGCTGTAATACATTAGAGTATGTCTTAAGGAAGACATCTCACCTGTACCAATCAGAAACAAAGTCCTATGGATGCCTATTAATTCTATAAATACTTGACACAGCATGACAACATGATAAACCAGTCAAGTCTCATTCCCTACATGTACATTTCTTGGCATCAATATCAACATGTCCTTCAGTTAGATATCTGACTTCAAACTTTGTATCCTCATTGTATACTAACTACCATTACCTTCGGTTACATTTTTATCTAACTTTTTTCTAATTCTTGGACACAACTTATCCCAATGTTTGGACATCCAAACGTTTCTTTTTGTGATCCTAGTCATCATCATCACCCTTATGTCCTCTAGCATGTAAATTAAAGGCTTAGACCTATATACAACAAGGGATCCATTGAACCATTCTGACATGTTGTTTTCACTATTATCACACTGACTATGCTCTTCAAAAAATACCTTTGACCATTTGTGGACATTTATATTCATTAAATCATCATGAGCCTCGGGATCAACCTCTTTCAAACCTTCACAGGCTTTTTGGTAAGCATTTTTGTGTGTGGCTTTTGCAATTCTCCAGAACCATTTTCTAAGTTCATCACCTTTTAATTTTTTGGACATGTTGGCACAAACATGTCTAGCACATGCTATGTGCTCAACTGCAGGAAACAACTCAACAATTGAGTTGACCAAACTCTGGATTAACAAACAAAATTATCATTATAAACAAAAATGCAAGTTAAATAACTGAATAAATTTAAAAAATAATGATTATAAACTACCTTTTGTTGATCACTAATAATAGTCTATCCCCTACCATCTTCCATGTCCAAGTCCTTAATTAAAAGGGATAAGAACCATGTCCAAGTCCTTGTATTCTCAACTTGTATCATTGCCCATGCAATTGGCCACATTTGATTATTTGCATCTCTTCCAAGAGCTATCAATAGTTCACCCTTCATCAACCCTTTCAGAAAACAACCATCAATCCCTATAATTGGCATACATCCACTTACAAAACCATGTTTAAGAGCTTGGAAATAAACATATATTCTCTGAAAACAGGGGCAACAAGTGGATTAGGCTGATGATACTTAATTTCCACAATACTTCCTGGATTTTTCTTCCTCAATTCTTTTCTATAATCCCACAATCTTCCATAGTGGTCATCCATAGAATCTAATGCATACCTTAGAGCTTTTTGTTTAGCTATATGACACAAACTGATACTCACATTTAACTCAAATTTGTTAAAAAAATTCCTTGGCAATATCTTCACAAGTCTCGTTGCAGTTGTCCCTAATCTTGGTAAAGTAGTACTTGGCTAACCACTTTGATGTTAACTGTCTTGACTTAATGTTTTGTGCACACATATGCACTGGATTATAGGACCTTACTAAGAAACTATGCTCATTCTTTTCTTTGCTACCCCAAATCCTCCATGGACAGACTATAGAATTTACACAAACATCACACATCCTAACTTTTTCATTCTTAATGTACTTCAAGTCATACCCATTACCAATTGCATAATTACTCAATACTTCTTTGAACTCTTCAACATTTATAAACTCTAACCCAATCTTGAATTCCATATTTTTCATTTCACACTTTGGGTTGAAAGTATATCTTCTAGGTTTCTTTTTCTTCCTATACCTAACAGGTGCATTATCATTGTTATCACTACATGATTCAATGGATCCTAGATTTGAGTCACTAGAGGAAGCATGCAATTCCTTTTCTACTTCCCTCTCTTCATCAGAATTTAGATAAACACCAATTTCCTTTGCTACACCACCATGCTTCTACTCCTACAGTTATTGTTTGTTCTTTAAAAAGTCTTCTCCTTCTCCTTCTGAATTCATCCAACTCATCATCACTAGTATCCAAGTCTTATCCATTCAACTCATACTCGGTTGACTCTTCCTCATCCATGTCAGCAAAATATGTTTCATCAAAAGAGACTTCACTATTTTCAATGCTCTGATTCCCATCAACCATCTTTTTTTCCTCTGCACTTCTTCAACTTCAGTACTGTCATGATCACCAAACTCTGCCTCTATCCAATCCTCATCATTTGGGACACTCTCATTAATCCTATCAGTTCCCTTGTTAACACTATTTGGTTCACTTTTACTAACCCCATCAGTTCCCTTGTTAACACTTTCTAGTACACTTTCACTAACCCTATCAGTTCCCTTGTTAACACTACCTAGTACACTTTCACTAACCCCATCAGTTCCCTTGTTGACACTACCTAGTACACTTTCACTAACTCTATCAGTTCCCTTGTTAACACTACCTGGTACACTCCCTTATTACAAACAACACCAAGATGTTCATTTATCATATTTAGTAAAACACAATCTTCAGTAAGCAAAGTACTTGGGTCAAAAGTCATACCATCTGGAGCCACAATTCTAGGCATTCCATCACATATGGGTGTATCTATATCATGTTCAACAAACATGTCAACCACTTCTGAATCCTTGATCAACTCAATCATTTCAACCACCTCACTGTTAGAATACATTCTCCTAAACCCAAAATCTAAATCAGTGCCAAGAACCTTGTAGTACAATGCCAAAACATTTTGATACTTCAGAAAAGTACAAACAAACTTCTTTATCTCAAAAAAGGATATTGTGTCAGTATCCCATCCATCTATTAAATCCACTTGAGCCCCAACATACTTAAGACCTTCCTTATTACAAAATTTGCCACCATGATGCAAACTAATGACAAAGTTGGGCATTCTACATAACAATGTATTTTATTAGCATAATGTTTGGGGGCCTACAACCATATTTGTATATTGCTAACAAGGAATGTCCCCTACTAACACGACAAATGACCATGACTCACATATAAAGTCTCATTTAAAAGGCCTATTTGGGACCACATGTAACAAAGGAAGTAAACAAATAATAACAGACAAATTATAACATACAAAGTAGATAGACAAATTATAAGACACACACCCACTTACATCCAGTGCATAAAGAATACAAACATGACCATAAAGCATAATAATATACACATACAAATTACAAAAGTCTGTTAAAAAATATTATAAAGAAATGAAGAAAGGCTCACAATATCAGGACCACATGGACCCTAACCATCTTCATAAAATCAGATTAACAAGGGCAAAAAATAATAATCATTTCTCTACATACAATATTATTGACTTCAATATAACAACCCTTAACACGGAAATTCAATAAACTCGAAATATCATACAATATTACTGATTCAAGTCACGAAACCCTAACTTTTACATCAAAAATTGCTCGAAATATCAATTACTGATACACATACCTTGGTCATCCAACTTTATACAACCTTTTCTCTTCGATTTGGTAGAACAATTGCTCAATTACTTGATCGATCTCAAACCCTAATCAACCTCTGAAACCCTTTATCGTTGTCTGACTCTATCTCTCTCTCTCTCTCTCTTGCTTATAAGTATATGGTCTTTTAAATTTTATTGTTTCTTTTTTTTCCTTTTTATATCTCATTTAGACATAAAGACAAAACAATTTATTATATATATATATATATATATATATATATATATATATATATATATATATATATATATATATATATATATGTACAACAATGTTCGCAACGTCTACCAATACCCATCAGCATTACTAAGGGTATAAACATCATTTCCATTGGTTTTAAACAGCAAAAAAAAAAAATGACGTTATCAGAGGGACTAACCTTGTTCCCAAAATTGAGTTCAAGTACCAAAATAGGAAGTGTCAAAGTAGTTGAACCAAATCAACCTAAAGTGTTAAGTTCAGGGACCAAATTATATATTAAACCAAATCAAAAACTTTGAAATACATGACTTCACACATAAAGTACCTGATGATTTGGTTTTGAGGCGATGGTGTGAAAAAATTGAAGGCACCTTTTTAGGGTCTTTAGTGCTCGCTGGAAATGGTTCCAATCTAAAATGATATTAGAGATTGAAAATACTAAAAGTATGAAATATTTATGTTATTTAGACTTTAGTCCTTAATTGTTACTTTTTTTATCTGTTCCAAAATAATTTTCATGATTCTAAACTTTGCTTTTTAGGAAAACACTTTTACAACTCCACTCTTATTTTTTCTACATACTTTAATTATGATCATATGTTCAAATGCTTTAAAAGAAACAACATCTTATACCAATATTTATAATAATACAAATTCTTAATCCACGTGTCTACTCAAACAAAACGATTATTTATGATAATACAATGAACGATATGATCTACATTTAATAAATAAAATGGTAAGATCTAATTATGGGTTGGTGCGGCTAGGTTTGGCTCAACTTGAAAGTTTGGAACGACAATTCTGAAACTAGAGGGGCTAAAGTGTCAAAGCTGGAAAGTCAATCATAATTTGGAGCGCACATTCTGTGAAGAATGCGCTCGCTTTCTCGAAGAAAGCGACCACTCCCACTAAGCTTGTTTGGACGTGTTTCCATTGAAGTTATTTTGAGTTTTTATTGTTTTACTGTTTGGGTATTTTTAGAGTTTTTGTTTTCTTATAATTAGGTTTATTTTTCCTAAAGTTTAGGCTTAAAATTTTCATTTTAATTAGTTTTCTTTTCTCTACAATAATTATGATTTATTTTGTAAGCCTTATATAAAGGCATTTTTGAACATTGTTTTAAAGGAGTTGATTGATGAATAAAAATTATAGTTGATTTTTTGGATAAAAAATTATGTGCTTTATTGAGTGTCTTGGATTGGAAGCTTAGATTGCAAACATCATGGATTTGTTACTTGTGATTGAATTTGACTTATCAGTTGGAGAGTTATCTCAATATTCACAATTCCAAGGTTCATGTCATTTCGAGGGTGTTGGGTCGCATAATGATTCATCATAAAAGTCTAAAACCTTTCTAAGAGATTTTAGGTTCACATCATTTGGTATCAGAGTGATCCTACTTACTGTAATTACATTATATCTTAATTTTTGTGTTACTATCGTTCTAGTTCTTAAACCCTTATTCCATTATGGTTCGTGCCAAATAAAAAATTGGTGTTGTTTTGATTTCTTCTATTTGTTCTAAACTTGGATCATCAATCTTTGTTTAAACTGTCTTGTTCTTTCAATTTTGAAATCCTAATTGTTCTAAGATTTGTTATTAAAAATAAAATTTATGTTGTTTTGATTTCTTCTATTTGTTATAAACTTGGATCTTCAATCCTTGTTTTCACTATCTTCTTCTTTTAATTTCGAAATCCTAATTGTTCTAGGATTTGTTATTTTAAAAATAATAATTAGCCTTGGTCGAAATTTGGCTTCACCATGTAATATCAAGTCAAGGTTGAACCTGTTGATCCTATGCAACACTTCATGGAGGCGTTATTCGCTAGTATCAAAGAAAGTAAGATGAACCATATGTTGGAAAAATTGTGTTTAAAGAATGAAATTGTGCATTTTTGTGGCACGGATTTCTTTACGTGTCATTTGTGTAATGACAAGGGTAATTGTGGAATCGTGTTCTACTTTGTGAGAACATCGAAATCATATATTTATTTGTCAAATTTGGTATTTGGATGAATAATTTATGATTTGTTAAAGTGTGGTTGTTGGAAGTGAGTTTATCCCACATTGGAAGATTAACAAAAACTTGAGTGGTTTATATACAAGTACCTTATGTGATAAGGGTAAGCTTGTATAGAATAGAGACTCTCTCTCGCGCACACCTGCGCAGGGGGGGGGGTGCAAATCATGGTCCAGTTTAGCCTTCGGGATACCATAGTCATGCGGCGCGTCCATGACACTGTTAAATGTCACCAACTTTAATGTAATTTTATTTGTTATTACCAACCTATTGATGGTGGATTTATTTCATCATTAATGTGGTTATTTAATTAGTCACTTGTCTACTTCCACAATTACAAAATGCGATTGAGAACACAGTCAAGAACAATATCCATTTTTCCACTGCATTATGCAAATCGTTGAGCATGTTCCTTTGGCCTCCTATTTTTTATTGGTGATAGAGTCAGATTCAAATTCAGTTCACCGGAATCCTTAGTGCTGAAGGTTTCTCCGGTGTCTCCATTGTATCTTGGGAGACAGACGTCCATTAGAGCTTCCAAGCACAGACGGGAAGGGACGAATCTGTTTTAAGGAAACTGTGTGCGTCACAGGCCTCGGACTAGAAGATTTCGTTCTGCACAGGCTCACCAGCAGACTTGAAGTCTACCTGCAGACTTAGAATACAAAGCAACTTAAGAAGACTTGCTAGCAGCAGATTTACAACAGTAACATCTTCTACAGTTTTCAATTCTGTATTATGTCTTTTGTCTTAATTGTTGTTTTTTCCTGTACCTTTTCTAACACCATATAATCTACGAAATCGAACTAAATCGCTCGGTTCGGTTCGGTTTAGCGACTTGTCGGCTTGGATTGACACACATGTTCAATAATGGCTTGACCAAATTTTAGTTACTTCGCCTTTACCTTTGAGTCCGTTTCCATTTCACCCACCCATGTTCGTGATTTAGTTTCTTATTTTGGATTTTATAAGTTTTTATTGTATAATAATTGAAAAAATATAAGGAAAGTTGATGAGACGAATGTGAGAGAGATTATGCAATAATAACTACTTTTATGTGGGTGGTTGGGTACAAAGGTGCAGATAAAAAGATGGGTAAAATATTGATAGATCGTCGATGTAATTACCAATTTTTACACTAACAATCTAAAAAATACGTTTTTTGGACATTTTTTTAACAAAATATAATCACATATTAACTACAAACTACATTACGTGGACACAAAATTCAAATTTTGGCATGAAAATGAAAGGCTTTATTTGAAGGCATTTGATTTTTTTATATGAATGCTAACTTTTAAAGAGTTGTGTAACGACCCGACCGTATTTCAGTACAGAATCCCAAGATCGTGCCACTAGGACAATGACAAGAAGAGGACAAACACTTGTAAAATAGTAGTGCGAGTCGAACTCAAATAAAGGTAATGAAGCCATACTAAAATACGGGTTTATAAAAATCGAATCTGCAGAAGCGATAGGAAAAAGAAGTCCCATGCTATGGAGCTCGAAACCTAAATCAAAGAAACCAAGAGAGACATAAATCTCCCGAAGGGGAAAACAAAACTCACGTGCCACAACATTGCGGACGTTGAACAAACCATCGGCACTCCAGGTCGGCGTTTAAACAGAGAATTAACCTGATATAACAATTACCCACAGCTAAAGCATACCGGGGTTAACCAACTAGATCCACGAACAACGGCACGACACAACACGTCGGCCCAAGGAGGAAACAATACAAAAACCCAAGTGATCTACCCGACTATAAAGTCTAAATAACTTTACAGTACAACGATCTCACAAGAATAGAAAAGTACGATACACAAATCAACGATACTAAAAGAGATAGAACTCCACAAGCTACTACTCAGGGAAGTCGGCTGCTACAAGCACGAACACACGATCTAATCTTGATCTATCGATTAGCTGCGCATTGCTACAGTCCCGATCTACTCGGCCTCAACGCGACTACCAATTACTACAACTAGAAAACAAAGTACGGATGAGTCATAATGACCCAGTACACTACTACAAGATATATGTAACATATAATTATATAACATCAAATAAATCATGGTATCATTTTACAAATGATAGAAAACCCGTGAAGAGGCATCATATCGCTTGGAACTCCATACGATAACCATTTCTTCTTACTTACTAAACCGTCCAAATGAACTAGGGTGTAACTCCATGTTCAAACACAAATCAAATGAATTAGAAGATAGTTCCCATAAAAACATCATATGCAAGTATATATCTTTATATATATACAAATCATGCCATTCATAGAATCATCACATGTAAGGGTGCATAACTATATATACACACATCTATAAGTATGTATATCTCTATATATACATATCAAATCTCTCATATAATCATCATGTATAAGTGTGCATATCTATATATATATATATATATATATACACATCAAGTCTTTCATATAACATTAGCCAATACAAACATGGTCAATATGATCTCATGTTCAACTAACACTTTGTTATCACATAAGTACCCATAGTAAGCCACATAAAGGATAGAGAAGATACCAAATCACTTTCGTCGTATTGCTCCTGCAATCACAACTGTTAATCATATCGTTCCAATGATACCTCAAACAGTGGTATCAAAGTGCCAAGAGATATCACCTCAAGGGTGGCGCCTTTCCTTATTTAGTTCTAGTCAAGTGCACCCTCTGGTTACGGAGGAGTGGACTGTGGAACTACATCCCCACTGCGGCCCACAGTGGAGGGGTGTGTGAATCGTATCCGGCACGGCGATGCATAGCAATCATGAATCGCATAACTCGTGAAGACGATGCACCGTCCCACCTCAACGTAAAACTCAACAAATGCCAACTGGACTTATATGCAATGCACAAGTAGATCTTTACTTGCCAATTCTCAAGTAGATATAATGATATACTAAACTCATACGATTATGCTCATTGTTACCATAAGCACAAAACCACATTAGGAGCTCAATTGAGTCTCTAAATCACAAGTGTCAAGTTGTCCACTCTATTCGATTCAAGTCCCAAATGCTAGTAATTTAGCCAAATGGAAATCTAATTATAATAAGATCTCACCATGATTCTCGTAAGGTTCAATTGTTCCTTAACTCGACTTTGTTGAGTCCTTACTACAGTTTCATCCAAATAGGATATAAATTTTATATGCATTTCCTACCAGTTTATATGTTCTCGTTGAGACATAGTTAGGTTCTCGTTTCATTTAGGAACCTTAGTACAAGTCACTAACTCAAACATGAGTGGGAAGCTTAAATTGACAAATGTCAATTCAAGCCTTAGATCAATTCAAGTTCGTAATTCCACCTGTTAATGGAATCCATATATCAATGCACGTTGATAATTCAATAGGAGTATATTCATGAAAGCAAGAAACACAATATGCTTCTTAAGTCATATCAACAAATCACATAGAAGAACTAATTCTTGACAAATTAAAAATCATGCTTTTAGTCACAATGTCACATATACATGGTATTTCACATTCAATTATGAAACCAATCTAAGTCATAGCTTAACCCTCAATCATCATATACTATCCAAGACCAATGCGTTAGTCTAAGATCAAGAAGTCATATGCTTATACATATAAATCTCTTCCCAGAATAATAATTCATTTTGTAACCCAAAAGTCCATAGTAGTCCAAGACTTAAACACATAATAGAGTGATGATAATTCGTATGGTCAAACCATGCCGGTGAGTCTTAGATAACAACTTAGTTATCCTAGCGACTTATACAAGTAGACTCCATGTATAGAGTACTAAAAATAGTCCCAATCCAAATCATCTCATAGAAGGTTTATCAAATTCATTATCTTGGGCTCCCCAAAACATTCACAAGGCGACTCTAGTGAGTCGGTATCCTAACAACAACAATCACGATTCCCTAGATTTCATACAGGTGTAGATTACATTCTTACAAGTCTTGGGACTTCATTTGAAGTCCGACAAGTATCAATAGTTCTAATTCATAATTAAACCAATTCAAATGTCTTTCATTCGAGTCACACATTTGTGACCCATACATAATCAATCCAAAGACTAGTGATAATATAATACTTAACATCACACAAGGACCTCCATTAGAATCCTAAGCCACAATACAACCTTAATACCAATTCGATCTAACCCGATCGAATATCAAAATTCTATGATTGAGATTCAACGAACACAAGTAGTCATAGGAATTTATCCTAAGACTCAAATAGCAACTTCTATAATTAATTGACTTCATTTGGGTCAAATTACAAATCTCAAATTCTAGGTCAAGACATGAATTTGGGATTCATAATTTATCTGGGTTTCTAAACCCAACCACAATCAATCTTAAACCATAACTATTCCAATATACCCAATAAAAAGCATTTGGGTTCAAACCCTAACTATCATATATTGATATCCATCAAAACATATCATTTCAACATGTATAACAATGACAAATCACGAGAAACAAGTCTCTAACAACCTAACATCAATATTGAGTTAGAAGGAGAAATTAGGGTTTAGATAACGTACCTTTTACGTCTAATAAACTCGAAGGGAAACGAAAAAAACCAACGGGGAAGACTCTACTTGGCGAGGGCTTCGTGATGGTGGTCTCAGATCGTCAAACGAATGGCTGGAACTCCGGGAATCGCCGGAACACACACTAATCTCACACACAATCTCATGCACTCTTTCTCTCCCGTTCTTGGGTGAAGACGGTGATAATGAGAAGAGAGGAAGGAGTGTTGCATCCATATAGGGTCTAAAAGACCAAAGGGCCCTCAAATGAGAGAAGGGGCAAGGGTTAAATAAGGGTAGAATAGGAGTTTCGCATCAAAAACCAAGTTTGCAGCAACTCTGTTCGTAACAGGGAAAACATCAATTCGGTTGGGCTGGCCGAACCTTTACATATTTGTTCGGTTGTGGTGGCCGAACTCTTCTAAAGGGGTTCGGTCGGCATGGCCAAACATTTCCCAGAATGTTCGGTGGTCAAGTCTGAATGATGATTCAAGTCTAAAACAAAGCCAAATGGGTCTAGGACTGAAGATGAAGCATACATTGGGTAAATGCAACTCAAACAAGCATACAAGATGTGTACTAAGGACTTAGGAGGCTCAACTAAACCTCAAGACAATGGAGGAATGACCTAGGGTATAACCGAGGTCACAGGAAAGAACTACGCGAGAAAACTCTCAACCGAATCAAGTAAAGAACAACGTCAGTTTACGACTTGTAACTTTAACTAGTTAAAGTCTATGGAACATATAGAATTAAGGTATTGGCTTCTAGATAGCCTACCTACACAAATCAAGGTTCTCAAATCAAGTCAAGTAAGCAAGGTTACGGTTAAACGACATGCAAAACGAGAAGGTCAAATACACAAAGGTTTGGGGTCTTACAAGTTGTATACTTGATTTTTATGTGTGAAAACGATATAATGTCAATTAGTATCATGTATGAGTGAATCAAACGCATTTTTATGTTGTTTCGTCATATAATGGTTTTTTTTGAAGCACATGCATAAATATAAAATTCACACCGCATGTGTATCAAAATTAAAAATCATAAGAAGATCTCCTTTACCATTATACTTAAATTGTTAGGACCCTTTGTCTAGAATAGTTTCAATGATGATATTTAGATTTAAATTATCCCCAAAATATTAAGATTTTTATGTACAAGATTTTTAAACTGTTCCATTACATGAAGACATCTATACAAAAGAAATAGTTATCTCACTATTAGTCCAAGTCCAAAACATTACAAAAGTGTAAGAGAAGTTTGCTAGAATCATTTTGATGCAGGAGTTAGTTGTTTGTTGTTTCAAAACAAATATCTCAAGTTAGTGATAACAAACAGTAACATATGGAGCTATTCTCATACTTAAATGATTATTCTACAGTTAGTGTGCAATCATTTGGCATTGTAAAATGTGTCCAAACTCCAGCTAAAAGAGACAATGACACGATGACAACACGTGAATATGCAAGTGGACTGTAAGTTGGACAACAAGTTGTTTTACAAGTGGAAAAACTAGCTATTGTTCAACATCTATTATGTGAAGCCTATAAAAGGAGCAACTCTTACTAAGAGCAACCGATATAGCCAAGAAATACAGCTCCAATCAACAACAAAGCAAAATTCATATGCATAGATAATAAGATATAGTAAGCAGTTTTGGAAGTTTTTAGAAGTTTTGAAAAGGTTTTACATTAATGTTCCGTTCACCGATGCACTTTCACAAATACTTTCTTATGCAAAAATTTTGAAAGTTATTTTGTCTAACAAAAGGAAATTGGAAAACTATGAAACTGTGGCTTTAACCGAGGAGTGTAGTGCAATAATTAAAAATAAATTACCTCATAAACTTAAAGACCCTAGTAGTTTTTCAATTCCTTGTGTGATTGGAAGTCTAAATATTAATCGTGCTTTGAGTGATCTTGGTGCAAGTGTGAGTTTGATGTCATTGTCTATCTTTAAGAAAATTGATTTAGGTGAATTGAGGCCCCCTAAGACTTCATTGCAATTGCCGGATCGTTCCGTCAAATTTCCAGTAGGTATTTTGGAAGATGTTCCAATTAAAGTGGGTAAGTTTTTCATACCGGTTGACTTCTTTGTTCTTGAGATGAATGAGGACTCTCATATTCCAATAATTCTCGGTAGACCTTTCCTAATTACCGCGTGAGCGATGATTGATGTGAAAAGTGGAAAGCTCTCATTGAATGTTGAAAATGAGAAAGTTCAGTTTAATTTGTCTAGTGCTATGAACTTTTTTTCTGTTGAGAATTCGTGTTGCAGGGTAGACGGTGATATAAGCAAGTTCATAGAAGAAGTTGATGAAAATTCAAGGTACCCCTTGGAAGTTTGTTTGACTAGCGAAGATGCAAAAAGTCATGAAAATCCAGAAGTTGTTGCATATGCAAACTTCATGGATGAAGGTGAAGATTGTTCACCCCAAAAAGAATAAGTTGAAAGCCTTGAATGATGTAGGCTCGGATGATCAAGTCTTGGAGGAAGAAAAGGCCCCACAGGTAGAACTTAAGCCTCCTCCTTCCTCTCTCATGTATGAGTTCCTTGGACCTAATTCCACATACCCCATCATTGTTAATGCACATCTAAGTAATCAAGAAATTGAAAAGCTGTTTAACGTACTTAGGCATTTTCGCAAGGTAATAGGGTATACCATTGATGACATGAAGGGCATTCATCCATCTTTTTACATGTATATAATTCTTCTAGAAGATGATTTCAAGCCCTCCGTTGAAGGGCAAAGAAGGTTGAACCATAACATGAAAGAAATGGTAAAGAAAGAAGTGTTGAAACTTCTTGTAGCCGGGATAATTTATCCCATTTCTGATAGTGAGTGGGTTAGCCCTACTCAAGTTGTTCCAAAAAAAAGGGGGTTGACTGTTGTCAAAAATGAAAAAAAGATGAATTGATTCCATCTAGGGTAAGCAACCCGTAAAGATCATTTCTCACTCCCCTTTATTGATCAAATGTTGGAAAGATTGGCTAAGCATTCATTATTTTCTTACTTGGATGGGTTTTTCGGTTTCTTTCAAATTGCTATACATCCAGTGACCAAGAAAAGACCACCTTCATGTGCCCTTATGACACTTTTGCTTATCGGTGTATGCCTTTTGGTCTTTGCAATGCACTGCCACTTTTGAACGATGCATGATGACCATATTTTCTGATTTCATTGAGCATATCATGGAATTTTTCTGTTTATGGCACTTCATTTGATTCATGTCTAGAAAATCTTTGTCGAGTTTTGCAGCGATGTGAGGATGTGAATCTTGTGCTTAATTGGGAAAAATGTCATTTCATGGTAAGGGAAGGGATAGTGCTAGGGAATTTAGTATCCGAAAGAGGTATTAAGGTCGATAAGGCCAAAATTGAGACCATTGACAAAAATATGCCTCCACCCGCTTAGGTTAGAGGCGTGCGTAGTTTTTTAGGTCATGTCGGCTTTATCGTCGATTCATTAAAGATTTTTCCAAGATTTCAAAGTATCTTATTAACTTGTTGCTTAAATATGCTAAATTTGAGTTCAATGAAGATTGTCTTGTAGCATTTAACAAGGTAAAAGAAGCGTTGATTTCAGCCCTAATCATGTGGCCGTTGGACTGGACCCTTCCCTTTGAAATTATGTGTGATGCGAGTGACTATGTTGTTGGAGCTGTTTTGGGGTAAAGGAAAGACATGAAAGTTTATGCCATTTACTATTCAAGCAAGACATTTTATGATGCTCAAATGAATTATGCCACAATGGAGAAGGAATTGCTAGCAGTTATCTTTGTTTTTGAAAAGTTTTGATCCTACCTGATGGGATCAAAAGTGATCGTGTTTACGGATCATGCCGCCATCTGAATTTTATTGAGCAAGAAAGATGCAAAATCAAGCCTAATCCGATGGGTGTTACTACTCCAAGAGTTTGATTTGGAGATTCGTGACAAGAAAGGAACATAAAATGTGGTAGCCGACCACCTGTCAAGATTGCAACAAGATGTTATAAAAAATGAAGAGGGTGAGCTGCCTATTGATAACTCTTTCCCGGATGACCAATTACTTGCAATCTTTGTCAAAAAATGCACCATGGTACGCCAACTATGTGAACTACTTGGCAAGTGAAGTTTTGCCTCCGGACATGACTTATCAATAAAAGAAGAAGTTCTTTGTTGATTTGAAGTACTACTATTGGGACGAGCCTTTATTGTACAGGAGGTGTGCGGATGGAATCTTTAGAAGATGTGTGCCCGAAGAAGAAGTACCAGATATTCTCTATCACTGTCACTCTTCATCATAAGTCAGCCAATTTCCAAGCAAGAAATCCCCCAAACAACATTCATACCAAGAGTGCATAAAACAGTCTCATCAAAATATCGTGTATGAACAACCTTCCTCTTTGAAATGGCTTTAAATCTTTCATGTTGTACAACATCTTTGAAAACAATAGAGGGGGTGGAGGAGGGAGTACCTGAAACTGATTTGGATCGATTTGTAGCATGGGTACCTGAATTTGTCTTAGCTTTGGATTTTAAAGAAGAACCCATAGAAGTCCTTTTCTCTTTGGAGCCATGGCTTGAGTAGATATCTGTAATTGGGGCAAAAATCCCCAAAGCCTCTGTCAAAAACAAACCCTAGAAATTGGGGGTTTTTTTTTCGGGGTGGCTGTTTAACAGAGGAAGAGAGAGTGAGAGAACAACGGGCTGTGAGGTGCTGGCCAGAGGCGGAAGAGATGAAGACGTCGGCGCCTGAAACTGAGCGGCGGCTGATTGGAGGCCGGAGGTGGGACTCGAGATGATGGTGAAAGGGGGCAGCGGGTTCATGATATTCGAGAAAAAAAGGAGTATTTAAGCTGGAGAGATTGAGGGATGGAGATAGAAGATGAAGATGGCGTCTGAGATGGAGATTCACCGCTTTCACAAGAGATAGAAGGATATCGGCACCTAAACAGGAGGAGAAGAGTCTGACACTGTTTGAAAAGAGGGAGAAGAGAGAGATCGACTTTTGTGGGGGCGGTACGTCTAACAGGGGAGAGAGAGAGAGAGAGTAGCCGTTTTATTTTTGAGTGCTTTTTTTTTTCTCAAAGGATTTCCAACTCAGATCCGTACTGCCCAAACCCTCGAACACCACTACTCAACTATAGACACCCTAATTTCGTACCCCCAGTATGTGGCATGGCATAAAATATCAAGACCTGTTAAAAGGACTAACGAATGTCAAGTTACAGGGTTGAAAATGCAAAAGAAAAAGCAGGATGCATAAAATAGTGAATTGCAGGGGGCCAAAGTGCCAAAAATCAGAGCAAAAAAGGCCTTGGGCGCTGCCCCAAGCCCCTCCAGGCACCGCGCCCAAGACCCCCTTAGGCAGCGCCCAACAGTTCCCAAATCCACTGTAGCACTTTGCCTTTGGTGCAATCTCCTCAACGCACGGTACAAGCCGATGAAACACGAAAAAATTTCCTAAACTTAAGGACGAAGGAATCCCTTCTCCCAGCCTATAAATAAAGGCCTCCGGCTTCTGAAAAAAGACAGTTCTCATAGTTTCACCGTGCAGTTTGTGAAAACTCTGATGAGAGAACGCCGAAGTAATTTCCCCTCTAGCCCCGAAGCTCTACCAAATCTCCCCCAAACATTAAAACTTTCCTGCCAAAGTGAAACCTAGTTGCCTTGCTAGGATTCCGCCCTATTCCACTGGTTCAAAAGAGCAAAAAAAAAAAGCAGTTGTCATGCCCGATTCCAGACGTCAAATCCAGCCGAAGCAAGCAGTTGCTCTGCCCAATTTCCGACACCAGCCAGCCAGCAAATCCAGTCAAAGCAAGTAGTTGAGCCGCCTGGATCCTGAGGCGAAAAGCAACTAACGGAGCAGTCACACTGCCCGAAATCAATTAAAAGAAAAAAGACTTCCTCTCCCTGAAGGACAGAACGAACGCGCCCTAGGGCCTACCAGAAAGAAGCTTGGTACGGGATAAAACCCCCACGCTTCAAGAGGTAGGTCTATTAAAAGTTTATTTACTTTTTTATGTATAAAAGTGCTATTTAGAATAGTCCGGTGTAAGTAAAATAAGCAGTTGTGCTGCCCGAAATTCTATAGAAAATAGCACTAAAAAGAGCCATTATTATGGCCAAATTTTTATAAATGTATTTGTAACTCCAGAAAGGAGACTGCTGTAAGTTTGTAATTATTTCCTTATATATATGTAAATATATATTTAAGATGCTTTATTTCAACTGTTAAATAAATATAAAAAAACATATTTAGCCAAAAAAACTTGTTTTGAGACCGAAAAGGCGAGTTGGGTGCCTAACCCCTTCCCACCTCGTAACTTAGTCTTTGAACCCTTTTACAAATCTTATTATTTTTTGTTTTTCTTAAAATAAAGATGACGACTCTGTTGATCACATTTTGAGTCCACAAATGAGGCCGGATGTATTCCCACGCGCTTTAAAAGGTTTTGAAACCACCCGCTCCTCGATAGCGGGGGAAAGGTCGAAAATCGGGGCACTGACACTAACTTCCAATTTTTCCTTTTCCAACTTTGTAGGTGTGAAAAATATCGCATCCTACTGTTTCAAAAACTTTGTGCCACGCTTTTATGTATGCATCTCTCAAGCAAAAACTTCCTTTTCATCCACGCAAATCCTACAAAATCAAAATAACAGAACAAAACAAAAACTACAAACGTGATCAAGGATTATAAAGAAAATAAAGTAAAGAAAAGATGAAAATAAAAACAAATTAAAAGAAAAGTAAGGTAAAGGGACTTAGGTTGCCTCCCAAGAAGCGTTTGTTTAAGGTCATTAGCTCGACCTAATACAGATCAACTCACGAAAGATGACAGGGAAAGGCCAAGGGGCATGACCTCTTTCTCTAATGGCTCCCTAGTGATATAATGCTTCAAATGTTGACCATTTACCTTGAATGTACCGCCCGACTTGCTTCAAATATCCATGGCTCCGTAGGGATAAAATTTGTGCACCACAAATGGTCCGGACCATCTAGATTTAAGCTTTCCAGGGAAAAGCCTTAATCTAGAGTTAAAAAGTAGAACTTTGTCTCCCTCATGAAATTCCCGGCGTAAAATGTGTTTATCGTGCCATCTCTTTGTACGCTCCTTGTATATCCGGGCATTCTTATATGCATCAAGGCGTATTTCATCAAGCTCATGGAGCTGAAGCAACCTTCTCTCGCCCACGCTCTTCATGTCGAAATTAAAGAGCTTTGATTTCCCAGAAGGCTTTATGTTCAAGCTCCACCGAAAGATGGCAATACTTCTCATAAACCAACCGAAACGGAGACAACCCAATAGGTGTTTTAAAAGCAGTCTGGTATGCCCACAATGCATCGTCAAGCTTCAAAGACCAATCCTTTCTTGATTGATTGACCCTTTTTTTCCTAGAATGATGTTAATCTCCCTATTAGAGATCACCACATGCCCACTAGTTTACAGATGGTACCCCGAACCAAGCTTATGCTTCACCCTATATTTCTTCAAAAGACTTTCAAATTGCTTTTCAATGAAGTGTATGCCTTTGTTACTTACTACCAATGGTGAATCCAGGAAAAAATTTAAAGTGGATTCACAATTAAAACTATTACATAAAAACCATAGAAATTACAATTGTCACCTACTCGTTTTCATACTATAAAAACGTTTAATTACATCCTCATTTGTAATGCTATTAAACAACTCTTTTTCAATATAACATACAAGAGAGTCACTTAAAAATTGATCACACATTCGATTTCGCAAATCCGTCTTGACAATATTCATTGTTGATAAGCATCTTTCCACACTGTTGTTGCTATAGGCAAAAGCAACGCTAACTTCAAAAGCCAATACACCAATGGGTACGATAAATATTTGTTTGTTTGCACTAGAAATGTAGATAGATCACCAAGCCTCTTCAATTGGCTGAATCTGTCATCCGTTCGCACATCCATAATATATGTCTCTAGTTGATTCTTAATATACGCTCAAATACTGAGAAGTCATGAGGATAAAATTGAGTCATTCTTATCAATGTTGTTGTATTAAAATCACAAAAATCATTACGTGGATTCAAACTAGCAACACAAAGAAGCAACTCATAATTGACCTCATTGAACCGATCATTAATCTTGAAAAGTTGCTTATCCATAATGGCATAAAAACATTCCACAAGATAACAAAAATTGTTAGTAATGTGTCTTCTATGTTGAGGTCTGTGAGCATCAACATATTCAACATTCAAATCCAAACAATCAATCTTATTTTCATTACAAAATGCATTGATGTCACCTATAAGAGAATCCCATCCATTATCTCTTACTGCTTGCAATTGCGTCCTAGTTATTTTAACAAGTGACATAACATTCACAATATCTCCATCTTTCCTTTGCAAAGCCAATGACAAATCATGTGCGAACCCAAATATAAGTAGCATCAATTGCAAATGAAAAACAAAATCAAATGATTCTAAATATCCCAGTAAACCCCTTGCTTGAGCTCTTTTCAATGCATCAGTACCATCACATGAAACAATTTCAAGAACTTCACGAACAGAAGAAAACAAAGCAACTAAGTTCAACAATGATTTATGATGAGACCCCCAACATGTATCCGCAGCCCTCTGAAGACTTAACTCTTGATTTAATCTCTACCCTGTCTCAATTAAACCACTATTAATTCCTTTTGCCACTTTTTCTGCTTGTTTTTGTCGAATGATGTATTTATGCTTATAAGAGGCTCCAACAATATTCATTTAGGTGGAAATCATACTAAAAAGGTTTGCAATATCCTCATGTTTTCTAGCCACACCAACAAGAGCTAATTGAAGTTGATGGGCAAAACAATGAACATAAAATTCAGACGGATTTTCATTCAAAATCAAAGTCTTCAACCCATTGAATTCACCATTCATATTGTTTGCCCCATCAGAGCCTTGACCCTGAATTTTCATCAAGCTCAAACCATTATCAGTTAACAATTTATCAATGACAGATTTTAAAGAAAAAGCAAAAGTCTCCATCACATGGACAACACAAATAAATCTCTCTTTCACAATCCCACGAGAGTCAACAAATCGCAAAACCATATCCATTTTCTCTTTGTCTGATACATCACTAGACTCATCCACCATCAAAGAAAAAAAAATCATCTTTAAACTCTCCAATTATCTTTTGTATTGTCTCTTTTGCAAAACAATTAACAATATCCTTTTGAATGCTAGGAGCAACCATTTGACAATTTTTGGGGGGATGATTTTTATAAATAATCTCACCATGAAGATTCATATGTTTCATCAATTCAAGAAAATTCCCCATATTTAAAGAACCATCATTCTCATCATGTCCACGAAAAGCTATCCTTGGTGCAACAAAAATCTACAAGAATCAATTGAAGCATTTAATCGATTCCGGTACTCAATTTTCTCAATGTATGATTGTCTATGAAGAGCAACTGCAATAGATTGACTTTGTCTCATTAGATCCCCACACTTCTTTAAACACACATAATGAGCACTATTAACCGCACCAACATGGGAATCCAACCTAACTTTTTTATTCCAAGCGAAAAAACCTTCAGTTATAAATGCCTCACCACCTTGATTGTTGATTTGATCTCTAAACAATAACAACACAAGCAATATGCTTTATCTTCTTTTATGCTATACTCTAACCAAGTAGCATCAAACCAATCAGGATTAAAACAACACATTTTATTTCCTATCATTTTCTGAGGGAGATCATGGCCTCGGGGTTGACAAGGCCCCTTTAATAGATAAGCTTTTCTAATTTCATCAACTTGGTTTGGGTGAAATTCAGATATCTTTTTCCTTTATGTAGGATCTGAAGGAAGACTATTTAAATCAACAAAATCTTTCCTAGTTGAAGTTATGGGAACAGACGGTTGAGTACTAGGAGATGCACCACTAGAACTACCGATTCCAATTTCTGTCAATCTTCGTTTAAAAAATCTTTCCATATTCCTTCAATAGTAAAAAAAAAACCCTCTAACCCTATTGAAGAGACAAAAACCAAAATTCACAATTTGAAGATTACAATTTAAACAACTAAACAAATAACATGTAACAATAGGTCAATAGCTCAAAAACCATTAAACCAAACAAATCCCCAAACAACAAATTCACAATTTGCACCCAAATAAATATGTAAATAAAAAAGCCCTAATTTTGAATAATAACATCAAGCCCTAATTCCAAGTTTTCAACCAACTAAATAAAAAAGCCCTAATTTTAGACATCAAACATTTGAATACTCAATGATTCAAAGTTTCAAACCAACAATATTTTATGAATACTATAAAAATAAAAGATAAACAAAAATTAAAAATTAAATAGATTAGAGATAGAGTCATAAAAACATTAGACATACCTGATACCTTGTTAATTGTTATTTGATAAAGTGGAGTTCACGTGAACTGATTAACTGAAGTGAGAATTCAACAACACAAAACAATTGTGAAATCCCCAATTCCCACTTCTCAGCTCCTCCTCTTCCCAAATCTGAAATCTCGAATCCCCACTTCCTAGTTTTTCCTCCCCCGACCGATTGTGCCGACTCAGCGACTCCTCCCTCACGGCCTCACTCCTCAGTCTGACGGTGAAGGTAGCGGTAGGCAGGCACACAGTAGCACAACATAGGCGCACGGCGGCAACAACACGACACGACAGTCGGCCCCAACTCGTAAGTCGCACAGGTCACGTCTCCCTCTCTTTCTTTTTTGACTTTGTTAGGCTTAGGTGTTGATAATGAAAGGTGTGTCACGTTGATAATGATAGGTGGTTCTCTTTGTAAAATGATATCGTTTTACAAGGTGAAAATTAAAAAAAAAATTAAATTGCAAATGGGTTCACTTGCATTCACTTTTGTAAGCGTGTGTCTGCCCTTACTTACTACCACTCTTGGGACTCCAAACTTGGGAAAGATAAGCCTTTTCAAAAAAAAAAATCACAACCCTTGCATCATTTGTTGGGGCTGCAATGGCTTCAACCCACTTGGAGATATAGTCAACTGCCACCAAGATGTACTTGTTGTTGAAGGAAGATGGGAATGGTCCCATAAACTCTATCCCCAAACCGTCAAATACTTCCACTTCTAAAATGCTATTCAAAGGCATCTCATTTCTTTTCAATATGTTGCCCATCCTTTGACATCTATCATAAGTTGAAACGTACCTCAAAGCATCTTGAAATATGGTAGGCCAATAAAACCCACATCGGAGAATCTTAGCAGCGGTTTTAGCAGATATCAAATCAAGGGCATCAACCTTATACTTACCTGGAACTCCTCTTGATTGGTTGGTGACTTTTTCTATTGTCCATTGAAAGTGATTAGTGGCCATGTCTTTAATCAACTTGTATGCATCATCGACATTCTTGTTCATGAGACCTCCACCTTCTGCAGCATCAATGGAGATCCTCTCATTATAGTTGAGTCCATTGTAGAATGTATAGACTATGAGCCATTTCTCCAATCCATTGTGGGGCATAGCCTAAGCATCTCTCCAAATCTTTCCCATATGCCTCGTACATTGATTCACTTGGCTTTTGTGAGAAACTTGTAATTTGATTTCTCATCATTGCAGCCTTGCTAGGAGGAAAATATTATGCCAAGAATGCTTGCGAGAGTTGATTCCATGTGGTTATAGAACCTACGGGCAATGAATGCAGCTAAGTCCTAGCTTTGTCTCTCAAAGAAAACGGGAATAACTGTAATCTTATGGTGTCATTGGACGCTCCGTTGATCTTCAAAGTGTCACAATATTCAAGGAAGATCTTTAAATGCAAATTCTGATCTTTGGTGGGCGATCCCCCAAACTGAGTTTGATGTACCATGGAAATCAATAAAGGCTTCAACTCGAAGTTGTTAGCCTCAACATTCAACCTTGTGACTCCCGATAAAAATCCTTGAGCATTAGGTACAACAAAATCTCTTAATGCCTTAGTATCTTCCTCAGCCGCCATCACGGGTTCAAATAACTTTAAACCGGATTGTGCTTCCTTTTGAAAAAGTCTTCTTTTCCTATGAAAAGTTCTTTTGACTTCTGGATCTACCACAAGAAAAATGTTAGCAATATGAGTTTTTCGCATGAGAGGATTAAACAACTAGTAAAAGCCAATAAATGAGTAAAATAAAAAGTGTCTAGTCTAACAAAATTGCGAATTGGCTCGATATTGATTACCGAAGTCCCCAGCAACGGCACCAGAAAACTTGTTGTGTGATTTTCAATTGATCACTAAATCCTATCACAAGCGCACGACTATTCATATATTATTTATGATGTCGATTCCATAGGAACTTTGAATTAAGTACCGAAGAACTCATATTTAAAATGATCTAGACGGGTTGATTTCAAGATTTTTGTTGTGATAAGTAAATTAATCTAACAAGACTAGATTAAATAATTTAAACACAAAATTGGATTTTTTTATTGAAAATAATAATTAAAAAGCTTCTAGGACTTCGGTTCACGACAACAATAAATTTATAAGTTCCGTAACAATCTTTTCGTTCAAAAAGAATGTCATGTTTTGAAGGCGAATTGCATACAAATAGCTAATAGTATTCTTTCGAACTACTCTCAACCATGTCTAGTTTAATTCAAATCTGATGTCTCGCTCAATGAATTAAAATAAACCCAGTATGTCCTACAATCATTTAGCCTCTAGAAATTCAATTATTTGTCGTTCTCATGAATTTCTAGTTCGATTTTAGAGTTTCGTTACCTACGCTTCTCCTTTCAGTCCTTCATTTTAGTAACTAGGATTATTGCATAAACGTAGTAGCTTCTCCTTTCGGTCCTTCACTACTACAATTTTAAATAATTATTAACAAAGCTATAATCGAATCAAAACGGGTGACATTCATATAATAAACGGAAAGATATAAACTTTATTCATAAATTCATTGTTGGCTACACCTAATCCTAGGGGTAGAGTTAAAAAACTACTCACACATGATCAAAGGAACTAGCATGAACATCTTAAGAAATACCATGGAAATCAAAACAATAAAAGTAAAGAGAAGGGAAGAAGAAGAATTTGTTATCAAAAATACTTCCGAATGATGAATTCACGAACTAGTCTTCAAACATAAATTTATCGAAAAACAAAGCTACTTCAAAGTGTTTATCTATGTCTAGCTATTTGAGAGGAGAAAAATGGAAGTAAAAGTTCTCTATCTAAGGAGGGGAAGAATGAGATTTATATAGGTAAACATCCTTCCTAAGCCTTTTCTTCTCCTTTTGTCTCACCAAGAGACATTCCAAAAATAAATGTGAATGAATGAGGAGTAAATGAGAAGTAAATTAAATGAGATACTAGAGGATCTCAAATCTCCTTCTAGATGTCATTTAGACTAAATTTATAAAAAAGGTCAAAACTAGAAAAAGCTGGAAGTGACTCTTTAGCTATTCCGATTGAAGGTTGCGAAATATTTGGCACCCAGGGTGCGATCGTTGTTCGAAATCTTTAACTTTGACACTTGACAATAACTTTCCACCCACAAAATTAACCGCATGTTGTCCACGAACGGTGCTGAAAACACAACTCCTCTTTTTGCCTTTAATTTCACAATAAAGTTTGCCTTTAATTCACCAATAAAGCTTGACATTGATTCAAAATGCTCCAAAATTGCACAATTGAGCCAAATCAAGGTAAGGGAGCCAAAACAATTAAATTTGCTATGATAAATGCAATATTGACTAGAAAAATAAGCCCAAAACATCAAAAAATATAGATAATAAGCACATTTATCAATAGTTGAAAAGAAACAAGATTGATATTCAAAAACAAGCACAAGAGGGATACAAGTTTGTTCAAAAGCTAAGAGCATCACCATTGTGCCCTTTTAACCATCTTCTAATTAAGAAGATAGTCATTTACTCACCATTGTTATTTTTCTTATTTGCCACCTAAGAGAGAGAAAATGTTTTCTTCCTAAATAAGAAGATGGGGAGGAGAGAGATAGGGGGGACAGCCGCCCACTTTGTGGTGTGTGTGTGTGGGGGGGGGGGGGGGCTTTGTATTTATTATGTGGGATGGTGTTAAATTTAATATTTTTTGTGTAAGAAGATGTGTAAAAAGATTATACAATGGGAAGATATATTCTTAAGTGGGTATGAAGATAAAAATGTGTAGGTGGTAGTGGGACCCAACTAAGAAGATGTATAAGAAGATTTATACAATAGGGATGCTCTAAGAGCTGTCACTGTCAACAAGAAATAAAACATTCTTTAGAGTCACTTCAAGGAAGCACGATTAACTCACCTTGTGTATTGTGGTACACATCTTAGGTAGCTAACTAGAAGAGGAAAATAGAGACTTCCCTAGGGTTTAAGTATCCAACCTAGTTAGAGAGCCAATTGTAATAGGAAAACAATGTTTTCCTACAATAAGTCATAATATAGTCAACTATTGTAAAACTATTTATTTGTTTTAATGAAAATTATCTTCTATTAAGGAGTTGGTCAAACATCAATTATTAATCTTGTAATTACATGTGTAAGAGACTCACATAAATAAATACTTACATTTTTGCAACTATATAAATTTGAAGGCAAAATAATTGTTGTAGTTTTAAAGGAGCTATATTTTTATTAGAGCTGGCAAAAGCAACCCAACCCAATGGGTTGGCCCAGCCAATCTAATATTTTGATGGGTTGGGCTTTAGATTTGGAGATCCAAAAAAAGATGGGTCTTTTTTCGCTCAATCTAGTAGGCTCACGGGCTCAGATAAAAAACCCAAATTTTTTGGGTTGGCCTAGCCCAAGCACATTGGTGATTAATTTGGTGTATTCCTTTTGGTACTGGAATGAAGTCTGGAAGGCTGGAATCAGTGGCATAACCGTATTATTATTATTTTTGTTGATGGCTCATGAATAATGGATTGCAATTTGCAAACCTAGTCCAATTTAGAACTTAGAAGGAATTCATCACATGTTTTTATAATTTTATGGTTGATTTCATTTCGGGTTAAAAAACCCAGTGGCCCAAGACAAGGTTGGACTGTGCTAGCTTTTTCATAGGTCCATTGAAATTCGGGCCAGACCAACCCAACCCAAAAATAAGCTTTGTCCCAATGGATTTGGATCGGGCCAACCTAGCCCATTGCTAGCTCTAATTTTTGTCACTCTCCCTAAATGTGATTTAAATTCTATTAGAATTGATTTCAGTCGCCATAATTGGAGTCTTGGTTTTTAAATTATTAGGTGAGACTTTTTTCTTGTTTGTTCCTTTGAGAATCGAGAGTTACAAAAGAAATTTTTTAACAAAAAAAGGAAAGGAAGGAAATAATGAAATATAAACATAAAAACAAGAAAATAAGATATATAGTCCGAATGAAAAAAAAGAGATAATATTTAAATTAATCTCTAAACATTTTTTATAATGTATCATAATATAATAAAAATATAGTACTAAATGAAATTAAAAAATGAAGTTTCAAATAATTCTAATCAATTAACTATTTTTTTTTCATGGAATCAAGTCATCTTTGGCCATTTGTTGAGTGTAATTTTTAATTCATGTAAAGAAATTTGATTTAAAAAGTAATTTATTTGTATTTATATTCTTTAAAGTCCTACTTTAATTGAAATTATAAAATTAAGATTCAACTTATAATAACGAACATTGAAATTATCCCATGTTAAAAGTTATTGTTTTTTATGAATAATTATCTTTATTCAAATGAATCACTTATTTCTAAACTATGTTTAGTATTTAAATTGTTATTTAATTACTCATATTACTAAAATCTCTATAAACAATTTTTGTTAGTTAAATTGCGGGATAATTTCATTTTTGGTACCTCAACTATAGCCTATTTTCACATTTAGTAGCCTTGGTACTGAGATTATCAAAATTCATGCATGTACATTTTAATCAAAGTTATACTTTATGTCTTTTGTTTGTCATATACTAATGTCTAACCTGTTATCCCAGGTTGGAAACGAAATACACAACCTTCTCATTTCTAGGGGTGAGCAAATGTCTATCAAGCCCATTAATGCCTGTTAAGCCCGCCCCCCAAAGCCCGTGCCCATGGGCTATACATAGGGTTGGATTTTAGATATGTTCAATGCCCGCGGTCTCGGGTATTGCTAGGCCCTCAAACTCCTCCCGCCTTTTATGTCAGGCCCGACCCATCCTTATTTTTAACTATTTAAAATATTTTTTTCTTAAATTAGCTTTTCTTTGTAAATGTAACATTACCAATATTGAAACCAAAAGATTCTTTTGTCATAAATCAACATTATAATTTGGAGTTTTATGGAAATGATATAATATAACGTCTGAGTTTTTATTTGAAAGCCACATTTACCAGTCTTATGGAATTATTCTTACTGCCAAGTTAAGAATGGAACCTTAGGCTTACACAAAATACCTAAGTCCTTAATCTCCATGCCCCAAATGTCCATTTTTCCTCGATGAATCAACTCATTTTTAGACTGTTCAAAAGTACTTGGTCTATCTTGAGCTTCAAATAATTATACAAAATAAGACAATCCATCAGAGCCTATCGAAGCTTGTGGCCGCCCAATGCCCGTCTACTTAAGCCCATGGGCTGATCTGGGTTTTTAAAATTGATGTCTGTCATTTGATGGGCTCATACCGAGCATTACCAAACCCGTGGGCATAGGGCCCATCACACCGTTACTCATTTTTAGCCTAAAGTACTTTCCTAATTGAATCCCCCCTTCTCAATATGAGTATACATATGGGAAAATAGATGGGAGAGGATAATCACACCTCAAAATCCTATTTCTACACCCCACTTGAATTAATTACAAAAATGACATTAAGTGAAATGACCTAATAAACCTTTCTAGGTATTACACTCCTAAAATTAATCTCTACACCCCATAAATTAATCTCTACACCACATTCAAACTACTATAATACCCTTATACTAAAAGACAAATAATACTCCCTACACCCCATTATGTTATATTTACACCCCAACTCCCAAAACACAAATACATGCTAAGAGCATTATGGGACCTTCATTCTTATTTTTTCTCCCAAAAAAAAATTTAAAACTCTCTCAAAACCAACCCTAAACATTCACATTGTGAAAAAAAAAATCATTACAAGGAGCTTAAAAAAGTCATAGGGTCGGGTAATGTAAGTATTCCTTTTACTTTCTTCGATTAAAATTTGTTTTTTTGCAAAAAAATAAAATAAAATCGAGCTGGGTATTACGGCTGTTCGGCTCTGGTGTGATGAACACCCTTAAGGTTGTTCGGCCAGTGCTGGACGAACAGCCTTAAAGGTGTTCACCATACTCTGGTCAAACACCAACACTTATGTTCATCTCAGCTTGGCCGAACTCTCTCACTGCTGTTCATTTCAGCCTGGCCGAACATGCTCACCTCTGTTCATCTCAGCCTGGCTGAATACTCTTACTTCTATTCATCTCATCCTGGCCGAACGAACCTACGTCCACACACTGGCTGGACTGTACATGAACAGTGCATAATAAGGAATTTTTAACATGTTTTTTTCTTTCTTATTTTTCAAGAAGTAAACACGTTTCCTACTGAGTACAGTACCGTTGGTCTTGTAAATGATATGATCATTCCTCTTCAACAACAGATTGTTATAGATTACAACAATGTGTTCGTAAATCACTTATATTTTTCATCTCGGGATGATTTGTTTGATTGGGTGCGTGCGATCGGAAGGGATAATGGGCTTGTGATAGTAATTATTAGGTCTTATAGTGGTAACAAAAAAAGGACCTCAGTTGACTTTGGGTTGTGAACTTAGTGGGCAACCTCGTCAAAAAAAGGATGATGATTCGAGTAATGTAACAAATAGCAATAGAGAACGTGGATAGAAGAAATGTGGTTGTCCATTTCGTTTGAAGGGCATACAATTATGTGAGAGAATATGGGAACTTCAGGTGGAATGTGGGTTGCATAACCATGCCGAGGCCCTTCACATGCATGGCTACTCATTTGTTGCTCGATTATCAAACCAGGAGAAGGCTTATGGTCTTGGCATGTCACATGTCAATTCGAGGCCCAATGACATTTTGCAAGGTTTACACGAGAAGTTTCAAAGTAATAAGTCTTCAATACGGACTATTTACAATGCTCGTATGAAGAATAAAATTATCGAGTGTGATGGTCAATCACAAATGTAGCAGCTTGTGGCAAAATTGATGGAGCATGGATATTACTACCATCATAGGAGATGTAAGAAAATTCACATTATTTTAGATTTGTTCTTTGCTCATCCAATGAGCGTTGAGCTATTGCGTTCTTTTCCCAAGGTTCTCTTCATTGATTGCACTTACACGACTAATAGATATAAGTTACCCTTGTTGGAGATTGTTGGTGTCATGTCGACAAATATGACATTTTTTGTTGCAACTGCCTATATGGAGTCGGAGGTGCAAGATAACTATATTTTGGCCCTTGGTATTTTGAAAGCTTTGATGAATCAATTCTCCTTACCAACTGTGATAGTAATTGACAGAGATCTTGCATAAATGAATGCAAGCGAGGTAACTTTTATTACCTCACAACACTTCCTTTGTCGGTGGCATATCAACAAAAACATCCTTGCGAATTGTAAGAAATACTTTCGCACGAAAGTGCAATGAGATCAATTTAACATCTGTTCGAATTTTTCGGTGGATGCAAAAAGTGAGACAACATATGAAGAATACCTGAAGATATTTGAACAAGATTTTAGTGATTATCCTACTGCGGTTGAGTACGTCATGAAGCAATGGATACGACCGTACAAGGAAATATTTGTGTCGGTTTGGACGAATAATGTAATGCACTTCGACAACAACACAACGAGCATGTATTTTAATTTTGTCAACATTTCATTGTTTAATAGTAAATTTAGTCATGAAAGTACAAATATTAATTGTTATCTTATTTCTGGGTGGAGAGTCAACATGCAACTTTGAAAAGACAGCTGAAATCAAGTCAAGGTGACTTTGTCTATGTTGGAGACAGTTCCACACCCTCATTGAGACATCTCACATTGCAATCAAGGTGTCATTCACGAAAATCCTTACAATGGTTCTATCGAAATACAGATCTGTTATATTTCAACACCTTCGAGGTTTGGTGTTTATTTGTGCATTGAGTATGATATACAATGAGATGACCAATATACCTGAAGATGGTTATATAGACCCATTGTTGTGTAGTTGTGTACTTTGAAAGACATGCAAACTGCCTTGTCGTCATGAGATTGCTGAGTATAAGATAAATGACATACCGATTCCCCATGATCAGGTTGATTCATTTTGGATGAAATTAGATATGTTACTTACTTTGGAGAATGTTGAAGTTTAAGTGAAGCTGGATATGGACAATCAATTCAATAGCACGTATGATGCGATTCGTGAATATTATGAGAACACTCTTGAGTCAGAAAAGTTGTTAATCATTAAAAGAATGATGGAGGTGAAAAAGGCAAGAACAAACTCCTTAATTGCTCCACAGGATGAGGCTTGCACTCGTGGTTCGTCCAAAGCCCGCGAAGGTCAAAAATTCAAAATCAACCAAGTGTGATATGAGTTTGTTTGACCATGTGGAGTCGATGATAGATAGCTGCTCCCCTTGTTATTCAGGTTTGATCACTTTCGATTGTTTTAATTCACTTATTTACCATTGGTTGACATGTAATTTGGTTTAAATTATTTATTGACATCATCTCAATTTATTTGTAGGTTTTTTTACGTGATGGTTACCCATTAGTAGTTGTGCCGTGGGTCTAGGACCAGAATTGCTCGTCGTCTATTAATGCGTGGAAATTACTTTATATTAATCGACTACTTTCATATAGTGAATCTGTAGGCACAGCTAGAGTTGTTGGTAGTTCTGACAGAATGCATTTGGAGTAGTTTTGATTGTATTATATTAATCGAGCAGACTTGTCAATTATATTATATTAAAAACATGTATTTGAACGTGTCATTTTGGTTAATTATCTCTTTTTAATGATGCTTCGGTTATGTGTATTTAAACTATGTATAATATTGAGGTTCTGCTAATGCTTCTTAATTTTATGCTGCTATGAAATGTCATATGCTATGCAAAATTTGCAATAAGATAATAACATTAAAACAATGCCACACGAATTCATGAAAGGTTTGCTAAAAATTTCATAACATTAAAAAAAACATAAACATAGTCCAGATCACTGTTGCCTCCCATGAGACGGTCCTACATCATCAGGTGAACCGTTTATAACTGTGTGAACTCTATCAAGCAATGAGCCCAGATCCTCATACGGTATAGATCGGTCACCAGATCTCCAGCGCCGCACTGTGGGATCAATCATAGTCCTCACAACTCCTAACATCCTTTCATCTGAGTCGGCTACAACGGCGTCAGTCGTAGTGGTGTTAACGTATCTGGATCGTCTACCACGGGGCTGGACGACTACATGTGAACGCTCCTAGTACCAGTCTAAATAACCAGGATCACAATCCCAAGCATGAAGGGCACACCTACAGAGACGTTCTTCATATAGGAGATGGCTATCTAATGTCAACCAGTACCAAGCAAAACCAAGCCATAGATGCAAGGCCTTCGAGTTATCTCGGGGGCCGCAGTTCGAAACAATGACTGTCCTCGGAATCGTTTGCACATGCCCAAATTGTCGAAGGACTCTGTCTGGATAGTATGGCTCGACAATATAGCCCATCTGTATACATCCCAGATACATGGCAATCTGATGCCTTCAAACCGCTCCCTGACCTTACTATCGTAATGAAGCTAGTCAACCTAGAACAATAGACCAACAAAAAGTCAAAAACTTTCAATACCAAGCCTAATATTAAAAAAGTTGTTAAAATTGATAGAAAAGTATGTATACTCACGTCACGACTCGTCAGTCTATCTAACTGCTCACGTGATGCCAACAAACGGTCCGCACATCATCCCTGATTCCATTGCGGGATCCACCTACGTAAGCGGGTATCTAGACTTGTAATCAACATTATGTAGAGGCCTCAAATATGGAAACCGCAAGTAGATCCACACCTAAATGCAATAAAACATACATTTTAAGAGATTAAAGTATCAAATAAAACATCTTAACTTTAATAGTAAATGCACAACATAAAAGTATAAAATAATTATAATTATTACTTCAAGTAATGCCATGAAACTAGCTATCTCTTTCGTGTTATACCTAGACGTTTGCCTAACTATCTATATAAATATGCAAGGGTGGCAGTTCCCCATGCATAAGTATCTAGATTTTCAATATCCTCAAGCCACTTTAAGTATGCTATAGGTACACAGGTCCCGCTCTTATCAAAAAATATCGTGCAACCCAAGACCAATAACAAGTACGCCCTCACAGCACAACCTACCCTAAACTCATCCTCAGACGTGACATCATCATTAAACCTCACACGTAGCCACTCCAATGTCACTGAAGCCCCCCCCTCTTATTTCCCATGCCCTAAAAAACCTCTTCAAGTGGCACTCCCAACATCTGACTCACATATGCGGCATCGGCATCCCTAGCACAAGATAATGGATCACCCATAATCGGAAGACCGAGCAGAAAAAACACATCGTCTAAAGTAATGGTCATCTCCCCGAAAGGCATATGGAAAGTGTTAGTCTCTGGATGCCATCGTTCCACGAACGCATAAACTAACACCTTATTCACATCAGCATAGCATACCTGCCTTAGTCAACTAAGTGCACTGCCCCTGACCAAACCCGAAAGGCTCTCGAAGCTTCACCATTAGGAATGACCCAATTAAGCAATTTATGTGTGTGATTGTGGCATTTTAGAATTCCCCGCTCTTCTTTACCAGCCCAAATAAATGCAGCTACGTGTGACTCATACGAAGTCAGTAACGATGTATCACGCGACCACTGGGAAATCCACGCTCAATCTGATCCCCAAATAAATGCTCCTACTCCTGCTCTTGATCGTGTTGAAAAGGTTCATGATCGGGCTGAAAAATGCTCCTGATCCTGATCGGGCTGGAAAAGGCTCTTGATACTACTGGAAATGCTCAACATCCCACTGAAAATGCTCAACATCTCGCTAAAATTGCTCGTGCTCATGTCCCTACCCTTATTCGTGTTCCTATCCATGCCCTGCTCGTGATAATGCAACATCTCATGCGGTTGTTGGACTTGTACTTCTGGTTCTTGTTGACGTTCTTGTTCCATTTCTTTTATAGCCGATGTCATCGGCCTTCTCCTTGGCCACCTTGAATACGTCATATTTTTTATGAATTTTCCTGTAAACACAATAACAAGAAAATCGTAGTTAGGTTCTAGTGTGTAAAACTGTAATGGGGTAAGAAAAGTGTTTAATTAAGCAGTTTCAGCTAGTATGAGATGAACAACACTTAGAGTGTTCAACCAGCATGGGATGAACAACCCATGGAGTGTTCGACCATCATGGGATGAACAACTCTTGGACTATTCGACCAGCTTGGGTTGAACATCCCTTGGTTTGTTCGACCAGCATGGATTGAACAGCTGGGCTTGTGTGTGGCCACTATGACATGAACAACCCATGTATGTGCGGGTAATGCTAGTCGAACACCAATACATGTGTTCATCAAACCAGGTCCGAACCATCGGTTTTTGCAGTCTCAACAGTTTTCAAAATTTTTGTATTTTTTTAAAACAAAATTAAACCCAAATTCATGCATTTCATACGTATTTAACCCTACATTGTTTTTGATTGTTAAATGTAAGAGGAGAATGAAAATTCATACCTACGCTTGAAGACATTATAGTAGGTTTCAAAATAAAAGAGAGAGAGAGAGAGAGAGAGAGAGAGAGAGAGAGAGAGAGAGATAGTATGTTGATGTTGTTGATTCCAGAATTAGGCAATGAGAGCCTTGCAATTGTTGTTGTTGAAGCTTGATACAGGACGCAAAAAGGCAATGTAAGCGTTGTAGGAAGAAGAAGGCAGTTTGCGTGCTGCGTTGTAGCCGGGTTTAGGAGTGTATGACGAGTTTGGGAAGGATGGTAAATTGGTTGGTTAGAATGAGTAGGTTAGTAATTAATTGGGTTAGGGGTTTATTAATTGGGTTGAAATAGAAAAAGGTAAATTGGGTAGTTAGGTGGGGTGTTGAGAGAGATATGAGAAATTGGTGGGGTGTAGAGATAAATGAGGCGTAAAAATAGGGATTTGGGGTGTAGTTATCCCCACCCAAAGTAGATAAGACCGAGCAACGAACAAGCTGGATTCGAGAAAAGGTGACATCCACGCCAATCAAAGCTACTGCAATTCAAGCTTTCCATCTTGAATCTTGGCATATTGAAATATTGTTGAATCCGCTTGAGTCAATTTTAGCTATATGTTACCATATCTTAAAGAGTTAAAGTCGCTACATCATATCCAAATTTGTAGCTTGTCTGTGACTTAATACTTAACTTATCGAGAATTTTGTCCATTCATCCTTAGAAAAATGGTAGGGGGACATTGTTTGCACAAATCAAACACCCCCAATCAATCACTTCCATTTTAAAAGCTTTCCATGTTTACCAGTTGAAGGACGGACAATGGAAAACACATATATTAATAGTGAAAAAGCCCCCTTCTCATCTTTCATCAATTTGCCCAAAACTCGGAATTTAGAGAAGGGGGGGGGGAGAGAGAGAAAAAAAAAATATGTGAGAAAGACAGAGAGAGCTGCCATAGCCTCCATAGCCGCCACAATTTATCGAATGGGTTTTGGAGAGAGGTTCTTATCAAGTTAGATTCCTTCATATCTCTAACAATCTTTTTGGGTTTTTGAATTGGTGATGGAGATTTAGTATGTATATACGGTGGTTATAATGAATTTTAGTTGTAGGTTTTTCTTGAATTTCTGGTGAAGTTGATGTTGGTTGGGTGAGAAATTAGGACTGGGATGGGAATGAGGAGGGGGAACTATTGGGGAAAAATGAAGAGAGCACGTTAGACATTAGTAGTTGACATAAAATAGATGGAAAGTATGAACTTTGATTAAAATAAGTAATGTTGCTGATGAATTTTGATGACCTTGGTACACGGGATACCAAATGTAGAAATGAGATATACTTGGGGTACCAAAAAGAAAAGTACAATTTCACTGGTTACCGTTAAAGATTATTGGTACAAGACTTTAAGGGACTTAATTGAAATTGATTTTATTAACAATATCAAGAGGGGATAGTTTCACTTTTGGAACCTTAAGTATAAATCAATTTCACATTTGGTACCCATAGTACCAAGATCATCAATGTTTATCAGCAACGTTACTCATTTTAATAAGATTTTATACTTTCCATCTATTGTTAGTGAAATACTAACGTGTAATCAGTTATAGAAGGTTAGACACCGATTAGCCTTTAAGATAATTTTATTTTTGGTATCCAAGTATGACCAAATTTCATATTTTGTACAAATGCTAGTCGGTTTCCAACCTGTTATAACAAATTACATGTTAGTATTTCACATAAAATAGACGAAAAATATGAAAACTAATTAAAATAAGTAAAATTGCTAATGATCATTGATGAACCTCAAAGTGTAAAATGTTATATACTAGGTACAAATGTAAAATTGAGCTATACATCAATGACAAAGTGAAATTATAACGAGCGAGAAAGCGGCCTCTCTCCGTCTTTCAAACCTCAAACAGTTCCATCTGAAGTCGTTCCCCTCCCCCCACCTAACTCTTTTTTTGTTTTTTTTTGATTGTTGGTTGGTAAGGTTCCCTGAAACACTGGTAGATTATATAAATCTGAAGATTCACCGGCAACAACTCAATCACCCCACCCCCTCCGAAGTTCGAGAGCCACCGGAGCTGTTCGAGAGTCTTTCCTCATTTCAAAGGTATCATCATCATCATCATCACAATTTAATTATTTACTTTCTTCGTTGCGTTCATTGGATTCGACATTTAATTGATTTTTCCTTTAATTTTTGCACCCTCATGTTCCTGTAATTGCCATTAAATTTATGCACCTCCAGTTATGTTTGGGGTGATTCTGGATTAATACTTGGAACTCAATAAATGTTTAAGGAAGTTTGGTTTCTGTCAAAAACGAAAATTTAAAAATATGCAAGTACACATAATGGAATTTAGTTTTTTTTGTAGAACTAGATTCATCTTTGTCCCTTCCGTGGGGTTTCTAGATTTATAAAAGAACTTCTTTGGTTTGATAATAATTGTGAGGTCAATGTTTAAGTTAAGTTCTTTCCCTTCAAAAAATTCGCACAACATTTAGTGCTGGTCACCATTTCTTCAATCGATTTGATCCCAAATTGAATCTCTGATGGGCAACATTTTACTACTCACTCTGTCCCGAAATAAGTGTCCTTATATATACCATTTTGGACTTCCCAAAATAAGTGTCCCACTTTTTTATTTTTTTTGATAAGTAAGAAAATTTAATAAATATGCGTCAAAGCTGGTGACACGTCCTATATACACAAGATGTATACAAAAACCACTACCCACTAGATATTATCTACAAACTCTACAAAAGGGTTATCACTACTGAGAATCGACTCATAGCACCAAAAAGAGAAAGTCTGAATCGATTTGTTCTTCAGACTCTCTAAGCTCTTCTCAGTATTCTCGAAAGCTCTACCATCTCTCTCTCTCTCTCTCTCTCTCTCTCTCTCCAGATGGACCAACAAATCGTCAACAGAGTTGTGTCCCAAAAGAAATGATTTCTTCTTCTTTTATATAAAGACCAATTCATCAACATGTCTTTAACTAATCTAGGCGTCACCCAAGTCACCTGAAAAATTCGAAGAAAGAGATTCCAAACCTCATTTGCTACTGGTGGTGCAGGAGCCGATGGTTAACACTCTCCTCTTTCTTTTTACACATATAGCACCAATTGATATAGATCTTCTTTCTAGTTTCTATGCCGCAATATCTCCTATTAATAAATCTTCATTAGCAGCTTCTCACATGAAAGAACTCACCTTGCTTGGAGCCTTAGACTTCCACACCGATTTTCAAGGGAAAGTGCTACCCAAATCCATCAGAAGCTTATAGAAAGATTGACAGAGAAAACCCAAGTTTTCTCCCCTAACCACACCATCGAATCCTCCCTATCAGTGGGGGATTTGTGATTATATAGCTGCTCAAGTAAACGCCCCAAAGTATCCATTTCCCAATCCTACAAGTTTTTCCTAAAAGTAGGATTCCACATGGTAGCACCCCCTACGATCATCCGAATCGAGTCTACCATTTCCTCCTTATCCATTGCAAGATTAAACAAAGAGTGAAAGACTCTCCATAGCTCTGAGTCACCACACCACCCGTCTCTCCAGAATTTGACGGAATCCCCTCTTCCAATCTCAAAAGAAATGTGCGAGTGGAACATAACCCACCTTTTCCTAATGCCTTTCCACACCCCCACTCCATAGCTAGCATTAACCTCACTAAGGAACCCCACATGCTCTCCCTCTCCATTTTTACCCATCACCACTCTCCTCCACACATCTTTTTTACCCCCCAAATATTTCCAAAACCACTTCTCCAAAAGAGCTATGTTGAAAGCCTTGAGCTTTTTGATACCAAGCCCCCTTGCCCATACCGGAACACCCCACCTCCTATTTCACCGATGATATTTGCGATCTAAAGCTTGCCCATCCCAAAAAAAGTCCCTCTCCAACTTCTCTAACGGGTAGATCATGGAGGATGACATGTTAACACTGACGTAAAATGCGTAGGCAAATTGGATAAAGTACTTTTAATAAGAACCGGTCTCCCACCCTTGGAGAGATATTTTTTTTACATCCCTCTAGTCTGCCTTCGAATCTCTCGATAACTGGGATCCTAATATCGTTTTTGTTTGAAGGGGCTCCAAGGGGAGTCTGAGATATAAAGTTCGGGAGAAGGCACACCTTACAACCAAAAAGCTCAGCCATCTGATCCAAGTTACTCACATCCCCAATAGCGAACAATGCACTCTTTTGAATAGTAATCCGAGGGCCTAAGGTAGCTTGAAAGAGCAACAAAATCAATCGAAGGAACCTCAATCCTTGTTTGCCTCGCAAAACACAATCGCGTCATCCCCGAAGAGAAGATGAGAGACCATCCCCGACAAATCTCTACCTTGACTTTTTTTTTTTGATAAGTAAAAGTATTATATATGAATAGCGTCAATATACGAATAACGTCAAAAGAGGTGACGCGACCCATGGACAATAAAGAGAAGATACAAGAGATCTTAAGCTACATGAGCTTGACGGAATTCCCTATCACTTCTAGATAGCGAGTAGGAGTCTGGGAAAGGTCCACTCACTCAGGGCACCAAGAAGAAATAGTGCGCAACCAAGTATCTTAAGCTTCTCTAAAGACCCTTCCTCGTTATCAACAGCCCTCCTATTCCTTTCTTTCCAAATTACCCAACAAGCCGCCAATGGAGTAACCTCCCATAAAGAATTTTTCCTGCTTCTTTTGTATAGAGACCAGCTCAAGAATAAATCCAAAACTGATCCAGGCATAGCCTAGGCAATTCCAAATAGGCCAAAAATCCAATTCTATAAATCCGTCGCCATGGGGCAATGAATCAGCAAATGATCAACACTTTCATTGCTCCTTTTACACATATAACACCAGTTAACATAGATCTTGCGCCGCTTCCTTAGATTATCCCCGGTTAAGATAGCTCCATGACAAGCCTCCCAAGCAAAGAAGCCTACGCGACTGGGAGCTTTAGTCTTCCACAACAACTTCCAAGGAAAATGTCGTTTCTTGCATTCAAAGAACCGAGTAAACGGACTTTGACCGAGAACACTCTTCCTCTGTTACCCTCCCACCTAACTGCATCCTCACCATTTCTTTCCACTTGTTGCTTATAAACCATATCGAAGAATTCCACACAAGAATCCATTTCCTAGTCCTGTAAGCATCTACAGAACGTAGGGTTCCAGACCACGGTATCCCCCTGAACTTGAAGAAGCGAGCTTACCAAACAGTCCTTATCAGTAGCCAAATTAAACAGATCTGGAAACAGTCTCCATAACTCCACCTCCTCACACCATCTATCTTTCTAAAAACAGATAGTAGATCCATTCCCTATTTCAAAAGAGATGTGTCTCACAAAAGCTTCCCAACCTTTACGAATCCCTTTCCAAACTCCCACCCCATATGGTGCTGAAATACTGTTCGGGGTCCATATATTTACACCTTCTCCATATCTGCAACCTACCACTTTCCTCCACAACCCTACACGATGAGTCATGTACCTCCATAACCACTTAGCAAGCAAGGAAGAATTGAAGACTCTTAGATTCTTGATCCCTAATCCACCATCTCTCCAATTAGCCCGAACCTTGTCCCATTTAACAAGATGATGCTTGCGCTCCTCACCCGAACCTTCCCACAAAAAGTCTCTTTCCAATCTTTCAAGGCTGTCACAAACTGAAGAAGGCATCATTAAGAGGGACATGAAATAAGTAGGGAGGCTGGACAGAGTACTTTTGACTAGAGTGAGCCGCCCAACTTTCGAAAGCAACTGTTTTTTCCAACCTGCCAAATGTCTTTCAAATCTTTCCAGGATTGTGTTCCAGGTGTTTTTATTTTTAAAAGGAGCTCCAAGGGGTAGGCCCAAATAAGAAGAAGGAAGTTGAGCAGTTTTGCATCCAAACCAAGAAGCTAAAAAATCTACTCACCACCGAGGCATCCATCATCCTACTAAAAGCTTCCATAACAATGATGAGCACGAATGGTGATAAAGGATCCCTTGGTGCAGGCCCTCGAGCTTCCAAAAAAGCCTGCAGGTTCCCTATTAATTAAGACTGAGAACTTCACCGTCGAGATACAGAACCAAATCCAATCCCTCCACCACCTACCAAAGCCCATTCTTGTCATTGACATGGTCATAAGCCTTTTCAATATCCAGTTTGCACAGCAACCATTCTACCCACTCCTAATTCTCGAGTCCACTGCCTCGTTTGCAATCAAAACCGCCCAAGTGATTTGACGTCTTCCCACAAAAGCATGCAGGGACTCCAATATTACTTTCTCTAAAACTTTCTTCTTCAATCGATTGGATAGAACTTATGCAATGATCTTATATACTCTTACAATCAAACTGATAGGTCTAAAATCTTTTACTTCCTCTGCTCCAATTCGTTTCGGGATCAAAGCAATAAAAGAGGCATTAAGACTCTTCTCAAGCCGTTTGTGTTCAAAAAAGAAGTGGAAAATAACCATCAACTCATCCTAAACCTCAGCCCAACAAAGTTGGTAAAAAGCCATAAGAAACCCATCTGGGCTCGAGCTTTATCCCTTCTTAGCCCACAAAGTGCAGACCACACTTTTAAAGCCAATTGTCTATTGTAGCAAGGGTTGTGCCATGTCACTCTAGGTAAATTGCCACGTATTTACCTAGTTATCCCCGAACTAAGAGTCTAAGACCTACCGTTCGGGAACGTACTGGGTTCGGAAGATAGCCTAAAGGGAGGCTGAGGTTGAGCACTTTAGCCTAAGGGTAATGACAACCAGATCTCTACGGTCGCACCTTGGCCCTATTAATAGTCTCCACGAGTAAGCTGGCCGGAAGGTCAAAATACTCCGTCAGGAGGATTTCTTGCCTGACCTTATGAGATCGAGCTAGCCCTAGAGCTCGGATCTCCTATCGTTAGGGTTCCAAGGAATTAACTCTATGCCTTTGAATTATGGAACGTCGCCCTGAACCTATTTCATCTGTCATGGGGCATCTCCTTTCTTTGTCAAAATGCTCCTTCTCAGCTGGTTGACCGGAACCTATCAAGGGATGTGTATTTGTTGGACGTTGTGGAGAGAAAGGAACTGTAAGGCTTTTGATAATGTTGAGTTACCCATTTCCAAATTGATGGAGTCCCTGCTTCACACATTATTCTTTTGGAGTAAAGACTTTTTTCATCGCTCGATTCTTTTGTAAAGTTTTTGGACAACCTTGTTAAAGTCCAGTCTGCTTTTGTGGTTTCCCTCATATTTTTTTTACATATGATGCGCCACCTGTTTTAGTGCCTGTTTTAATACTTATAATATATATATATATATATATATATATATGCATAACGTAAGGGGCAACAACTTACTACTAGAACTTACTTCCTTGAGGGATGACCTAACTTAGGGCACTACCGGGTAATCTACTCTAAGTGCATTGGAAAGCCTAGGGTCCCTGAACCCTCAAGAGGCCAAGCCGGATTTTGGAAACCTCGGGGTTATTGGTTTGACAGTTGAAGTCTTGAGAAAGTCGCACCCATTGTACGTGTGTGATATCGCGCACGTACAACGAATGTGACTTGATTACCGAGAGAGAAAGAGATGACTGTGCTCTCAGCTACAAGACACTTGTCTTATGATCATTGGATGGTCAATATGACGATGATACCTAGCAGGGAATCTTGGTATATTCCCCGTGTCATCCCATATTCACAAACATCATTTTAGTGAGCAAAAATTAGTGAGCACTCTAGAGAGAGAACTCTTTATCATCAACCTTTGCCCTCTTTCTCTTCGCCTAATCGGTCTTGACCTCCACCCCGACCTTTACTCTTTGAGGTTTTTTGATATAGATGTGTGACGTCTAACACTTTCACCTAATACACATCACACCCTTCGGGACGCTCACATTCTACATCTATAATACCCATTTTAATTGCAAGATAGAAAAAGAAATGGGTCGCATTGATTTGAGACCCCTATACGATATTTGGGGATATTTAAGGAAAATCACTTGTAGCCAAATACTTTTTAAAAACCCGTGCAAAGTCAATAGGTGACTCTTAGAGGGAGTACTTGACTAAATAGGGGCTCCCATTGTGGATCAGGAGCAGTATAATTTTCTATGGTTTGGGAATAGGGGAATCCTTTGTCAACTAGCCATGCCAACATGCAGTGTATTGAGTTTGTGATTAAGATTTACTTCATGGAAGGTTGTTTAATTTACCAATTCACTCAAAAATTTGGTTATTTACGTCAAACCAATAAACCATGATATTTTCAGAAAAAAAAAGAATGATACACACACACACACACAAACTCACACATATTAGGTGTGTCTGCATGTTTGAGTTGCTGTTTTAGTAGAAATGTCTATCTCAAACTTGTGCCATGTCCCCAAATTATAGATAACTTTCAAGTTTTATGGGTTTTTCGGCAACCAAATGAGAGTTGATCAAAGAATGTTTTCTTACTGATTATCTTGATTCAGAGTTTGATTTTGGTGATGCAGAGACTAGTAGTTTAAGGCTGACCGAGTTCCTGGTTGAATCATGGTGTTTGTGTTGTAAGGTACCAGAGTAATGGAGGCTAAAGTTTCACAGAGCTTACAATTGTCGAGATGGACTTGCTCGAAGAAGACTGTGATGATGCCAAGCCATTCCCTGGATTTTTTGCCAAGGGTTAGGGAAAAGAAGAGGCTTTGGGTGCCCATCCCATGTCATTTCCATCCTATAAAGACCACGTCTTGGCACAGACCAGTGGAATTGAAGGTTTCGTGCACTCAAATGTTTCCAGGTAACAGTCCCTTCTTTGGTAAAATGTGGATTTTTTTCTTTCCTATCGGCAGAATTTTGGTAGTGTATGTTAAGTCTCATAGTTTTATGACATAAAAGACACAAGATTTACTGCTGTAGGACATGAATTTGATCTGCATTTCCTTTAGTTAACTATTAGTTATGGCGTTCATATCATTTACTTGAAGGTCTGATGCTACATGATGTGTATTGTAGTTAGTTTTTGTGATGGTGTATTTGTAAGTTATATAATTCATACATTAATAATATACACCATTTTTGCTGATGAAAGAAGAAAAGAAAATATCCCTCCGTCCTGAATTAAAGGTACCATTTAAATTATTGCAAAAAGTTGAAAATGGTTGAAAATCCATTAAACTTTTTCCAATACCCATGTCATTGTGCTGCTACCATTTTAACTTGTAGCTGATTCATGGTTATTCTTTTCCACACACCCTTGGGGGCCGTTTGTTGATTCTTGTTTGAGTTGTATTTCCCGAAAGATATATCTGCCATGGTGGTGAAACAAACTATGCTTTTTTTTGAACTGGAAAAAAAAGGTGTCTATAACTAAAGTATATAAAAACATGCATTGTTTATGTAGTTATGGCTATCTCATACTAATTTGCATTTGTGTTTGGCGGTTTTCCCGTTATATCATGAGCCGTGTTATGCTTCTTCTCTTTCTTCATATGAGACCCTCTTGAAGCCTTGGCTATGGATGTGTTTCTTTGGCTTCACATGACAGGGCTTTGATTATGCCCAAAATTAAGGTGATATCACTTAAACTTCTCTACTGCATGGCAGTCAATTCTCAATAATTGACAATGTGCCTATTTCTATGTTCCTAATAAGAAGTGGCTCGTATATGAATAAAGAAGTAGGCTTGGTATAGGCTTTAACACTTAAGTCCGAAATTTAATGTTTAACAACTGACATTTCAGATATAGATTAATTACTTAGGAACCAATCTTGTTCCTTAGTGTTAGCTAGATAAGCATTGTTGCCCCTATCTCTAACGGCTTAAGCTTTTAGATGAGATGGTAATTTAACATGGTGTCACATGGTTTTGCAATATCTTGGGTTCGGGTCACCTCGCTTGTTTTTATTCACTGCAATGTTGTGAGTCACATGTTGGCACCCTGATTTGTTTGTGATGCCCTTAGTGAGACACCTTGTGTTGCAAATAATCATTTCAATCCTCACACACACACACACACACACACACACACACACACACACACAAAAAGTATTTCATCCCTCACCATATCCTGGGTTGCTTCAAAAATGAGCTTGTCTTGAGATATTTTTATTTCTGCTGCGAAGTTCAGTTTTTAGTTTCTCCTAGCATGGAGTTATGTTATACACATGTGTACTGACGTTTGTTTTGTACAAAAATGTGTATGAGACGATCTTTCTATTCAGTGGAAGTATTACAGACTTCATTAGTGGTCTTCCACTAATCATTAATGGTCTTCCACTACTCTATACTTTTTCCATCTCCGAAGACTAGCAATAATTAGAGAATATATATTCTATGAATCCCCTAGGCCTGTCATAGATGGACTGTCTTTGATGGGCTTGGGGAGGTAGATTTGTTGAGGTGCGTGGAAGCTGGTCAAGGCCTCCACCTTACAGCCAAAACAAAATAAAAAGTAAAAAAAAATTGCGTAAATTTATTTAAAAGAAAAACATTCCTATTCTTGTTCAAATCAAATTTATCCAAAAGAAGAAAAGGTGTCCTTGTGGAATTGACGGTTTAATGCTATCAGACTCATTAAAAGCCTAAAGCTAGGAGTTGAAACCCACCCCACCTATACCTCCTCATCATCGAAGGAAAAAGAATGAAGATAAATATTTCCCGTTGAGGAGATAATATCAAGCCTTCTTTACAACTAGACTAAGAAGCACTCATGTTGACACCTATGATGTATAATGATACGATACTCTAGCATGCTGACACAAGATCTTCCTAGAAAAAGTAGGACACGGTATGCGGGAAAAGTTACTGTATAGCTTATATAAACCTACTTGTATATGGCAAGGGCACTCAAGCAAAGACCTTGAGATCCTTGGTTCCAATCCCCATACCAACAAGGAATCACATTTACCTATCAAAAAAAAAGAAGCCTACATGTATATGAAGAAATATTGAAGGGAATTAGGTTAACTTCTCACTATTGTGACAGTGAGTATTTACACAGGGAATGGATCAATTAGTATCCTAAAATCAAGGCCTAATGAAATCGTAATCTTCTAACTAAGGAGATACAAAAGAAGTTACACACGTCCTAAACAACATGAATATTCTCAATCAAATTCCTGATTTCAAGCCCATCATTCACACAGACCATCAATCAAGGAGATGAATCAATCACCGACAAATCTATCGCAAACTTCCAACACTCCCTCAAGCCGGGTGAACAAAGATTCTCGTGATTCCCCGCTGCTTATATTTGTTTGAAATGCATCCCTGTTAAGTCCCTTTGTAAGAACATCGCGAGCCGATGCGTATATGGAGTACAAATGAGACCACTCTCTAGTTTCTCTTTGATGAAGTGTCGGTCTATCTCAACTTGCTACGCCCTATCATGCTGCACTGTGTCATGTGCAATGCTTATGGTCGCTTGATTATCACAATATAGCTTCATAAAGCTTGATCCATTGAATGTGTAAATCTTCTAAGATGATTTTCACCCATAATAGCTCACAAATTCCTGCAGCCATGGCTCGAAACTCAGCTTCTGCGCTTGACTGTGCTACCACACTTTGTTTCTTGCTTCTCCACGATACTAGGTTACCACCGACTAACGTGCAATATCCAAGGTGGACCTTTCTTCACTTGTGAACCAAAGATTCAGATACACCAAAATACCAACATCCTGCATCTTCATCTTGGTAAATAGTTGATCTTTGAGACAAATGTAGGATCCGATGAACAACTTGTAAATGTACTTCCCTAGGATCATGCATGAATTTGTTAGATTTGATAATAGAGATATAGATAGACTGCCCAAGCTGATCTTCTATTACTGATTACAAATGTATATATACAAGATATAGATCGTTTCATATTCTAAAGCTAGTCAAAGATTAACCCCGCGTGATAATGCATGCACTCAAGATTGAGAGATATCTTGGGTATCTCAAGAATTGTTTGTTATTTATGTCTTTCATTGATTCTTCTAGTCTTTCACCCCCCCTCAAGCGAAACGGAATGAAATGGAGCTTGAGCTTGAATTTGTTGGAGCACCCTTTCATTTGTAACATCAGTGAGATGATAATGCCATGATCAATGCAAAAGCGGCACATCAAATCATTAAGATTAAAGAATAACTTCAAATTGTTGTAGTAGCTAGCAAGCCACGACCCATTGTTGACTATAATCTGTGGTTCTATAAGAGAGAACCAATCATCAAGTGACCAATGCGAATTTCGGGTACAAAGATATTTAGATGGGGTTTCTAGATCACCCATCATAAGAAGAGAAGAAAGATCAACTTTAAGAGCACGAGAGCATAGTTGAAGGCAGTGAGAATCTTTTTCATAGAATATGCTAGAAAGGGAAATGGAAGATTTTGAATTAACAAAATAAGAGTTGGCGAACACATCCGAATACGAGTGAGAAGTTCTTTGTAAGTAAGAAAACAAGTGATCAAGAATTTCTGACTTTGTGAGAAAGGATGACATTTCAAGAGTTTCAGGAATGGCTAGACAACACCCATCAAGTAAGAGAGGTGAGGGAAAGTTGCTAGACAAGGTGGAAGGAAAGGTGGATTGGAATTGAGAGATATCAAGATTGGTAGAGAGGAACGGATATCGACAGAGAAACAATCGATGTAGAATGGGTAAGCTTAAGGTTTAAGGTTTGCTCTTCTTGAATGAAAGCAGCAGTTCAAAGAGGGTGTCAAGAGACAAAGTGGCTCGATGGGGATAAAAACAATTACGAAGAAAAGGGATAAACATATTGTCTAAGCCCTCTACTACAAAATCAATTAACTCATTTTGTGGTGTTATATATCCAGCTTTTCCTAGCGAAGAAATGAGAGAGCGAACTTCTTTCCATGAGTATAGACTTTGTGAGATGATAAGGGAGCTACTTGAACAGGCCTGTGACAAGTTGGCAAGAGGTATTGGAGAAAAAAAAAATTCGGCTGTAGACAAGCTTAAGAGTGAGCTTGAAGATTACTAGAAAGCCAAAAACTGTGAAAGAAAAGGTTTTATTTATTTATTTATTTTTAATGAACAGAGGGAGAGAGTGAGAGCAAATATTGGGGAAATATTGGGGAGAGAGAGTGAATGGTTTGAATAAATTATTAACAAAGTTTGGTGCACAAAATAGTCAAAGCGGTCCTTTCAAGAAACTTATTCACAGCAGGGAACAACTTTGAAGTCCAGAAGGAGGAGGAAAGCGATACCAATTGCGATATCGACAAAAAGCCAGGTGCGGGACGGAGAGACCAAAGGTGGAAGAGAGGGAAGAAATGAAGTCGCCCAGGTGATGATATAGATGAGGAGGTAGCGGATACCGGCGGAAGTTTGGTTGGGAGTAGGGGTTGTTACGGCTTTGGGTGTGAAGCCGGAGCTGCTTGGCCGGAAACAGAGCAAGACAAGACCGACGACTATGGCCGGGAAGAAGAGGAAAATTTGGGTTTAGGAGATAAAAGGGCGCAGGGTTTGGAACAGGACGGGGGCGATGACGGCAATGGTTAGGCCCAGGAAAATGTTGTTGGAGATCGGAGATGAAGGAGCAATTTAGGCTGGGTGCTGATATGAGATTCGAATTTGAGAGAAAGAATGGAGATGACGGCGCTGAAGATGGCCGCGGTTGAGAGAGAGCGATTGGACTGGGGAAACTCGTTGTCTTCGTCGGATCTTAGATAAGTGAACGGAGAAGGCGGAAGCTTTGTCTGGGTAATGGCAGATCTGGAATTGGCGTCGACGATGGAGATTCGCCGGAGAAGAAAGAAGTAGCCGGCTGAGTTGAAGAGACAAGGAAGTGGGTGTTTCAGTTATGGCGTGAGCCTTTCATGGCTCTGATACCATGTTAGATTTGATAATAGAGATATAGATAGACTGCCCAAGCTGATCTTCTATTACTGATTACAAATGTATATATACAAGATATAGATCGTTTCATATTCTAAAGCTAGTCAAAGATTAACCCTGGCAGGATAATGCATGCACTCAAGATTGAGAGATATCTTGGGTATCTCAAGAATTGTTTGTTATTTATGTCTTTCATTGATTCTTCTAGTCTTTCAGAATTGACTCACAACACTTACGACATAGGCAATATTCGGCCGAGTCTGTGAAAGATATATCAAACATCCCACCAGCCTTTGATACTGTTGTTTGTCAACTACAGGACTTCCAGTAGCTTGCTTCTCCAAGGCGATGATTCTGCTCAATAGCCAATAGGTGTAGTAACTGGTTTACAAGCTGTCATGCCAACGTCTTGGAGAAGATCTGTTATGTATTTTTGCTGCGAGATGAAGATACCCTCTTTAGACTGAGCAACTTCTATGCCTAGAAAATACTTCAACAGTCCAAGATCTTTAATCTCAAATTCACAAGCTTGTTTTTCTTTTAGTGCTGCGTTTTCCTTTTCATCATTTCCTGTCACAATGATATCATCCACATATACTACGAGTGCCGTCACTCCCCCTCCCCCTTGAACCAGAGTGTTTAATGAAAAGGGTATGATCTCCCTGACTTTGTTTATAGCCACAGGAGTTCATTACCTTGGCAAACCTTCCTAACCACGCACGTGGGCTCTGTTTTAGGCCATATAATGCCTTCTTTAATTGACAAACCTTCTTTTCTTAGCTGCAATGATACCCGGGTAGATGTCCATGTATATTTCCTCTTGTAATTCACCATGGAGAAGCATGTTCTTGACATCAAACTGCTGCAAGTCCCGATTAAAATGAGCAGCTAATGATAACAAAATAAGTACCGTGCTCAATTTTGCAACTAGGGAAAATGTTTCATGATAATCAACCCCATAGGTTTGGGTGTATCCTTTTGCTACAAATCGTGCTTTGTATCTTTCTAAGGTTCCATCTGCTCGAAACTTGACTGTAAATACCCATTTACACCCTACTGATTGCTTCCCCATAGGTAAGTCCACAAAATCCCTTGTTTTATTCTTCTCCAATGCATCCATTTCTGCCTTCATAGCAAATCTCCATTCCTCCTTTGACAATGCCTCTTGGACAGTTTTCGGTACTTGAACTGTTTGAACATTGGCGAGGAATGTTCTGTGTTGGGGGGAAATTTTTTGGAGGGAAACATATTTGGAGAGGGGATATAAGGGACGTTTGGTACGTTCCTGTGAACCTTTTCTCAAAGCTATTATGATTTCTAGGTCAGAAGGTATGGGTATTGTCACACAGTATTTCCAAGGGACTGTGTTCAGGTGTTGTAGGAATACTAGGAGTGTGTGATCTTTGAGTTTCTGTTGTTGGTTCAGGTTCTTGAACATGATACTGTGAACTTCCTATTTATATGACAGTCCTAGTCCCAGAACCAAGTCCCAGAGCCAGGAGATGATGGCACTTGTCCAAATGTAGAATCATGAGCCCTCCTTGCATACATTTGATCAAATCCGAATCTACCATGGACTTTACTGGATTCTGGAATAGATTTTTTTGAAGGAAGAGAATCTGGGATTTGCGAATCAAGGTTGGGGAACTCAAACACTCATTGATCTTTTGATCCTCCTTGAGACTGAGAATCATAGAAATAGGATTCTTGTTCAGAAAGAGTGACGTGACATCTGCTGAAATATACGTCTTTCTGGTAGGGGGATGATAACATTTATAACCTTTTTGGGTGGAAGAATACCCTATGAAAGAACATTTTAAAGCTCTAGGGTCCAAATTTTCACTGATTGTTTGCAAGAATGTGGACGAAAGATTTACAGCCAAAGACTGTGGGGGTTAGAGAAAATTGACTGCGGATATTTGGATAAAAGGTAGATAGGAATTGAAATGGGGATTTATGACCAAGAACTTTAGTGGGAAGTCTATTTATGATAAATGTGGACGCAAGGAAGCTTCTCCCCAATAGGTTTTGGGAACATGATTATGAAATAACAAAGCCCGTGTTGATTCAAGGAGGTGACGATTTTTCCTCTCGGCAATGCCATTTTGTTGGGGTGTTGAGACACAAGATGATTCATGCATAATTCCTTCTTTTTGTAGGTGAAGGGTGAGGATCTGAATCATTGATTGAAATAATTTCTTTCATTATCAGATCGAAGGTATTTTATTCGTGTTCCAAATTTGTTTTTGATCATTTCATGGAAGTTTTGAAAGGTGTGAGTGACATCTGACTTAATTTTTCAGCAGATAGACCCAAGTAACACGAGTACAATCATCGGTGAATGTGACAAACCATCTAGCTCCAGATATATTTGGGATAGTAGATGGTCCCCGCACATCACTGTGAATAAGATAGAAAGGGGTAGCAGCCTTTTTATTGCTAATTGGGAAAGTGACGCAGGTATGTTTGGCATACTCACAAATATCACAATGAAAAGACTGAACATCAAATCAAATCCCTAGAACAGATCGGGGAACATTATTCTTAAGGAATGAAATGACACATGACCTAGGCACTTATGATTTAGCCAGATTATATCTTTATTTGAAGTTGAAAGAAAAGAGGTGGATTCTGGGGTCTTGGCAGGAACAAAGTGATCTTGTGTATGCAGGAAGTAAAGGCCATTCTCTTCTCTAGCAAGCAAAATCTTCTTCCCCGTATTCTGGTCCTGAAATGTACAATATGAAGAGGAGATAATCACATCACAGCTCACTTTAGTGAGTTTTTGGACAGACAACAAGGTGGTAGACAATTTTGGTACATGCAGGACATTTTTGAGCAATAAGGAAGGTGTAACTTGAAAGTGGCCAATCCCTGCTACTGTGGTTGATGTACCATTAGCAACAGTGATTTTCCTGTTACCTGGGCATGGTTTATAGGTGCTATAATTCTCAGATTTGCAAGTCATGTGATCAGTTGCTTCTGAATCAAGGATCCAGGAGTCGCTAAGTTGATGACCTGAGGCATTTAATCCAAAGGATTATGAAGACTTACCAGAAATGGTCAAGGAACACGATGGAGGCTGGACTGCTGGTTCTTTCCAAGAGGTTTCTCAGCTTCTCTATTTCAGCAGGGATGAATAGTCTCTTCTTTGGTAACCATGAGAGCTTGTGATTGTTTGAATTGCTGTGGTGGCTTGAACTGCTGTTGTTTCCCTTTGTTAATTTCCCCACTCTGCGCTTGGTGGTTTACCATTGAGTTTTTAGCAGGGGTCATGAGTGTGCCTTGGTTTCTTGCAAAAAACTGCACCAAAGTTCATCTTTATTCGTAGGTTTAGACATCTCCAACTGACTTCCACTCGACATGTGGTTTCTACCAACATACAGAGCCAAACTATCATACGAGCTCGACTCCAACATAACTCCTCGACGACTTTCTTCTCCTCGGACTATGGATATGGTCTCACTAAGGGAAGGAAGTTGTGGTCTTCCCAAGACATGAACACGAACTTGATCAAACTCTGGATTTAATCCAACCAGGAAATCATAAACTCGATCTCGCTCAATGAATTTCTTCACCTCTACTGCACAGTCATTGCACTTGAGGTTAATAGTGCGATAGTAGTCTAACTCTTGCCACTGATTTTGCAATAAGCTAACATAGTTAGTAACAGATCGATTATCCTGTTTAGCAACAGTAGTTTGTCTTAATCTCAAAAATGAGAGCTGCATCATTGACCTTAGAATAGGTCTGATACAATATATCCCATATTGCCTTTTGCTGTAGGCAAAAGCATACAGGTATCACTTATTCCAGGAGACATGGATCTCCATAACCTTGACATGATCATAGAATCAGCCTTATCCCAAGCTTCAAAACAGGCATCTCCTTCCTTTGGCCCAGTGCCAAGCAGGTGACACAACAACCTGTCCTTCACTTCGAGAAAAGTACAGAGAGTTGAGACCACTTCAAATGGTTTTTTTCATCCAACCGATAAGCGGGCTGGAGCACCTTAGTTCATCATTGAGTTTAACTAGTTTTACACCCATAAATGCAAGGGCATAGATCTCTTTTAATTAAATTATACTCAAATAAAACGAAGATTATAAACAAAACTAAAAAATAAAGAAAAAACATGATGAAGGGAACAACCTACTAAAAAAATCTGATTTTTAAATTAGAGACATGAATATTCAAGAACTTTTTTTTTGTATTTTCAAGAACTTTTTTTTTTGTATTTTCAAGAACTAAGAAAATAAAGGTAATTTTTTTTGGTTATAAAAATTTCAGATGTGATGAAATGGATAAATATTTTAGATATTTATCATCTTTTTAGATACTTTATCAGTTATGTCAATATATTGTAATAAATAATGAGTAATTCTAATTTATTTGATTTTTTTAGTTCAATAACTTTTCGAAATATTTTTACAAATCTATAAATTTTCATAGCCAAGTTTACTTAGAGTTTTGTAATCAATTAATGAGTTTTGTGTTCTCAATGCATGCTAGCTATTCTATTGTAATACTTATTAAAGATGATTTTCCTTTTTTTTGCAAGTGCATTTTGGCGGGATTTTACTGCCTAGCTTTTATATATATATATATATAGATATATAGATTTGGGACTCTGTGCCTCTGTGGTCAGAGTCACAGTAGTAGTAGAGGATTACTGTTCCATTGGTTTGAATTTCAAGCAATGAAGGCTAGAATTGAAATATAGCGATGAAGGCTATTGTGATTTTTTTTTTGATGATTTGAAACTCTATAGCTCAGATACCATGAAGAAATATTGAAGGGAATTAGGTTCACTATTCTGACAGTGAGTATTTATACACAGGGAATGGATCAATTAGGATCCTAAAATCAAGGCCTAATGAAATCGTAATCTTCTAACTAAGGAAATACAAAAGAAGTTACACATGTCCTAAACAACAGGAATATTCTCAATCAAATTCCTGATTTCAAGCCCATCATTCACACAGACCATCAATCAAGGAGATGAATCGCTGACAAATCTATCTCAAACTTCCAACAGTATATATCTGCAAGTTATTCAAATCTCAACATTACCCGAGATTCTTCAAACTAATATGAATAATCTTTTGGATATTGAACCTTCAACCCTTACCCAACTCAACTCTGAATCAATTACTTGGGATGAGATACATGACTTGTAAGAACATGGATTAATATAACATATAAATACTTAATAATATAATGATCAATATTATAATATATGGTATAAAGTATAGAACTCAACATAATATGTAGAATTCCATAATATAAGTATACCATTAAATGATGGGCATAATGGTAATATCTTATATATCAATAGGTGTAGTCCCTAAATGAAGTGTCCCTTGGATTCCTATATAAAGGCTTATCCATCAAGCCTATGAATCTACTAGTTACATTATTCTCATTCAGTCAAAACTCTTCCTAAGTAATTGAAGAATAAAGAGATTAAAGGGCACTCATCATTTAGAAGATCTACTCCTCCTTAATTTGAAGTCTATCTTCTTACTTCATCCTCTTTACTCAAGAACAAGAACAAGATTAAGAACGAACATGGAATCACAAGGTAATTACACGCTCCTCCGTCTCTTCTTCTTCTTTCTTCTTATTCTAGTAATGAGTCGGTTCATGTTTAATGGATCGTAATTGTTCCCACAATTGGTATCAGAGCCTGCTCATATACTAGATTGAGTTTGAATTTCTTATAAAGTCTTGTGCTTTAATTTGTTTAAGTTTGTAATCCATGTATAATTACACTTGGTTTTGTTCTTGTACATAATACTCATTTGTCTAAGAGTATTATGTTCATAACTTCATTCTATTTCTGAATTTTGTTTTTACTCAAAAGGCTTTCAATCCTTAATGTAAGATTATCCCATTTTTGAACATAGCCACCATCCTTGGATGCGTTGTGAGTTTGTTCATATGCATAGCCACACATTTTTTTTAAATGTGTTGTGAGTATGCGGATCTACTTACTTTGGTTGAAAAAAAAAAAAATTGAGTCACCATTAAATTAAGAACTTCATTCAATTTCTAGCAATAACGGTAAGATCAAGTTTTAAGAGACACAATGGTTCATACAAGATTACCCCATTTACATAGCCAACATCATGTGTTTGGAGTGTGTAAATCTAGGTCTACTTGTTTGAATCATGTTAATTAAAGTGCAAACTTGTCCCATTTACATAGCCAATAATTATAATGCATTAAAATGGAAATTTGGTTGAAAGACTGTTCATAAAAGGCTTCATCAAATTATCAAAAGGCAATGGTCCAACCATGGTGACTTTTAATTGAACTAGGAAAAGGCACGTGCGTTGCACGTATTGTCTTGCTTAAAACAGAAATCTATTGCATTGGTTGTGAAATGCATTTTTCATTAAGTTAAGGGGAAGAGAGCTAAGTTACAGTTATAGAAATTAAGAGAAAGTAAACATATTAATTTTTTTTAAAAAAATATCCAATGATGAAATGTATACGAATACAAGCTATGAATAGTTATTCAAATCCGGAGAAAGTAAACATTTTAAATATATAATGATTGTCTAATGATCAAATGTATATGAATGTAAGATGTTAAGATTAATATTGTCTAAGGTACGAATACGAATAAGATGCCAAGATTAATATTGTTGTACTTATCGTATCCATGTCGATTGAATGAGAAGGACGTCGCATTCAAAACTTTATTAACATCGTACTTTCCTCAATTAAAATAAAAAATCAAAATACGTGATCTAAATGAATTGAATTAAATAATGTAGGACGTAAATTGAAAATAAGTACAAGTTAAGGGATCAAACTATTATTTAATTATTCATTGAATTAATTAGTCTATAACAAATTTACTCTTTTGACCTTAATTAATGGTGAGTGATTTATTAAGTTAAAAGATACATTTGTCCATACATTAAGTTGTAAGAGACAACCTACACTTTTATAAGTAGTTAGATTATACTAGATTAGATAAGATAAGATTAGATTAGATTAGATTAGATTAGATTAGATTAAATTTTATTACTATTGATACAATTTTTCATAAAAATCTTATAATGTCTTTCCCGAACATATTTATGAAAGTAAAACAATATTATTTTTTTAGTTTCGAATAAAGTTTTAGTTTCTCAACCAAGTAAGGGTATTTTTGTCTTTCAGAAAATATTGGGCGACATTTCAATTTATTATTTAATTATTCACAAAATTAATTTGATTATGACAAATTTACTCTTTTGGCCTTAATTCATGGCAAGTGATTTATAATATTTATGACACTTTTTTCTAATCATTATTCTTTGGCAAGATAAATTTATGTGTATTGTCCTTAACAAAAGCCACAAATTCATCAAATGATACTTCATTTTTTCATCTTTCTTGACATTATGACACATTTTTTAAACTTATTTATTTTATTTTATTCATGGGTAATAACTAAACATACTACAAATTTGTTTAATATCTCGATACTAACCGACAATTCTATTACTATAGATATAATTTTTCATATAAATCTTATAATGTGTCTCCCGAACATATTTAAGAAACTAAAAACCATATTATTCTTTTAGTTTCGAATAAGATTTTTGTGTCTCAACCGAGTAAGGGTATTTTTGTCATTTCAGCAAATATTGTGCGACATTTGTAACGATCCTGGTAGGTGGGGTAAATTGAAAAAAAAATCAAAATATAGGACGAAATGAATTGAATAAAATAATGTAGGACATAACTTTAAAATAGGTACAAGTTAAGGGATCAAACTATTATTTAATTATTCATTGAATTAATTAGTCAATAACAAATTTACTCTTTTGACCTTAATTAATGGTGAGTGATTTATTAAGTTAAATGGTACATTTGTCCATACATTAAGTTGTAAGAGACAACCTACACTTTTATAAGTAGTTAGATTAGATTAGATTAGATTAGATTAGATTAGATTAGATTAGATTAGATAAGATTAGATTAGATTAGATTAGATTAAATTAAATTTTATTACTATTGATACAATTTTTTATAAAAATCTTATAATATCTTTCCCGAACATATTTATGAATGTAAAACAATATTATTTTTTTAGTTTTGAATAAAGTTTTAGTTTCTCAACCGAGTAAGGGTATTTTTGTCTTTCATAAAATAATGGGCGACATTTCAATATATTATTTAATCATTCACGAAATTAATTTGCTTATAAAAAAAATTTACTCTTTTGGCCTTAATTCATGGCAAGTGATTTATAATATTTATGGCACTTTTTTCTAATCATTATTTTTTGTCGTGATAAATTTATGTGTATTGTCCTTAACAAAAGGCACAAATTCATCAAATGATACTTCATTTTTTCATCTTTCTTGACATTATGACACATTTTTTAAACTTATTTATCTTATTTTATTCATGGGTAATAACTAAACATGCTTCCAATTTGTTTAATATCTCGATACTAACCGACAATTCTATTACTATTGATGTAATTTTTCAAATAAATTTTATAATGTCTTTCCCAAACATATTTAAGAAAGTAAAACCATATTATTTTTTTAGTTTCGAATAAGGTTTTTGTGTCTCAACCGAGTAAGGGTATTTTTGTCATTTCAGTAAATAATGGGCGACATTTGTAACGATCCTGGTAGGTGAGGTAAATTGACAAAAAAATCAAAATATATGACGAGATGAATTGAATAAAATAATGTAGGACATAACTTTAAAATAGGTACAAGTTAAGGGATCAAACTATTATTTAATTATTTATTGAATTAATTAGTGCTCGTTTGTTGCAGCTTATTTGGAGTGACTTTTGGCTTTTGGCTTTTGAAAAGCCATATTTAGAGTGTTTGTTTCAGCTTATAAGCCAAAAGCCAATAAGTGAGTCTGACACTTCTTTTATGCGTGAAAAAATTTCATGGCAAAAATTTTGAGCTTTTTTGGTTTTTTTCTTATAGATAAAGACAACTATTTACTAATAAATATTTGATTATCCCCATTTCATCCTTTTATGAAATATACATAAAAATATGAATACTAATTTTGAAGTTTTTTTTTTAACAAAAATATAACTTAACTCATAAATGAATTTTCAACATACATGTAAGTTGATCCATAATGCAATGGTAAAAGCAATTAGGTCATCAGTTTAAGCTATCATTATAAGTCATAAGGGTCAGCCACAACAAACGATTCAATTAGTCTATAACAAATTTACTCTTTTGACCTTAATTAATGGTGAGTGATTTATTAAGTTAAAAGGTACATTTGTCCATACATTAAGTTGTAAGAGACAACCTACACTTTTATAAGTAGTTAGATTAGATTAGATTAGATTAAATTAAATTAAATTTTATTACTATTGATACAATTTTTCATATAAATCTTATAATGTCTTTACGAACATATTTATGAAAGTAAAAACAAATATTTTTTTAGTTTTGAATAAAGTTTTAGTTTCTCAACAAGAGTAAGGGTATTTTGTCTTTCAAAATATTGGGCGACATTTCAATTTATTATTTAATTATTCACGAAATTAATTTACTTATAACAAATTTACTCTTTTGACCTTAATTCATGGCAAGCGATTTATAATATTTATGACATTTTTTTCTAATCATTATTTTTTGGCATGATAAATTTATGTGTATTGTCCTTAACAAAAGGCGTAAATTCATCAAATGATACTTCATTTTTTCAACTTTATTGACATTATGACACATTTTATAAACTTATTTATCTTATTTTATTCATGGGTAATAACTAAACATGCTACCAATTTGTTTAATATCTCGATACTAAGACAATTCTATTACTATAGATATAATTTTTCATATAAATTTTATAATGTCTTTCGAACATATTTAAGAAAGTAAAACCATATTATTTTTTAGTTTCGAATAAGTTTTTGTGTCTCAACCAAGTAAGGGTATTTTGTCATTTCGGTAAATATTGGGCGACATTTGTAGATCTGGTAGGTGGGGAAATTGAAAAAAAATCAAAATATAGGATGAAATGAATTGAATAAAATAATGTAGGACATAACTTTAAAATAGGTACAAGTTAAGGGATCAAACTATTATTTAATTATTCATTGAATTAATTAGTCTATAACAAATTTACTCTTTTGACCTTAATTAATGGTGAGTGATTTATTAAGTTAAAGAGTACATTTGTCCATACATAAGTTGTAAAGACAACCTACACTTTTATAAGTAGTTAGATTAGATTAGATTAGATTAGATGAAATTAGATTAAATTAATTATATTACTATTGATACAATTTTTCATATAAACTTATAATGTCTTTCGAACATATTTATGAAAGTAAAACAATATTATTTTTTAGTTTGAATAAAGTTTTAGTTTCTCAACCAAGTAAGGGTATTTTTGTCTTTCGAGAAAATATTGGGCGACATTTCAATTTATTATTTAATTGAAATTAATTTGCTTATGACAAATTTACTCTTTTGGCCTTAATTCATGGCAAGTGATTTATAATATTTATGACACTTTTTCTAATCATTATTATTTGGCATGATAAATTTATGTGTATTGTCCTTAACAAAAGACAAATTCATCAAATGATACTTCATTTTTCATCTTCTTGACATTATGACACATTTTTAAACTTATTTATCTTATTTTATTCATGGGTAATAACTAAACATGCTACCAATTTGTTTAATATCTCGATGCTAGCAAACTATTATTCTATAGATATAATTTTTCATATAAATTTTATAATGTCTTTCCCAAACATATTTAAGAAAGTAAAACCATATTATTTTTTTTTTTCGAATAAGGTTTTTGTGTCTCAACCGAGTAAGGGTATTTTTGTCATTTCGATAAATATTGGGCGATTTGTAACGATCTACGGTAGGTGGGGAAATTGAAAAAAAAATCAAAATACAGGACGAAATGAATTGAATTAAATAATGTAGGACATAAAGTTGACAATAGGTACAAGTTAAGGGATCAAACTATTATTTAATTATTCATTGAATTAATTAGTCATAAAAATTTACTCTTTTGACCTTAATTAATGGTGAGTGATTTATTAAGTTAAAGGGTACATTTGTCCATACATTAAGTTGTAAGAGACAACCTACACTTTTATAAGTAGTTAGATTAGATTAGATTAGATTAGATTAAATTAAATTTTATTACTATTGATACAATTTTTCATATAAATCTTATAATCTTTTAGAACATATTTATGAAAGTAAAAAATATTATTTTTTAGTTTCGAATAAAGTTTTAGTTTCTCAACCGAGTAAGGGTATTTTTCTTTCAGAAAATATTGGGCGACATTTCAATTTATTATTTAATTATTCACGAAATTAATTTGCTTGACAAATTTACTCTTTTGCCTTAATTCATGGCAAGTGATTTATAATATTTATGACACTTTTTCTAATCATTATTATTTGGCATGATAAATTTATGTGTATTGTCCTTAACAAAAAGCACAAATTCATCAAATGATACTTCATTTTTTTTATCTTTCTTGACATTATGACATTTTTTAAACTTATTTATCTTATTTTATTCATGGGTAATAACTAAACAATGCTACGATTTGTTTAATATCTCGTCTTAGCAGACAATTCTATTACTATATATAATTTCATATAAATTTTATAATGTATCTTAGAACATATTTGAGAAAGTAAAACATATAATTTTTTAGTTTCGAATAAGGTTTATTAATACTCAACAAAGTTAGAGTATTTTGTCATTTCGGTAAATAATGGGCGACATTTGTAACGATCGCAGTAGGTGGGGTAAATTGAAAAAAAAATCAAAATATAGGACAAAATGAATTGAATTAAATAATGTAGGACATAACTTTAAATAGGTACAAGTTAAGGGATCAAGCTATTATTTAATT